>VYXH01006107.1:180987-248240 GCA_013397275.1 Burhinus bistriatus | reverse complement strand
TTTTTCAATCATTTTAAAATGAATGCTTGTGAGGAGGCAGTTTTAAGAATTTACAAGATTTTCATGGAACAGAGCATCATCTTAGTGATGTTTCAGTTTCTTGATTTAAAATAAATATTTTTCATATTTCTTTAAAAAACAAAAGCCAAAACAAAGGCAGAAATGAGATGAAATTTCAGATTTTTTAATTCTTTTTTTTAAACAGAGAGACCAATATACTCAGAATTTGTCATAAGCTCATTTTCCTGTACAGTTATTTGCAAAACTTTCTGCCTGGGCTGTTCACAAAAAGTCTGTACATCCTCGCTCACGTTGCTTTTCCTAGCTGTTGGTCTCAAGAAGCCAGGAGAGACTAGGCTGGCTTGGGTAAGGAGAGGAAACTTCTTGCTGTGAGTGAGCAGAGGTAGGAAAAGCTCCAGATTTCCTGTGAAATAAACAAGTGGAACCTTTGTTTCCCTGGGATGGCCCGGAGCGTGAGTCAGTGTCAGGGCTGGGCTCCCGCTCTCGGTGAGCTGAGCTCATGCAAGGAAGGGGCAGGACTCCAGGGCTCTTCTTGGACACTTCGAGCTGCTGAAAGGCAGCTTGGCTTCACAATGGGAGAGGAGGTATTTCTTTTGCAATTAGTTGGTTGGGGTTTTTTTCTGTGGCTGTTTAAAACTGTATCGTAATATATGTATTCTGCAAAGCACAGGATTCGACTGCAGGGTCCTTTGGTTCTTCTGCACACTTTGTGGATGCTGGGTAGATAAAAGGAAAAGAATGAAAAAGAGTGCCGGGGATCCTGAAGTCCATTTCTGCTACAGAGGACCGTGTTAGAATAGGGGGTTGCTTTTGTGTGAAAACATATTCTGTCCTGGCTCCGTTTAGCTTAAGTTTTTTTCCTCTCGGACTCTTTGGCCATTAAACTTGCACAGATGTTTTCTATTTCTATATGATTTGGTTTCAATTTTCTTACTCTAAAGAATAATGTAACTTTACAGTTAAGCAGGACTAGTTGCACAGTCTTTAGGATGTGTTGCTCTTTCAAATGTTTGCTTAGTAAACAAAACTCACCCCCCTTTCCTGTCCTTCCCAAATGCACGAATAAAACTTCTTCTTTTTGACAGAAAAAAGAGGAGGAGCTTTACTAATTCCTCTTCTCTGTAAGGTGACATTTGGAGTCTTTTGTACAAATGAGGAAAACTGATACAAATTATTTTTGGAGAAAATGATATTGGGATAGTAAAATCTAAATGGAAATTATCCTTTCCTTCAAGAAACAGCAAGGAGAACTGGAGTCAACTGATGCTTGTAAAATTTTATAGAAAGCTGAATGGAGAGATACCAAGTAAACTGTTTAATGATTTGCAGATACTTTGGGGACTGTGAGTAGAAAAATGTAAATTTCTCTCAACCTTGGCTTTTCACAGCTGAAGTCAGTATGGTGTGTGCAGAAATGAAGCTACAAGTTTTCCAAGTTGCTTTTTCTCTTAAAATGTGCCATGTGTCTTTCTTTTTTCCTGCCTTAAAAATAGAAAAGAGGAAGGAGGAAAGGAGTACTGCAAAAGGATCATAGACCAGCCAGGCACTCAGTGGGATAAAAAGTCTGTAAGCCAATTTCTAAGATGCCTTTTTAACTCCTTGTTGCACATGTTTCTATAGGAGGTCAGTGGCATTTTGAATTTCTAAAGTAGTTCTTAAATACAATGGACATGATCTTATATTATTACAGTTAGTTGACTAAGTGCTTAGTAAAAACTTCCCAATAAAAACGAAGGAGGGGGAGAGAGGACTCAGCTCCTGGGGAGGAAGTCCTGATGCAACAGCAACTGGTAGCCAAGTAGGGGCTGCTGGTGCCTGCTTCCTGCTGGGCTACTTGCCACGCACTGGCCACCCAAAGAGCAGTTGACCTCCATATGTACAGCTGACAGTTTCTTCTGCAGCAGTCTCTGTACCTAAAGCACTTGCTGAAAAGAAAAGCTGAAACACATGATATTAATAATTTTCCATTTGTGTTTGGAGTTTCAGAGCTTCATTCAAAGGAAAAGAGGTGAATTTCCAGTCAGTTGAAAGAGAACTGGATGGAGATGCTAATGCATTTTGCTTTGTCACATGTTGCTCTCCAGTTTTCCCTGTAAAAGTTTAAAATAAAAATATCTCCCTGTTTTGCTTCAGTAACTTCTGTCCTGATTTCAGTGATGCAAGGTGAGGGGAAAAAAACCCCAAAAATGAAAATTAAAGATAATATGAGGAGAAAAGAAAAAACATAATGCCAAAATGGAAGAAATATTTGCTGTCAGCACTAATTCTGGAACTACCTACATGACATTATGGGTTTAGTTGGGTTTTTTTAAAATCATTGAATTTGAAAAATATAATTGAACAGCTACTTGGGAGTTTGTTGTCAGCATCACAAATTTCACGAAAGAGCAAAGTAGTATTGTTGCCACTTTAAAAAGGAAGCTATTAAAGAAGAGCCATTCTCTGCTTATTGTTTTCGTGGATTTTTTTTTTGACAGATGAAAGTAGCTTCCTTACTACTGCAAAACGAATTGGAGATCCATGTAGCAGTTGTAAGGTTCATTAATTTTTGTAAAAGAGGGAGGTTTCATAACAGCAGTTTCTCAGCTGGATGGTACAATCTGGATCCTGCTAGTTACCAACTGCAATCTAGACAGGCACAGTTCTCCTGGGAGAGCAGGAAGGAATTTCATTCAGTCAGTGCCGACTGACTAAAGGGTTCTTTCCAGAGGAGATACAGAAATTAGTTGTGAACTGCGACCTGCAAATGGTAAAATTCCTGGCGAGGGGTGCAAGGGGATGTGATCTTTTACATTTGTGTGAGCCACAGTCCGTAAACGCGGAAAATGAAAAATAAATAAAGCAGGGAAGAAAAGACTTATCTGCTCCAAAAAATACTTACTTCTGTTACAAAAGCACCGTCTAGCTTTGCAAATCTGCAGCTTGAGGAAGAAAGAAAATGAGCTTGTTGATACAGCTTATTTTGATGTGCACGCTTTCAGTGCTTTGAGATGAGGCAGCTGGGAGTGTGCTGTATGGGTTTTATTGCATATTTACCTTTTTTTTTAAAATATCCATTTGCTAAAGTGTTTTTACTCATCAGTGATTCTACTATGTCTTGCTCCATTTATTTCACCAACGTCTACCTAATGTAAACTCTTACATTGTCTTTCTCACCATTAAACTTTTAGGAAGGCAGATTTTTAGTTCATTAATGGTTTGAAACTGACAGCATCAAACATCAGGATTCTAAATTTTACAGAAATATAAATGCTATAAATTGCACGAGTTAAGACACACGGGTTTCTCTTCTGTCCAGCACATCAAGCATATTGGTAAGAAAAAGCGTCTCCACTCCTGTACCTGCCCATAATTTGAAATTTTAAGAACTTGTCAAAATACCAAGTTACAAAGGTTTAGAATATGAACTCACCAGCTGGTAGAACAGGTTTAACTGTGGAGAATAGTGATGTAAAAAGCAAAATGTGCACTCTTCTGCTCTCCAAGCTACCCAGAGTTTTAATGAGAATGACGTTTCTCAGTTCATATTAATTCATGTTTTTATTCCTAGCCCCTTTTCCGTCCAAGAAGTTAAAACAAAAATTTTGCATTGTGTATTTTACCGACTTATTTATTTGACCATTATTTGAGATAGCATGTATTTCTCTGGTGACTTGCATAACACTAATGAAGATATTCTTCATCTGTGGTTTGTAGACTGCTGGTGGTCTGGTAAACACCTGGTAGTTTTAGTGCATGGATAGCTGGATGGGACATTTGGTGCTGGCTCAGGTCATTTCTTAATGGAGCTCAACAGCTGGAAACAAGAACTGAAGTAATTTTCCATTTAAGCAGATCTGAAATCGCTGAAGACATGTTTTGTAGTTGTAAATGGGAAGTTAGGAATCTGTGAAACAGTCTCTAATTAAATATCTTCCCCACTATGAAGGTTTGAGACTCTCCTTTTAATGCAAAAACATAAATTACATGAATCTGGAGGATATAAACAGTTACAGCTCAGGATAAACATCAGTATCATCGCTGAGGGAGCAGTGTGTATTCAGACACTGAAATATTGAAATATTGTGCATCTGAAGACATCTTAAAACTGTAGCACTTTCTCATAGAAAATCAGAGACAGTTAAAGCCTTTTCAGACTGCTTGACAGAGTTGAATTTATTCAGGAGTTTGCTAAGTTGTTATGAGCACTTCACCGATAGTGCTGTGGTGGACGTAGTCCATCTTACAGGTCAGACAAAGTTTGAGATGACTAAAAAGGGAATGCAAATATATGTTTCTGTACTGTGGATTTGTCTTTTTCATTGCAGTAGCTGACTGTCAGTCCAGTGTTTGCTTTTTATAGTTTTTTAGTGGGTTTCTCTGCTTCTGTGGGAAGTACAAAAGATGGCCCGGTAAAGCAGATTTACATATGCCATAAAGCTTTTTCTCCATTGAACATTTCTGTAGGGGCTTAAAAATCAGAGGGTTTAAATTAACCTGTAGTAGTTACTGCTTCATAATTTTGAAAACTTTTAAAATTATTTTCTCCATATATCTTTGTTCTCCCTATGGTTTTGTTTTCTTTTTAATGAAAAACTTTCTTTGATAATATTTGGCAGGAAAGAGAAGTTGGGGTAATCCTTTGAAGTTTCCCTTGTGTTATCACATTGGTTTTGTGTCACCTTGCTTTATTTAGATGTACTTTCCAAAGTGTACTGTATTCAATATTCCATTTCCATATGTTAAAGAATGAGATTTCCAGGGAATTGGAAGATCCCGAGACATCTGTAGTTAAGATCAGAATTGTGCCTGGGCTGGTGTTGTGCCTCCAAACAGAGGTCAATATTGGAAGCTTAGGGAAGAGTGTGAGAGCAGGGTAAACATACAGAGAAATTCCTGCAGCGAGTCTTCACAGCCTCTAGTCACTTTGTGTTTAATGACCCTAATGGATTTTTTTCCTCATCAAATTGGGTAGTCATGTTTTCGTTGTATGTAACATGGTAGCATCTGTAGCTCCTGTGACAAGAGTTCCACTCAGCTGGATCACGTGTTGTGGGAAGGATTTTCCTCCTTTTGTTTTGAATGTGGTACCTGCTAATTTAATCTAATAGCCCTTAATTTTTATTACTGGAAGAGATAATGAGTGAGTCCTCACTAACTACCTTCTCAATGGCCCTCCTAATTTTTATAGACTTGTGTTAAATCACCTGTGTGTATCTCTTTTCCCAGGATGAGGAATCTATTCCATAGGTTTGATCGTTCTTGGTGACTTTGTCTTTTCCAGTTCCTGTAGGGACTGAGGTGGGTTATGTGTGAGGGGGGAAAGGAGGTGAGAACCACACACAATGATCTAGGTGTTGAATGGATTTATACAGCATTTTGATAGCACTTTCCATTGCTCTTTATTTTTTTCCAAAGTATTAACAGCTATGTGTTTCAAAGCCCTTAATTTCTGTCTAAAGATAGCATTTTTCCTCCCCATGTGTAATTTTACTCTCTCTGAACTGAATTTCTGTCTTTCCTCATTTCTGGATCATCTGTGAACATGTGAAAAACAAGAGCTTTGATCTAGATCCCTGAGGGACTCCACTGGTCACCATAATGAAATCCTGCCTTTTGTTTCCTGTCTTTTAACTGGTTACTTATCCAAGTTAATCTGTTTAAAAAAGGATGACCGGTAAACTCCTTTTAATCTGCATCTCAACTTTAGTTTTCAGTGTGCACTTAGGTCACAGTTTCAATCTCCTACAGGAGCCAGGACCATCAACTTTTTTATTTGTGTGTTTTAATGAAAATTGCTGTGATTTGGCCATGCAAAGTAAAAAAGATCATAGTGGACTTGCATAAAGACAGCATTGTATTGCTGTAACACCAGTATTTATTGATTTATCTATAGATAGATAGATACATATAGATGGATACATACATACATACAAGTAGGTAGACACATATAGATAGATACATACAGATAGATAAAAGATAGATCTGTCGATAGATTAGCTGGCTGCTGTCCTGGCAGGTAATATGCATGGATTATACAACTAACATATTTTAAAACAGAATAGCAACTATCATGGGATTCTGTTGACTGAATTTAGATGTCTGTGATGTTGCTAGTACTCAAGGTTTCTTCACAGTCTGTAGACTAAAAGGACATGACCTTTCTTATCCCAAAGGAGAAGTCCAGATGAATTACATGCTAAAAGGGCTGTTTACCTCCAGTGACAGAAGGGAAGTCTGCAGTGACTGGCCCATATATACACATCTGTCTCATAGATGATGTTTAAGTGAAATGAATTCCATCTTGAATAACTACTTCAGAACGACAACATATTGTCATTTTACATCTCAGTAAGAAAACCAGCTGAATGCTGTTGTACTGAGTATAACCAGATTACAGGTAAAATGTGATAGACTCACATGTAGTTATTACACAGCAGAAGCAAAGGTCTGTATGAAACCCTAAATTTTAAGATTTCCTAGCTTTTGAATGGCTAAGTAAGATATGCTAAATGATAATTAAAATAATAAGTAATTGTGAATAGCATATTAAACAGATAAAATTGTATTAATACATGATAATAATACAAGATAAGTTTAATTGCAGCACCTAGTGCTTTTTCCTAAAAAAGAATACACACCTGGAAAATCTACCAAAGAACTTACTACTCTGATCTTTGTTTCTTATCCATTCTCCCTTTGTCTTTTAAAGGACTTTTTCCTGAAAAAAATTAGACATTTAATTGTTGTTATCAAATAAAATGTGAAGAAGTAACAAACTCTGAGCCGTCAAGGAATGTGGACATACATTGATTAAATCATCCTGGTCTTCCTTTCTTCCTCCCTTTTCTGCTGTATGTAATCCTTCACAATGGTATATCAAAGGTAGTACAGGCTTGCCATTTTGTCTTTATTTTGCCTTGAACATTCAGAACCACATAAATCATTCCTTGTCTATCCTGGTGATTTTATAGGTCTTCTCTGTACGTGATTTCCAAATACTTTTTGACCTAATTAAGTAAAGCACCAGTAACTTATTTTATTAAATATTTCAGAAGTTACAGTTATTTTGAAAAATAAAATAGTTTTTAATTAAAACAAATGTGACTATGCCTTAGGTATTCAAAGCATTTCTTAGGCTTGATGTAGTTTGAGCAGTTGAACTGATAAGAAGAGGTAGTTTTGCTTCTTTTTTTCAGCTGTAAAAAAGAAGTACATCAGAAGAATAAGCATCGGTGATGAATTAGAAGACAAAGCCCCAGAAAAACCATGTTTTGTTCTAAAATTTCCCTTGTTTGGGGACCTCGGTGCTGTTTCCTTTGCTTTGTTTACTTTTTTGCTTGCTTGCCTGCCTGCTTGAATTCCAGTGCCATGACAGTGGATGACAGATACAGGAATTGTAAGGTGCTCTGACATTCAGTGCTCTATTTCTAGGGTACCAAGTGAACTGAGAGTGGTGTAATGTAATCACGACCTGTTTACCATTCTCTGGAATGAGAATTAGAGTATTGTAGTAGGATTTAGGCTGACATGCTATTTTTGCTTCATCCCCTTTTTTTTGCATTCAATAAGTAACTTTGGTGAAAATATATCAGTTTATGTGTGAACACTAGAAAACATTTTTCCCCCAGATACCTTTAGTTTTTCTGCATATGCATCCTAATTCCAAAAGCCTTTATCATTCAAGCAGAGTATGCTTGTTGCCTGCTTGAATGTTACTTTCCTCTGAAGCAGTGCTGGCATAGTAGCCAGTTCCCAGAGGACTGATGTTCATGAGCAGTTACCGGGCCTCCACCTTTTCACTGTTGACTTCAGACAACTTGTCTGCTTCATCCAAACTTGTTAATTGTGGTAAGAGTCATGCTGACGGCTGAAATTACATTAATTTTCAGGAAGCTCCAATGGGATGAAGGCTTTCCTCTTTTGCTTTGGAAGACCAGGATTTTATTTGCAGGGACATCTTTTATTCAGACATGTGTTGATTTTGTCTAGACAGAGAGAATTAAGGTGCCAGAGGTTCATGTGCCTTTCACAGCACCTAAATACAGGGGTTTGCAACCTTGCTATAGAAGGGTAAAACCTTTCACAGATAAAGTCTCTTTCAAAATAAAAAAGGATTTCTTTCTTTACAACGATGTGCTGTAATTCAGAAGGCCTATGTTGATCCAAGTCCAAAAGTCATCTAGTGTAGACATCAGTTGGAAAAACTGCGCTTAAGTCTGCTGGGATATGGACTAAGTATGAAAATGCATTATTTTCAGATTGTCCAGTAGAAGGTAATACAGCTTGACTATGTGCAAAGAAACTAGAATATGAAATTTAAAAACACTTTAATTGTTTTGTTGTTTGCATTCTGTGAAATATTTGCCAAACATCCCACTGAAAGAGTTCTGTGGGTGTGTGCCATGTCTGATCCTGTGGTCAGTGCCCATTCTTCATGTAAGTATCATCTGGTATGTAGACCTGAGTACTCATGTGTCATTCATATTTTGCCTTTGAATGATGTAAAGGCCAGCACTACTGCAACCTTTCCTTGGGTTGCCCTGAGCGTGGTCAAATTGTGATATGCTGGCCTCAGGAATTACTAAAGCACACTGTGAGGTGCTCACCATGCTTTCCTGATGAGCTTAAGCTGGTAAAATGAGCTCTGCAACTGACAGTTACACCTTTTCCCTGTGACCATAAATTTTCCTGCCACAGTTCTACCCAACTGTTTGTGCAGCTGTTCTATGAAGCAGATAACATTAAAACTCTCTTTTATTCTTCCTTCCCCTCTGCAATACTTTTTAATATGGATCAATTCCCTCCTTTCCCCTTGCAGATATGCTAATACCACGATAGAGGGGAGGAGTGGTGGCAGGAATCTGTGGCCAATGGTGGCTCCCTGGGGTCGTGGCCACCTTTAGTGTCTGGGCTTGAGCAGCGACTGGGCTGTTCCCTCTCTCTTGCTCAGAGCAAGTGAGTTATGAGACACCTGTGAGACACGAATTATGACACATCCTGTCGTTCTGCTTGTACTTAGAGTAAACTAGGAGCAGGAGATTTTGCTTGCCTGTTCTTGCTACAGTCTGGTTGTAATTGAGGACTGGATGAACACTTGTTTCCTGTCCCATTCATTCACCTAACCTAGTTTTAAGGAAATTGCCCCGTGTTGTGGCTGAAATGTCCTCATAGGTGATGTCAGTAAAAATGCTTGCAGCTTGGGCAATTGGCTAGGCATGCACTGGGCAGATGTACCTATCATCTAGTTGGTATTAAAAAAATTTAATAATTGTAGTTCAGGAGCATATGGATGGTGTTTCCACCAAAGCACAGCTGGGTAGAAAGTAGGTACAGAGGAAGAACCTATTTTAGATGACTGAGGCAATCAAATGCGGAGGTAGGTGCTTGATCACACTTTCCCTAAAGAATTTTTGTTTTCTTTATAAAGGTTTCTTAAAATTCCCATTACCCTCTTTGACATGCCATGTGGTGACCCTTTAGGAAAACTCTTAACTCTGTCCTTTTGGCAAACCCCAGGATAGCAATACTTGATCATGCTGTCACAGAAAGTACTTTATGCAGAGTTGAATGTTGATATCATGGGAAAAATTGAAATCCTGGACGTTTCTCTTATTTTGTTCTGACAGAATAAGGGCATTTTCACATCTGAAAGCCTTTGGGGTTTTTATATTTGAGCTCTTTCAGTTTATTTTTTTTAATTTATGGTAGACCGGGTAGGGCGAATAAAGGACTTAATGATGTTCTGTAAGCACTTGAAGCATATTAGAAAAAAAGAAATTAATTTGGCTCCCCCCTCACAACACCAGCACTATACATAGTCGGTGAGAAGCTTGTTTATGCTTCTGTTCATCCAGAGCTGGAAGAATCTAGTGACCATTTCTGCTTCTTTGTGAAAAAATGTTCTCGGTTACAAAATGGACTGTCAAAAATATATTAAAGAATATAGTTTTTATATTGTAACTATTAGTGGCCTTGGATTTGCATGTAAACCTATAGATTAAAAAATTCTCATGCATATGAGCAACATTCAAAAATAGTAGCTGAATGTTAAAAGGAAATATTGTGGTCAAAGAAACACGGCACATTTTTTCCCCTGACCTTACTGAGGTTTTCTGAAATTCTAAAAATTCTCAAGATACGTAACTGTCTTTTCCTCCCCTGTATAAAGTATCAGTGCATATTGTTATATTGTCACTGTTCAAACTGACAAATTATGTTAAGCGTAAAAACATTAATTTTTCCATCTCATACAGCCCATTTTTATGAATTCTTTAATGTCTGATGTATTCCTTAAGAATATCTTAATGGAGTTACATTTCAATCAGCAGTTGCAAAATACTTTGTGTAGGGTAAAGACCTCAATACACTTTCCAGAATAAATACTGATGCTAAGTAATTCTTTGTTTCCCTTATTCCTGAATAAATAACACTGTTGCTTGGAGAAGCCTATATTTGTTAAAGGAGAGTCAAAGCGTAAGTATGTTCATGTAGTACGAAGAAGTATAACAAAATCTTCTATATGGACCTAGCTGGTGCACAAATGACAATTCAATTTGAATTTTCAGACTAAATGTTCTAGAGACAGAAGACCTGAATAACAAAAGTAAATAGACAAGTCAATTTTCAACTGTATTTCAACCCTGAAATACAATTTTAAAATATCCTGAAGGAGGAAACTTGGCCACAGGTCTACTTTTCTTCCTCTGGTCAGGGTTGAATAGTTGTAGGGAAGGGCCATAGTGCCCTCAAGTGAAAACTCCTCACTTGTGTACTGCCCATTATGTGTTCTGCTTCTCTTGTGTTGTTCTCTGCTGCTACAGGGATCGCAGTTCAGCCAAAATACATAAATGAAAGGAAATGAGACTGTTTAGATTGTACTGTGACCTCATTCACACAACTGTGTGCTACCTCAACCACTTTTGTAATCACTGTTAATTCAGTATAAGAGGAAACTGGTCTGCAGTGATAGGGATTTGCAGTGTACCAGACTGCCATCAAGGCCTTTTCTGCTAAAAGAACCTGTCAATTAATGCTAGGCTGTCCTTCCGTTGGCTTCGTAAAACCAAGCATTAAGACTGGGAGGTTGCTGCTAAATCTGTTTTATCCCTCTGAATATCTGCACACCAAATCATGGTCATTTTTCATGCTTTTATCAGCTGTTTCTGCAGAAAGAGGGCACTTCATCCCCTTTCATCTTTAGGATTCACTTGTCAGATGATTAGGGGGATTTGTGTCTGACAGCTAATAATCTAATTATACTCACCTTGCAGAAGCAGTGGGTTCAAGATTCTGCCTGCTTTGTTGATATGTTCCCTTGTGTTTTGGGAGTCAACCTGGGCTTGGAGTCAGGAAATCTGAACTCAGTTTCCACCACGTGTTTCTTGTGTGACCGGACTAAGCAAGTCAGAGTGATATCTACAGAGTAATGTAAGTGGAACAAGGCTGGCTGCCACCATCTGGAAATAAGATTTATGGTGATCAGCATACTGGAGGAGGATAGGGGGAAAATGAAACGGTACTCTTCAGGAGTGTCTCTGAACCACCATGCTAGAGATACAAAGGCAGAGGGGAATATGCTACCCTTTTTCCTGATGCTGAAACCATTATGCAGCCAAGAATTCAAGATATATATAAGGCCAGAGAGAAAATGCAGAACTCCAATTGTCTTTACAGCCTGGTGATTAGGACACTGCTGAGAGGTCATTATGGGCCTTCTGGTTCATGCTGCATGTGACTTTTTATTGCAAACATTATTGACAAAATGATACAGTTAGGTAAATGGAGAGAGAGAGTGTACATGCTGGCAGATGTCAGGGGATGCTGGCAGGGTTGAGGATCCTGCTCTTGGATTTGGAGTGTCTAAAGTCCCAAAAAGTCCTTCAGGTTCTAAATCTTGTTTTGTGCCTGTGTCCCAAAGGGGTAAGATCTGCTTGCTTCTTGGGAATGTTGAGCCTGATAGGTAGGAATGAATTGAGTAAAAGACTAAATAATGTGAAAACTGGAGTTGTGTATCAGTATTCTGCAGCATAGATCAATGTGTCTGGAAGAGCTTGGAGGGCATATTTTTTCTGAAATAGAATTGACCTTCTTATATAAAGGAAGAACAGAGGAAGAGGAGGAAGAATTATATGGAAATCTTCAGTTCAGCCCAATTAAAGTGTCCTTTGCTCCTATGTTTCCTTTTTTAGAAGTGAAGGAGGTTTTGATAAATTACGCTAGGCCTTCAACTGGAGGAGAGACCAAAATATCCTATAGTAACTAGTCCCCGAGAAGAAAAGTTTATGTCATGAAGATGTGTGTTGGATCAGCAAGAATTTAAATTTGGCTTGCTTGGTTCTCCTAGCCACTAGTAAATGTATGGGGGTACGAGTGATGTAAAACTGTTGGAGAGTCAGAAGCCAAGTTTCTGGCTCATATGGGAGGAGATGTGTCTTGTCTCCCATTTCTTTTTTGTTGTCAAAAAAATTGGTAACTGTGATAATATTACTTGATCTAGGACTCCCAACACACAAACCTGAGCTATGCTTGAGGTTTTATCCTGTTAAAGCAGAACTATCAGACTTAACAGATGATAGAGGATTCAGTTTCTCTTAGAGCGAGGGAAGTTAATCTTGCATGTTTCCAAATGAACAAATGAGTACTATATTAATTTTCATGGAGATGTTTTCAGAAAGTGGTAACAAATCTTTTCCATGCAAATGCATGGATCAGGGTAGACCAATTGTAAATGCAAATAAATCATAATAAGAAAAAAAATATCTCCTTTAGTACCATTTTACAGGAAGAGTAAAACATCTTGGCAGCACAGGTCCACTGGAAACCAGATTTGCATGGCTTATCCATTTTTTTTCTTTTTTTCCTGTCAGTGGTTTTTATGTCACCCCTATAAATCCTTGGGTGCAGTCCCCTTACAACTAAACAACACCAGTTCAACTTGTCTTCTCTCCCTGTTCCACAACAAATTCAGGTGTCCCTCCTCACTAGAGTGGGTTCTGTGCAACCCTTGTTTAAATTATTTGAATTATGACTTTCTATATCCTCCTAGTAGATATAAACTTTCCTTCCTCTCCTCATTGCGGAATTCTGGGACAACTTTGCTCATTCCACAATAAATGATCTTTGATTCTTGTAGGTCACTGTGATCTTTTAGCACATTCCATATGCTACACCCAGTTTTGCACTGCTCTTAATGTATCAGTAGACCTGTCAGGAGTCCAGTTTTTTGTTTCTTTGCTCAGGCTATTTCTATATCTGCAAAAAGAGTCATGTTTTCAGCCACTTTACTCCCCAGGTTTTTTACCTTCTCTCCTGGACAAATTACAATTGATGCGAACACTGCTTTCCGATGTGTCTCCTAGCTCCCAACAGAAGAACAGCTGATTTATCACCTGCACAGGCATTCTTTCTGAACGAGCAGATGAATAGTTTTCAAGCATTGCACTTGCATCTGGTTCTATAAATTAAGAAATTACTTTGCAGCATGCCCTTCCCACTGGGATACACTAGTTTCTTCCTATTTGCCCGTTGTTCTTTTGCTGTGACTTTTACCTTGTTAAATTTTAGCTTGTTGTGGGTTTATCTGGGTTTTGGTTCCATGGCATAAGATCGATGATTCATGTATGATAAAGCAATTACCAAATGGTTTCCTTTAATTAATAGTGCTTGAATAACCATTTCATTTTTACGAAAAGAAAAACTCCCCTAATTTGAAGTTTCTGGATATTCCTCTAGTAAGCATTCCTTTCTGAGTTAAATAGTAGTGCAGTTTAGAGTATGTGCTCTCATCATTTTCCAAACCATTTTATGAAGCAGAACTGTGAATAAAGATTTGATCATGAATGAGCACGTACCAAGATGTACAGCTATCTTGAACTGCTCTGTTTGCCTCTGAACCAAAAGCAGTCTTCCTAGTCTTGCTTTCATCTTGAAGACATTCTGTGCTTTTATCTGTGAATGCCTGGTAACTTCACGTTCTTCATTATATCTCTTCCAGTCCAATTTTCACTGCTTTCCAGCTATACCTCAGAGTCAGCTCTTCATCATCATCCTTCTCGACTTAAAGCTTTTTCAGCACAGCCAGGGCATGCTGTTTTCTTAGTTTTGCCCTCTCCTGATTTGCAGGAGTCTGTCATCTCCTATTTTTCTATTACCTCCCTAATCACTGCTTCTTGTCTGTCATTCCCACCTCAGCAAAGAGGCTGGGAAGTTCTGTAGAGTTTTGTTGTCAATCTCTCTTCCCCAGCAGTTCACAAATTCCAGATTGTAAGTAGAGTTTTAAGCTCATCAGAAGGTCAGTTGTTTCTGCTGCCACCTGCAAGTTAAGTTGCAAGAGGACGCTTCTGAGTATGGCAATTCATGCTTTGTCTTACTTGTCAAGACAAATTCTATGGCTGTCTTGGCAACAACTCTCAAAACCACCTCTCTTCCAGAGGTGCTCTTTTTGCCAGCTTAAAATCCTTGTGCATGTATTTTACTCCTTTTCGTAGATAGATTTTGACACATTTAGTTACGAGATGACTAATATGGAGCTCTTCGTATTCTTTATACACCTTGAAATTGTTCAGCTACTTCAAGTGCTGTACTCCTATTGCTTCTCGTATTGACCAGTGTTTTCCTCATGGTGTCCAAGAGGTTCTCAGTGCCTTCAAGACTAAATCTTAGCTCTCTCATCTCTTAGTTTCACTCAGAAAGTAACTGGAGTATGGAGGAGGTTTTGTGGTGTTTATGCATACCTTACCAGCAAAGGATGTTGCGCTGCAGCTAGGGCTTTTAAGTACTCATATCTATGTAAACAAGTAATAATTACAGTTGTGTCCTCAACTACATGTGGCTGGGATTTTAAAGCTAGACAGCTTTCTTGATAGGAAGAAAAGCTGAGAGAGGGGATACCGTGCATATAGTTACTGGTGAAGATTCATAAAGATGAATATCACCAATTGTATTTTGTTGGAGGCAGATGTTTGTTTACTCTTCTTTCAGCTATACCTGTCTGAGGCTGATTATTGCTTATTGTAGTACTCCTCTGCAAATTAGTTATTTTTGCTCAAAATAAAAATGGAAACCATTTAAAGAGATGTTGTCAACTTAAAAATCACACTCAATCTAGGATGACTGAAATGAATACTCCTTGTGTGGACAGAAGTCAAGGGTTTTTTTCCCCCACTCTTCTTTCAGTTTTACTTTTGGTACTGAATAGCACCTTTCCTTAAGTAATTTCATCACATATTCAGTCCACCAATGACTGAATTCTGTGAGTCTTCTCTGAAACTGTGTTAAGGAGTTAATGTTTAAAAATGTTAGTAAACATTTTTTTAAAGGGAAAATTTGAGGATCACATTTTTATGAATTCTTTATCATTTAAAAAAAAAAAGCTAACAAGACCCCCACAGACAAACCTAAATATAGTTTAATTTGCCTCTGTTTATTTACTGTCCTTTTTCAACTCCTATCTTTTGTATTTCCATTACAGTTTTTTATGTTGTCCAACTTTTAACTGAACCTGCAAATTTTAAAGGAGAATAATTATTTTTTTTCAGAGTGTTGGGAAGAAATTACCTCCAGCCACAGCAACTCAGGAGCCAACAAAAATAGAAGTGGACAGCAGAACAAAAAGTAGGTTTCATAGTTTTCTCTTCTTTGCACTTTTTTGCTGTTAAGCCTCTTAAAAGCAAGCTGAATGCTTTTCTCTGGTTTTGGCTGAAAGAGTGTCCTGTATATATGAAAAGTGAGGATGCAGATAGGTATATTTAGGATAAACTTTGAGTAGGCGGTACAGAGACAGAATGCATTGTTTCACAGAATCCTCTGGATTGTTTTTGCTCTGATAATCCTACCTTGAGTTTTCTGCCACCAAAAATCAAATTAAATTGCATGATCAGCTTTCAGCCTTGAGGGTACTTTGGAATTAATCATAGTTGAATAAGATCCAAATTCAGGCTGTAACTTGTACTTGAGTCATAGAAAAATATCCCTGGTTGTGAGTGCCCTTGCTTTTTTCCTCTTTTTTCTTTATGTAGCAGAAATAATCTGTGTGAGTAGTACAGTTTGTATGGGAAACGAAGAGTGTCCAAGAGCTTTAGTTCTGTTTTTGTCATTTCAATGCTTAGTAAACAAAAAGCAATAATTAAATCTTTTAGACAGGTCTCAGTGCTGTTCTAGGGAGGCATACGCAGCTAGCTCACCAAATGACTTATGTATATATTCCCCATCTTTTGATTTTATTTATATAAAGTTACAACTAAATGTTACGGATTCTGGTAGAAAAGAATAAGAAAGGAGAAGAACATAGCCATACCTTAGAAAAGAAATGGAGTATAATATAAAGTGTTGAGTTTTTAAGTCTTGCACATTCCTTCTCCTTCCTTTTAGGTAGTTAGCTGATAATGTTTTATCTCAGAACAGAACACACACAGACATAGGAAGGCAAGCATCTGGAGCAGCAGCAGAATAGGGGCTATCTGAGAGAAGCGTATGGGTACAACCTGTTTTACCATGTTTTCAGTTCAGAGTTGCAAAAGCAGCCTAAAACAACTTTTAGTGAGTTACTCTTCATTAGCTGCACCACACTAATTGACTTGCTCTATCCTCTCATCTTGTTCCCCTTGTGACACAAGGCTCTTAATGGGAAGTACTGCAAGAACTCAATTGCCCTGAGGAAGTGAGAACTTGAAATACCAGAAAATGTGCAAAATGGTAATGTAGAGCAGGGCTCCTGAATGACTGTGTTTTGGAATTACCTTTCCTAACCTGCACCTTGAGCAGGTTAGGCTGACCTGAGTGCAGGTGCCATCAGAAGGGATGGTCCCATGGGCTTTCCCACTTGCAGCACTAACCCTTGTGTGGTAAGCCAGGCTGGGAGACAGCTGTCTCTTTCCACATCAGCTTATACTTCTGACAGCTGAAACTGCTCACTAAATCACATCCCAGGGTACTGGGGTTTCATACTTTTATCACTTATAAGTGAATGTGGAAACCTTCTGAACAATGGTTAGAGAACTGCACCTTCTGCAGTGACACATTGAGCTCTGGTTGACATAGAGACACTACTCGATCAACACTTTTTGTCCCTGGTTGGTTCTTCTTTCACCTTTTTTGTCATTTCCCTTGGACATGGCTTTTTGGTTAGAAAATCTCTCTTATTCTGTTGCTGTCTATTTTCAGCATGGTTGTGTGCAAACATCATTCAACATCCCTTTTGCCAAAACTGGTAAGAAGGCTGAGCTACCTATTTGTACAATACCTTTGCATGATCTATGAATTTTACCTAAACTTTATTATTTAGGACATTTTATCTTTCCTGGAATCTTGAGGGCCTCAGTAGATTTTTTTTAAATCTCTGTTCTTGCTTGTGAAAGAGAAACATATGTATAGGAAGGCCTGATATAATGTAATTATATGTAATTGTCTGAGCCTCAAATGGCATTACAAGAGATACTTTTCAAACATTTGAAGTCGTCCTTCATTTAAACTGAAAAACCTTTCAGTGAAAATAAAACATATTTCATTCTAGTTTGCTTTTTGATATAGGTCGAGGAATAATTTTTTCACAATACAGTTAGTGTCTGATAGTCAGACTTGAGGAGTATGATCAGACTCAGGCATAGGTCTATGATCTATCTAGTATTTGTCCTTTCTCCAAAATTTAGTTTTTGTTCTCTCCTAAAAACCTACCACAAACAAACTTGAAAAAGCATTGAATCCAGGCAAGTTTGCAGTCTCAGAAAACTGATGAATGTCCTATTTGCAGTGTTCAGCATAAAAGTATTGTTCCACCTTGGACCTCAGCTACTTTCACTTTTGCCTGGGATTGTAGGATCACAGTCTTCATTGGAGTCTCTTAATTGCTGAACAAAACAAATACTGTGCCATTCTCCAAAGGAATAGCAAGAAACAGAAGATCCATAGATTCAGCTGAGTGTGGAGAGGGGGCTTTTGGGTATGTGATTTAGATTCCCTTGGGATTACTGCGGGAGTTGTATGCTGCAAGCAAGAGAGGGATTACGTTGGTAGAGGAATAATACAATTTTTCATCTTCCATCTGTTTCTTTCCATGACTGATGCTGTTATTCCTTAATCTCAACATGATAAAAATGCAGTAGCACTGTGAAAGAGCCTGCTGAGAGAGGAAACGGGGAGCAGTAGCATCTTCCCTCTCTGCCCACAGGGGCTTCAGCATGGAATGATGGTTGCTGACTCTTCCCACATATTGATTTGAGTCTGCTTTTTTCCAGTAGCTTTTCTGGTGCGTCAGGGCGGTTATTTGCAGCAGGTAGTTGATGCGCTTACCATTTGCTCTTAGTACATGCAAGATGGCCTAAGTTCTGCAGTGGGATGAGCCGGTCAGAACAAGAGACAGAGCAGTATGTTCTATAGGTGCATCTCCCAACAATATGCTATTATATATGCTATATATCTCCCTAAAAAGTGGGCTTAAGTTTTTGGGGGATAAACAGATGACTCTTCAGGGCCAAAGAGGACTTTTTGCTCAAAGGGAGGGCACAGTGAAAAGTGCAAATCCTTACATAGCTTGAGAGTTCCCTTGGAAAACATACTAATTAAAGAATGCATCTTTGAAGAGAAGAGGGTAGAGCTGTGTGATTTAGGTTTGTGAGTGCCTAGACTTGTAGGGGAATTATTCTGCCATTGAATTTCCATCTCTCTTAGGTAGCTGGGATGGCACATGGATGCATATGTGTTTATAATTCTGTCTGGGGTGAGATACGTTGTTTTTTTTCTAGGAAGTAGCTTGCTTTTAGTTTAAGTGGTTTGCTGTGAAATGGCTATATTGTAGAAAATATGTATACATTTTTAAGTAGCTCTGTTGGATTCTAAAATTCAGCAAAGCAAAAACATCCACAATGACTGAGAGAGATATTGCAGATTAATGAGATTGCAAAAATGGAGTATAAATAAGCAGATAACAAAACAGTGAAGAGAGTGAGTCACAGAATGCATTGATCGCGGCACTTAATTTGATTGCTCCACTCACTGACTATTTACAGTTTGAGTCAACCTGTTGCATAATAGGAATACTAAAGTCCTAGCAAGCAACTAATCTTTTTGTGTGATGGAAGAAGGTGTAAGGAGTAGCTGAATCTGGATTAATGGGGCCCTAATCAGTTCTGTTTCTATTTTTTGTTTGATGAGGTGGTGTTGTGACAGTTTGCATCTCGTGAAGTTCTGCGAAAACATTCATTAGTGCAATCTATTTATGAGTATTGAGTGTAGCAATTAATAGTAAAACCAAATTCTGCTGAATGTAGTGTTTGGTTTTTTTCCTTTTGTTTTGTGGTTTTAGTAACAATGATGTAACTTTTCATTAGATTTTGTACATTTTATTTCATTTCAGAAACATTTTGTGAGTTAAAGAGAGGAAGCCTAAGCTCAAGGAATACTACTTTAATGCTGCTTATTTTCTTCCTTAGTATTACTGTTTGTGTTCATATTTATTGGTGTATGATTTAGACTTCATCAAGGGGGAAATGCTTAAGCCTCAAAACTATACAGGTTTGTTGTTTGTTTCAATAAAAAAAATCCAAACAAACAACAACAAAAAAACCCAAAACAAAAAAAACCCCACCCAATTTCTGAAAACTTAGAAGGGTGAATCCAGCCCAGTGGTTAGCTTACCTGAGATGGAGGAAATCTTGCCATGGGGTGGGATAGTTCTTGCCTAAGGACAAGGAAGCAGAAACAGAGGTAAGAGGAGGAAATTGTGTCATCCTGGCCTAAGAGGAAAAGCAAATTCCAGAGTCCCCTGTGAAATTTAAGACTGAAGGTATGTTTGTCTGTGGACTGCTGTCTTGAATGTCACAGCTCATCCTGAGAGTCTGGCAGGAGAACAAATAGAAAAGGCATACTTTTAAAGTAAACAGGATCCACTGATACAGTAAATGGAGTTTGCTCAGTTCTGGTTTGAACAGTAAAGTATTTAACCAGTCTCTCAAAATACAAACAAATGAATTTACCTGGTACAGTACTACAGGACCCCATGTCATATAGAAGGTCTGTACGTTTACACGAGTGCTTTACACTGCAATTGTAAATACATGTGGAGCCACTGAATTCTGTGGGTGAAATACAGTGCTTGCAACAGCCTAGGTAATGAAGCAGCTGTATTCTGTAGGAATGCTGTCTCTTGCTGTTGTTCTTCCTCTTTGAGGCAACAGTTTTTTGGGGGAGCCTGAGACTGTATCAAATAGGCCACAGTCAGGACAGACTGTGGGACATAAGGTGCTGAACAGAGATGCATGTTAACTACGCCCATAAAACATCCAGTTCTTTTTAGAGGATAACCCCTTTATGGTGTTTAGGGTGGTCCTGAGGCTTTTTCCTCGGTGAAGTGTGGGCAGTGACAGACCACTTGTGACAAATACCTAGTTCTTTCCCGCTGCTTTTTCTTCCGACTTCTGAGCTATGTGGACAATGCTGGGAAGGGGAATTGCATGTCACCCTGGGCCCTTGGGGTCTGTCAGAGAAGCTAGCAACAACTTTGTTCTTCCTTCCAAAGGACAGGACTAGGAGGGACGTGGGCAGAGAGGATGCTTATTGTTGTGTCATCATTGTACCTAGTCTAGTTGGAACGATACAATTAAAAAATTACAGGATGTAGCCAGGGGTACATATTTTCAAATGGGCTTATACCTAGCCCAAGCCCTCTCAGTTCAGAATATGTCAGGCCAGAAGCTGAACATCCTGCATTAGACCCAGCCTGTTTGAGTGTAGGATATTCTGTAAGGTTTATCTGCTCACTCAGTTCCCTGAGCAATGCCCATTGCCTATGTCAGGTTGTTTTCCTTTGCTTGGGAAGAGCTGTGACTTTGCAGAGAGAGACTCTGTGGTCTGACAGAGTAAATTATTGTTGAATTAATAAATGAGGACTGAAAATCTCATTGAATATCATCTTTTGCCCTCCCTTAGTGTTTCCAAGATGTCTGCTGTTGGGGGTTTATTAGCAGGTATATTTTTAAAATGTCTCCAGGTCAGAGAAGAAAAAAAGAGGCTTCTGGAAGAACCATCTGTGATGTATAAACCCAGCCTTGGATGTCAAATATAAAAATGAAATTAATCATCTACAGTTGAGGGATGCTTAATATTGGTATCTTAGTTTGAAGCTTTAATTTGGCTTAAGTCTATTCACCAGCCTTGTAATAGGATATATTATTTTGACCTTTAGGTTTTTTGGTGGGGTTTTTTTTTTTTCCACTTGGAAAACTCCCAAATTCAGCAAGTTCTAGTTGGTCTCTACAGTGTTGTGTCTGAAATTAGTATTTCCTTTTATCTTTTCTTCCTTCCTATCTAAGCAGAACTGTTGAAATTAAATGTTTCTACATCCTCTTGCGGTATTATGCTCTGCTGAGTAAGGACAATTTTAGTACTGAAGTGACATAACCTGTTAGATTCTTCTCTGCTTTTATTAATCTGATTTTAAAAGTTCTCTTTTATGTACTTAAATCATGTCGGTCTACCATTCCCTTAGGAGAAGTTTGAAAGCTGACTTTGTCCAGTCACTTACATTGTTCCCAACCCATCTGTGTTGTTGAGACCTAGCTCTGTTGCAGCATGATTCACAGAGCCCTTGTTAAGCAGAGGAATGTATTGATTTAGTGTATGTCAGTGTGACTCACACTCAAGGAGTCCAGACTCCTACTGTACATAAACCATGATTTTTTTCCATGGCTGTGCCTTCACTCTGTGTTCTTGTGCAAGTCTTTAGAGCACTGGGCGGCCGTGAGCCTCCTCCAGCTCCCTTTTGTGCCTCTCACAAGATTGCCTCCTGGCTCTTCATGAACTGCATCAGCATTTGGCTGAGCTTAAGACCGGGTTTTTGACATTTTTCTCTAGTTTAATTCCTTGTTTCTCTGCTATCTGGACATTAAAAAAAAAAAAAAAAAAAAAAAAAAAAAAAAAGGTAAGAGTTTGGTTGGGAAATCGGATAGGTCATGGGAGAACAGAATTCTTGACATCAAAACTAGAAGGCAAAAATGCATAGCCATTTGCTATGTGTGAAAAACTATGAGTTCTTTGGTTAAAGTCTTGCTCCTTTTGACAGCCACTTACTGTGAGATCCACAGTGACACATACTTCTAGAGGAAAAACTTAAAAAAAAGAAGAAAGAGACCACTTACTTTCCTGATTATCAACTGACTTTTTCAGATGCTGAAACCACAACCTTCTCTCCACTCTTGTCTGTCGGGGTCTTCATCTTGAAGGATGAGTCAAATTGAGTCTTCAAATAGCAAGGGGGAACTGAGGGAGGATTGCTTGTTGTAGGACTCAGGAGACACGAGCCCCCTGGAGACACTTGCTGTTCAAAGCATTCTTTAACCTGAAACACATGGGATTCATCCACACCTTCGGGGAGAGCTGCACCTCTGGCATCTTTTCAGAATAGTACCGTTACTGTGGTATAGTGCCTGTTGTTCTCTGTTGATTAGCTGTGCATTGAGCTTGGCTTCCCATCTAACCTTGAGATTATACAGTGTCTATATTATATAGTGAATGGAGGAACAACTTCCCTAATTGAGAACAGATACTCAGGATACTCCTGAGGAAAAAAAGAGGTGAGGCAAAGGCAGTCATTCACCACCTACCACAAGCAGACCAATGCCCAGCCAGTCTCCAAGCAATGACTACCTCACAGACCAACACTGCCGAAGCCCGCCCTTTTTTATTGCTGAGCAGGAAGTTAATATGGCACAGAATATCCCTTTGCTCAGCTTGGGTCAGCTGTCCCAGCTATGTCCCCTTCTGGCTTCTTGCCCACCCCTGGCATACTTACTGGGGAGCAGAGTGGGGAAAAAGAGAAAAGAGAAGGCCTTGGCGCTGTGCAGGTATTGCTCAGCAATAGCCAAAACACTGGTGTGTTGTTCTAGTCACAAATCCAAAATGCAGCACTATGCAGGCTGCTGTGAAGAAAATTAACTTCATCCCAGCCAGACCCAGTACAGGGCAGGGGCAGAAAACCAACTACTAATGATCATGGATAAATTTAAGTTTTTGTGTTCAGGAAAATAAATCTGTAAAGCCTAAGAAATTCTTGTTTACTTGAACCAGCGCCACATAAAATTCATGCCGTTTCTGAGTGTCAGTGGATGAACTGGAGAAGAGCTTTCCTCTTCCCCATTAGTACTGTTTCATTTCTCAGGCTGATTGTGCTTAGAGCCAGCAACCCTTCACATGCACGTGTGTTGACTCCTTACTTAAGGTTGGTGCTCCTGTCACTAAACTTAAGCAGTTGGGATGCAGCCTCTGAGTCAGAGCCCTAAGTTTTGGTGTAGCCATATGAGTTTGGTGCCTGGGCTCCAGTGGGTCCCAGCAGAGATCTGTCACTGCTGTCCAGGGAGTTCAGAGCGTGATTCAGCTAATCAAATGTAGGTGTCTGCTCTTGGGGTGAAGAGTGGCTCTCAAGGCTTCGCTCTCTTTAGTGTCTTGTTCTCCATCGACTGTAGTGCAAGGGGAGGCACTGACATCGTCAGTTTCTAACATCAGGTGCCCAAACCTAGATCCAGATACCAGGCCCAACCCTGGGGCGGAAATCAGTAGCCTGCATCTGGAGTACCCTAGGGTATTTTGGCTTGCCTCCAGCTGCCAGGCCAGAGGGACCTGGCTCTTGCATAGGTTGTGCATCGTATCTGCCAACCACGTGGGTGTCTTACATACCCACCAGTGTCTGAAATGGCACTTAGTGTCTGGGCAGCGGAACTGACTCACACCGTGGAGCCTCAAATACCCACAAGTGTGATAATGCAGGTTCTCTTTATGGTAAGTATAAAGAAGTAAGTCCTACTGTCTCAAATTAATGTAAATTTCTGTGGCCTGCAAGTACCTATTTCTCTGCATCGAACATGATATTTAACTGGAGGTAGAGGTCACCAAAACAGAGACATTTAAAGTGAGGTGAACACCTCACATGCCCTTTTAAAAAGAGTCTGGTAATTTCTCTGTGTGTTTCTTTGGTCTTTTTAAACCTGCTGTCTTAGAGTATCACATATTTTTATACATTATTTAACAGCTGGAATACATATTCTCTTTTTATTTGTAAGGCACATTGACATACTTGTCTGTTGCACAGCAACATGTTGTAAGAAACTGCTTTTCACGACAACTGCTTTTTATGATTTCTGAGTAGGAGTGCTGGCTCCTGTATTTTCCAGATGAAAGTTGAGATGATGCCCTTATTTCTAGACAGTAAAGGGAAAAGAGAAGAGGAAACTTTAGACAATATTCAAACCTCTTCTTTTACGCTGAGTGTACAGAAGATTTAGTTATGAATGCCTTTACATTTATTAATGTATTATTTATTATTTTATCATTTTATAGATTCAGAAATATCTGCTTTCTTGCACACCAGGGGATAGATAAGCTATGTCAACCTACTGCATCCTTTATGCTTCCAATTTATGTGATCTGGTGGAAGACTGTACCAGTGGAACTATTGAAGCAAGTGTCAGATGCAGGCTTACTCTAAGGGAAATGGTTTGTGGCAGGTTGCTGTCCGGAGCAATTTCATTTGAGATAATGGTTCTAGGGGCTACAGCACCAACTCCCTGGATGACGTGTGCGGGAATGCTCATCGGTGTGCAGTTTTTTAAATATTTCATACTGTTTATGAAGGTCTAAAATACAAAGAGAAAGATGGCAAGAAAATAAAGCAGCACAAAGAGACGCTTGTGGAACATTTTATGAAGATTTTCATCCTTGGACAAGCAGTTGTTGTAAAGTGGTAATTTATCACATTGAATGTTCTTCCTTTCAGCCAAGGAGTATTGCAAAGTGATATTTCCGTATGAAGCGCAGAATGATGATGAACTCACAATCCGAGAAGGTGATGTCGTCACACTTATCAGTAAGGTAAAAGCAATATTTTTCTCCTATAAGCAGGAATCCAGTTTTTAAAATCAGCATCGTTCAATTGCAGTAAAATCCATATTTGTGCCTTTGACAGTGTCCTTCCTAAAACAATGCTAGTTTGACAATGAAACATTACGTAGACTTCAGAGAGCCCTACATCTCGCTTCCTCTTGTGCTTTAGAACCTTATCTTGATAATATTAAGTGAAGAACAGCAGATGTGTACTGTTGAGTTTACAAGTTTATATAATTTTAATTTGAATCTGCTGGTAGATCTACATAAATTGTAAATTGATCCCTGTAACAAACATAAAAGCCTAGAGAATAAACTGAAAGACTCAAGAAAGCAGTAGCTTTCTTGTTAGGTGTGTGAGTTATCTTTCTTGTAGGAATTGTGAATTAGATTTTTTGGGTTAGATGGAGACAATATGCCTAAATTAGCTTAATGAATTAAACACTTACTTAAAATGCAGGCACCCTTAAAACTATGGTAAAGCAGAAAAAGATGGTAAATCAGAAATTCATAGAATCATAGAATGGTTTAGGTTGGAAGAGACCTTAAAAATCATCTAGTTCCAACCCCCTTGCCATGGGCAAGGACACCTCCTACTAGACCAGATTGCTCAAAGCCTTATCCAACCCGCCCTTGAACACTTTCAGGGATGGGGCCTCCACAGCTTCCCTGGGCAACCTGTTCCAGTGCCTTACTACCCTCACAGTAAAGCATGTCTTCCTGCAATCTAATCTAAATCTACCTTCTAGTTTGAAGCCATTACCTTTTGNCAGGACAGTGTCAAATGCCTTGCACAAGTCCAGGTAGATGACATCTGTTGCTCTCCCCTTATCCACCAATGCTGTAACCTTGTCGTAGAAGGCCACCAAATTTGTCAGGCACAATTTGCCCTTAGTGAAGCCATGTTGGCTGCCACCAATCACCTCCTTATTTTCCATGTGCCTTAGCAGAGTTTCCCAGAGGATCTGCTCCATGATCTTGCCGGGCACAGAGGTGAGACTGACCGGCCTGTAGTTTCCCGGGTTATCTTTTTCACCCTTTTTGAAAATGGGGGTTATGTTTCCCCTTTTCCAGTCAGCAGGAACTTCACCAGACCGCCACGACTCCTCAAATATGATGGATAGTGGCTTGGCAACTACATCTGCCAGTTCTCTCAGGACCTGTGGATGAATCTCATCAGGTCTCATCGATTAAATTAAACAATTTTAGATCTGTGTTCTTTTCTTTAAAATTACTTGAAATGATTCAAGATTAGAAATGAAAAAACAGTGCCAGAATTTATACTAAATCTCCAAAAACTATACAGTAAGACGGTGAGTAAACAGTTGGTTTTCTTTTAGAAGACCTGGGCACCATGTTACAAAGAACAGATTATAGTTTAGGTACCCTTAATTTCTTGCTGTTGTTTAAAGATTTTACAGTTTGTTTAAATGTTTTTGACTGCTGGACATAAGTATTTAGGAAAAAAAGCTACAAACTAGAAAAGGCTGTGGATTTTGCGTGATGAAGATGAATTGTAATGATGTGCACAATAGTGCTGCTGTTTTTTATGCTTATATGAGAGTAAAAGAATGAATTCTATAATTGATAAGTTTCGTAAGAAATTGTTACTTGACTGAGTAATTTGGCACCTGGGCAGAAAAACCCAAGAACCTTGGCAAGTACCTCTGGGGTAGTGTTTGTTTGCTATATACTAAGCCATTTGCAATCCTAGAGGACATCTTCTTTGTCTTGAAGAATATAAAGGTAACCGAGGAAAAATAATCAGACATTTCGCAGGAAGAGAAACTGCAAATTTAAAAAATAAATTGTATGCATTAAATATCCTTTAATGACTTGCCCTCCATTACTTTTTTGTTTAGCTTGTCTTGAAAACTGTTTGACTTTGCCTGATTTGGAATGTTATTGTGTGAGTACTTAACAGTGTCTCTGATCATGGAAATGGTTTTTAAGGCGTTGTTCCTGTCTACTTTATGCTTTATTGACTTAACTTTCTGAGATGACTGGTCTCCAGGTGGAGTTGTGTTCTTCAGTATACATAGATAAAGAGACAATTACTTTACTGAGGTTTCAATATGAGATTTCATTTGCTTGCTTTTTCCCTTTTTTTTCTTCCTGCTGCCACTGCCCCCACAGTGGAAGGATATTTGTCTTTTATAATAACTGAGCTCATGATTTGACTGAGTTGATCAGTTTTCCCAACCATGCAGTGAGAAGTCTGTCAGTATATTCTCTAGTATATGCCCTTGTCCTTCTACTCTCCACCCTGATGGTATTAAGCCACTGCAGACATTTTATTCAATTTTTTTCTTTTTTCTGTGGTATGTCACATGTCTATGAACAGTTACATAAAACCGTGCCTCTAGAGAGTGGGGGATCCCAATGCAAGAAGATGTGGCATTTCTCCGTGGATGTTTTTATATGCTGTGTCTGAACTAATCTGAGATACTGAAGAAACAGTGCTTAACAAGCCATCACTTTGCAGATCCTTTTGTGGTTTCCAGAGCTCATTGCGGTTGGACTTGTGGGTTTTTTTTCATCTATTTTTAACACGTGGTTTAAAAAATAAAATTCAGGTGATGTGGAGTCAGGGTCCTTGCTGTAGAGTTCTGAAAACAGTGGGATCTCCTCCGTGCTCTACCATGCAATATAGTAACTTTATTTTAGTCCGAATCTTCTGAAGCAGGTGTCTGTTGTAATTCTTTTAGTCAGCAATAACAAAGTCAGCCTCACCTTTCTGCCCACTAATGGCTTCTGCTAGAAAGTTGCCTTTTACCTGGAATTCAAATCACTGTGCTTAGACAGTCCTTTCCATAACCAGTTGGTGATCCATACTGACTAAGAGGAATTAAATAGAAACATATGGAGTACTTCAGAAACTATTACGATGGTTTTACTTTGCTATCAGATTACTGAGTTTCTTTGAATCTATTTGCAAGAAATTGTTTTGCAGGGTTTGCTTTCTATACTAGAGAGCTTTAGACAAAATTTATTCTTCCCAATTACCTAGACCCAAGGAGAGAAGATTGTTACTTTTAAAGAAAGAGGATGGTTGTCAGTACTTTGTACAACCACAGATGCATTATCATAAAATAATGTATTTTTTTGAAACCACTAAACCCAGAAATTTATATGAATTCTTAGTATGAAAAGTCCCTCACTAGGCTAATCTATTTTCACACAGTCAGATCTATAAGAATGTTGAAGACTCACCATTTTGACTCGTACTGAATTTGCATTTAATTGAAAACAACAGCATTCATGAGAATGTGTTGAAGTGGCTGAAGTAATAAGGAGTGAGTGACACAAGAATGGGAAAGCTCCTGAAAATAACGCAAAATGCATTACAAGAGTCTTAAAAGCATGAAGATGAGATAGCACTTGATAGGTGCTAAGAGGAAGGGGAATGACTTAAATGAGCTAAATGGTAAGTTACTAGGAGAGCCTGTGTATTTGTGCATGCACATCTGAGAATATGTGTGTGCGGGAGCTGTTAGTCTGGTATTAATCTTAAAATGCTAAAACTTTATTTTGTGGAAAGAATTACAAAGGAATGGTATCAGTAAACACAGAATTCAAAATTACCATTTTAACAATACCATTCAGATAAAAGAGATAAGATTATAGCAGATTTCTCTCTTTTTTTCAGCTAAATTAGTTATAATAGTCCCTTTGTCAAGATAATCAAATACCTAATATAAAGAACAAATCATTTTTTTTGTCATGGCCTTTGCAGAATCCATTTCAAGTTCTCACTCTGTTTTGATGGATGTTGAGATCTTGAATCAAAAGCTGATCAGACCTTTCCTGTAGGCCTCTATGATAAGGGAATTTGAATATCTGCGTTTTTTTATGAAATAGCCAAAGAATACTTTGAACGGATTTGCTGAATCACAAGTGAATTCCCTAGTCATTGGAGAATGTGCTGATAAGTTTTATTTAAAAACTGAAGTGAGTCAGTAGAGGCTGATCATTTACTTGTCAGAACAGTATGTATTTTGGGAGATAGAAGGGGAAGGGTGGCATTATACAAGAATGACAGCCAAAAATAATTGCCGATTAAACAGCATATTGAGTCATTTTTTGATGAACTGCATAGGCCTAAATCATGCAAAAGATACACAATGAGATAGAGTCCAAACATATGGTAGTAACAGTTGTTTTCTCATAGGTTAAAATTTACCTAAAAGAGTAGTAGAAAAGCGGAAACTAACTTCACATAAATGTATTAAAACATTTCTGGAAAATATTTTTCTCTCATCCTTTTCCCCAGTGAAGCAAATACCCTTGTGGAAATTAAAGTGGACAAATGGTAGTCCTTTAATTCCTTCATGCAAAATATTTAAAGAGAAAAGATCAGAAAATATTCCTCAGAATTGTAAAGGAAGGTAAAATCTCCATCTTCAAGGAAATAAAACAGTAGACCTGGTACCTTTCCTTTGCAAAAAGGGATTTAAGAAAAAATACACCTTTGGAAAAAAGAGAACAAAAAGCAAAATACAGTAATTTTACTTGTACAGGTAAGGTGATTGTTGTGCAATTTGATGATAAGATACATTCATAAACAGAAAAGATACGAATTACAAGAGGCCATGAGATTGACCCCATAGGTTATTCTTTGTAATGTCAAACATTTGTGTTCCTAGGTAATTTTTTTAGTGTCTTCAAAATGTTCCTGACAGCATTTGGTTAAGGACAAGAACACTGATAGTGACTGCACTGTGTGGCTGAAGTAGAGTGGCATGCAGGTGTTTTATTGTGCTCAAATACTGATTTTGGAGATTGTATTTGTAATAAATAGAGTCACTTTTGAGCAACAGAAGATTCACATGACATTTTCAACCGTCATCTTGAAAATCTTTTAGAATTTTTCATTTTAGACATAGCTACTGTAGGCTACTTTCCAGTGTTAATAAAGACTCTTTGTACAAACAATACAAATTTCTTAGTAGCTCTAATAAATTCTGACAAAATGCAAGGGATTCTGGAGATTTCACTGGCATGCAGAAAATGACCTGTGTAAGGAATCGATAGTAATAGCTAAAGAATTTCAAAGCAAATACATCATGCACACACTGGCAACTGTGCACTCATTTGAAAGCATTTGAAAGATTGCAGTGCATCAATATACCTGAGCTCTAAGCAGTAAAGACCACTTTGTTCCCAGGAATGAAAATGGTCTGGATAAATAAAATTAACTACTTCAAAAATCATTGCAAATTTGAAAAACTGACAGTAACAGAAGGGTATCCTCACCTGAACCTTTATTATTGGAGTAGGAGTAGTGGAGGGCAATATCAGTGGCAATTCTGCCAATTCTGAATTTACAAGATGTTGAAATTAATAGGTGTCAATATATTAGCTGGAGTAATAATCTTGTTCCTTGCTCTCCATATCCGACTGGGCTGTCCCTCAGCCTCCATCTACCTGGATTGCAAAGCCTTTCTTCTCCTGCTGCAGGCTAATAGCTGAAAATGTGGCATTAGTGGTAGGAATGTGTTGCACTGAAGTGATGACCATAATTGGGGGTCCTTTCTGATTTCGCAAAGGAGCTCTCATGAGGAGGCGAATTTCACAGAGTGTCCAGCCTCCTTTTGGATTCATCAAAACTGTCTGAAGGATTAATGAGGTGAAAAAGAAAGCAACAGTGAGATACAGCCTCCCCCAAAATCTTGCCGATGCTTTTCAAATAGTATTGGGCAAATTGATGCATTGGTATCATGAAAGATACAACAGGCTTATGCCTGTCACTAGTGAAAAACTTACATGACAAATTATCTGGTCTAGACATTTAATGACAATCCAAATATTTAGTGACAATCCAATTTGTAGTGCTTAATTCTGTGGGAGGGGAAGAGGGGAAATAAGCTGTAAACCTAGTTCCTAAAAATAAGCATAATGGCGATCAGTTTTTGCAAAGATAGTATTTGGTTTTGGTGTTATTAATAATTTACTGTGAGATATGCCAGATTTGTTTTCAAAATGCTGTACATTTAGTGAGTCCCTGCCCTGAAGCACATGCAATCAAGTGGTAAGACAGAAAAGTAAGTACAGGCGAGTAGAAGGGTATAAGGGAACAATGAAATGAGATTCCGTCTCGATACTCTCTTTCATAATGTCACGTTTTCATTGTTGCAGTGACTGCTCTGTGTATTTGTCCGTGTTAGAGTATGGAATCTGTCCTTATGCGGTACGCTTAATATTTTCAAATTCTTAGGGTAGTCGTTAGGCACGTAATTTCACCCTCACTCTATTTATAGACAGTTACCCGAGTATGGCCCTTTTGCCAAAACAATTTTCCCAGTTTTCTCTCTTATGACATCTTTAAATGCTCATCTTGGTGTAGGAGGTAATTGTCCAGAGCACTTTCTTTAGCTGAGCGATTGCCAAGGAGAACTCGGCTGGGTAGGGTTGTGAAGGAAAACAGCTGCTCTAACGGATGCGGGAGGCTCCTAAAGGGATGAAATTAGTAAGTGCTACGTACAAGAGTCTTGCCAGTGAGTTGAGGCCGTGAGCAGGGGAAGGAGCAGGAACCAGACGGTGTGATAGAGGAGGATGCTAGCTGATGCTTAATTGGACGTTTCACTAGGTTGTGGTGTCTCTAGGGTAGAAACCTGTGTTCCTGTATTTGTTTCTAGGGGGGCATTCATTGCTGAATTTTTCTGTACACTTTTAATTACAAACAGCATGCACATACTTTGCAACCCTTGGTTATAGAAATATGTGGAGGAATTAGAAGATTTTCAGTTTTTCTTTCAGTATGAGCAAATAGGTAGATAGTATCACTCATTTTTCCATATTAAGATAAAATTTTCAGTATTTTCCACTCTATGGGTAAAAAAAAAGTGTGGTAATATTTGAGGTCATTAAAAATAAAGCTAATTGGCCAAGAAAACAGAAATTTTCAGTGCAGAAGTATGGTGGCTTAATGTTGTCTCTTTCGAAAGAAGGAAAGAAGTCGTATTTCATGATGGTCATTCAGGTAATTTTGGTTTTGCTTGATTGACAGCTAAAAGCTTTTGTCACATTTTTAGAACTTAGTTTACTAATATAACAATACAAAAAAATTTAGGTTATGCAGGGGAAAATATAATCTGGTTTAATAAAACATAAAAATGACTTTCAGTCAGAGCAACACTTGATTTTTGTTGACACTAAATATTTGGTCACGCAGATGCCCCTATTCGGGGTTTTAGTACAAGATAGTTTGCTCATTTGTAACTTCTGCAACAATCTTGCATACAGAAACTGAAAGGAATACAGTGAGTAAACATCAAATAATGTCCAGCTTTAAGAAATCTTTTATGATGTTTTGTGTTTAAAGACTAGCATGTAAGCAGTAAAGGCACTAACTGCTTGCCTTTAGAAATAAATAGGTATTTCCCTCAGGGAGAACAGTACCGTAAAGGGTCTCGGTGCATGCCCTTTTCTCTCCTGAGATAACCATGAATTATTCAGCACATCTTTCGCCAGAACTAATAGCCATACCTAATCTGCTTTCTGTGTTCCTTGCCCCCTACGCTGTGCTCAGCACTAGTTTTTCCCCCAAGACCTCCTGCCTCCTTAGCTGATTGAGAAACCTGCTCGTACCGAAGCTGCTGATTTCATAGAAGAAATTATTTTGCAAAGGGTGCATGCTGAGGGTGCACTTTTACATGATTGATAATAGGTGCCTACTGAAAGAGATGATTCTTCTCCTTTCCTCTTGCCTTGCATCTGGCAACCTTGGCCATAGGACATGAAGGGGCATGTGAGTAGGAAAGAGTGATAGGAGTAGCAGGATTGTCCCTTGTCCTGGTTTGAGTGACACAGGACTAATTTATCTTCTAATGCTTGGGAAAATGGTGCTTTTAGAAGACTCTAGTGTCTGAATTTGTGAAAATATTTCCTTTATAGCCAGCTATGGTATGTGGGTTTCAAGGTCTCCGTGTTTTCAAGTTAGCCAAGTGCAGGGATGAGGAGGAGCGAGACCCGGGCACTTGACCCAAGCTGGCCAACAGGATTATTTCATACCATGAACATCACATTCAGTATAAATTAGAAAGTTTGCTGCAAAGTGCTCTCTCTCGCCCTTAATGGCTGCAATCCAGAGAACCTCTTTGCCCTGGTGCCGGACCCCTGAGGCCTTCCTTCCCTTTCAAAGCCATAGCGCTCGCAGTATCCAACATTTGCTTTCCACTGCTGGGAGTGTACAGCTTCCTACTGGCTGAGTGTAATCTTTGTGTATTTTATATTAGTATTGGGATCAATACTGATTCTTTAGTATTGTTAATGTTAATTATTTAGTCTTATCCTATTAAATTTATATTTCAACACTCGGGTTTCCTTGTTTTCTTCCCAATTCCCCTTCCTGGGTGGGGAGGGGTCATCAGGTGGTAGAATAATTGTCTAAATGACAATAAATTGTTGTGGGTTTCTCGAACCATAACACCTCTCCATTCAGCAGCCTGCTGAGCAACTGGCTTAGCGGTAGGGTCACTTCTCCCTGACCTGAAACTTCCCTCTGAAGGTTTTGACCTACTGGGAATAGAAGGTTTGTATTTTTGCTGGGTTTCAAGCCATGGTGCCATGCAGGATGATAACTGGAGTAGGTCCTGCAGAACGAGACCCTTTTGTCACGCTGCTAATGTGTGTGGCAAGTGCATGGGGTAAAACTTGTGTCATTGTGTAGAACCATGAGTGTTTCCTCGCATGAGTGATAGAAACCAGTGTGGGGACATTGATGATCAAATAAATAAATATGTTCATTTTCTAAAATGATTTGGTGTACTTAGTCATAGAGAAAACAGACTGTGAGCAATTGTCCTCCCGTTTTTCTTCTTGCCTGAACATTGCCCTTGGCCAAGACTTTCAAATGTTTATGAATAAATGTTTAATACTTTTTCATATCTTGCAGCATTAAGTAAGGTCTGTGTAGAGATCAAGCCCGACAATATGTTTAATAAGGTACTAGGTGCAGCTTACATTTCACTGGTGTCTTTAGAAACATTACTGAAAAACTAATGTTTGAGCTGAGCACTTAAACTGTGAAGACTGAGATTAGTACAGGGGAGAGGGGAACAGCCAGCACTTGCATATTCTTCTTGTTAGTATATTTATAATATTTTTTTATTTTAAGTATACACTGAAGTTTTCTTTCCCTATTGTTGTTATCACTGATTGCAGTGCTACAGCAGTGCCTTCAGAGGAAAGGATTTTGTTGTTCCTGGGAAGTCACAAATTTGAATTTTGACAAATGGAAGTTCATGCCAAGCTATGTAGGTGAAGTGGCAGGATCCCCCATGCATGCAATGCTTGAAGATTTACATCATTTGAAAAGGGTTAGGTTTGTTTGTAAGTATGTTTAATACACCCAAGCTAATCTAAAAAGGTGACATATTTTAAGATAAAAAGGAAAGAAATTTTTCTCTGCCCTGTGTTTACAAAAGATTTCACCAAAATGCTGAGGCATCTGGAAAACTGTGATTATTGCTCACAATGTAGGCTTTAGACTCACTGCTTAGCTTCATCCTTTCTTTTATACTGAATACTGGATTCACCTGCTTTTTTGATGGTATTATCTGAAGTCCAACCTTTTCAGACTAGGGAGAGCTATTTAAAGGGAAAGTAAAAATGCACATATAGTGCCAAGTAATTAGTAATTGTAATTAGGACCCTGGTCCTAAGATATCTGTGATTTAAGTACTAATAGCATTAAATAATCCTTCCAATGTTTTGTTCTATATTTCTAAATAGAAAAAATGTAATTACATAAATATTATATCTTGGCTTATCAGAGGCATAAATTATGTCTGTTACTAGAACCACCTTTTGTGTTTCTGTTGGCTAATTTAGTTTTAATTTGAGTATTGGAGTGCTAGGGTTTTATGACGTGGAACATAGTTATTTCTCCATGATATTCTGCTGACTGAACATAGCAAGTGAAGTGAATCCCCAGAAGAGATTGTTTTGTTCAATGAGCAATATAATTTTTCCTGTTTGCACAAACATTTCATGAAAGCGTTTCAGCTTCATTACCAATTAAACTATTTACTCACACAGTTTAAAGGCAAAATCTTAGATTTAGCCTGAAACAGATTTAACAAATGAAATATATCTGATCTGCTAGGTCCTCTAATCTAATGTCCTGGCTATTGTAGGTCATTCATTATTCTCAGCCAGTTTCTTTTTTGCAGGGCCCAGTAACTTGGACCAATTCCTGAACACTGTCTTCTGGAGAGGTATCTTCTTGTTGGGCCTTCCAGTAAAAAATATTGTCTGGAAAGAGTAGTGTAACCACAGCTGAAGTAATGTCTAATTTTTGATGGTCTCTCCTATTTCCTTCTGTATGATGTTGACATGGTAAATTCTTAGTAGAGCCTTAGAGCTTATGGGTAAAGAAAAATTTACTTGTTTGTCTTCTTAAGCTTTAAAAGATGCAACTGGCCTTATCAGATGTAAGGTTCCCTATGGCTTGGGTATGAGAGCTTACAGCAGCTGGGAAGGATCTGTGCAGGATTTAGGGTTTTTGGGACATAGGCTGAGGACCTAAGAAGGATAAATCCCTGGGTTAGGGGCCAAACAGACCCAGACTGGGAGGTTTCCTCTCATACTTTTCTTCCAGTATTTCATAATCCATGACTATTTGCAAGAAAGTGTATGTAAAGAGAAAACGGGTGTTCTCCAGGACTGCCTCAGAAGACTAATTTATTGTCTGTTGGACTGTCTCTTTTATCTAAATGATCTTGGATTAGGTAGCTGTTGAGAGATTCATTCTGCCTTATTGCTGGATTTTAAAATGATGTTTCTGCTGAGGAGTACTTGATTACTAACCAGATGCTGTAAATCATAGCCATTTTCTTCAGAAGCATTTAACAAATTTTACATTATACTGTAAGGTCTCAGTCCCAGTAACTGAGCTTAATAAAGCTTGATTGTTTTGAATACAGTCTTAGGTAGCACAAGGTGGGTGTAATGTAAGCCTCTGGAGAGATGCTTTCCTTCATTCATAGGTATTTTACCAAATTTTATGAGAATTTATGAAGACTCTAAAATCAATTATTTTCTGACTTTTAAAGTAAAGTTGGATTTTGAGAATGATTCAGCATCATGATACTGAATGTAGTAAGAAATTGTAAAGAAACGTTCTTGAATATTATTAAACTTCTTTTTTCACCCAGCTTTATCATGATTTTGTTGTTTCTCCCCAATGACAAGTTTGTATTAATGAAGATCTGATGAGATGTGAGCTCAAGTTTTGTTTAGTTCATTTCAAAGTTACCAAAATAATGCTGATCTTTGACACTTGTTTTCAGTGAAAATTTTCCACATATATTTATATATTATATATATTCATTAACAGGGTAAAAAAAAAAAGTAGACATTTCCCTGCGCGTTATTGGTTTTTCCCAGTGATGTCACGCACCAACTTTTAAAATCACAGAGCCCGTCCTGTGGCCTCCTCCAGCATTTGTGAGAGCTGGGACCTCTTGGCCCCGGCACTGCAACTGAGCCTGGAGGGAGGCAGCAGTGCTGCCCCACAGGTGCTCTGCTTGGGTGGGCTGAATGGCAGAGTGCTTTTCCTTCAAATCTTTCTTTCTACGAAGCCTTTAATCCTCAAATTCAGTAGCCTTCATCTGTTACATATATGTCTGAGTTGTATGGATGATGTCTTGAAAAGTGCTACAGACACATTTGTTCACGTTAAAGATGGCTTGTTTTTCTTTAAATTACAAGGTTGCCTATCAGTTGTGAAAAGACTGCTAGAGAGACGCTTACAATGAGGGTAGTAATAGCGTAATGTGCAGCTGCCAGCATAGCAGAGCTGACACGTGAAAGATCTCGGGGCAAGTGCAAGAGGTATTCATGGCTTTCTGAATAATGCAAGTTTACCAGCTCAACATTCTTCTTGAGAACCAACTTTACAAGAGCAGAAGGAAAACAGACATTTGATGAATACAACTGCCAACTGCTGGGATTTTTTTTTTTTTTTTTCAATTATGCAAAGAACTATGTATTCTAGTGAATTTCTGTAAAACTGTGGTATCCTACCATGAAAATTTCACTTCTTCAAACCCTGCACCATTAGTGTCTCTCAATACTTTGAATAGTGTGAATTTTTACTTTGTAAATTTAGCTTGCCAATTGTGTATTTTAAGCTTAGTAATCTGTAAATCTTAAATTAAAAAGATAATTTTCATAGACCAGTTTTTTAGAAGGTCTCTGTATATCTACTTGCATGAGCAGAAAACTTATTTGAGCACTCCAAGAGTACGCATACCACAGTATATGCTCTGCAGGTACCTTTTCTGAGGACCTGCTTGCTCTTGTTCTTGGCATTGCTTTCTATCGTAGCTATAATGATGAAATCTGTATGATGAAATGTTTCTGTATCAAAAACTTTAATCAGAAAATCTGAAAACTGAGCAGTTATGTATTGATGTCTAAGCCATGGCTTCATATTTTAGTAGTATTGCAAAGGAGCAGCACATTCAGAGGCCCAGCCTATGCAGTGATCTGCTCCCTCAGAAAAACAGAAGTCCTATTTACAGATGAAAAGATCATCCTTTTTGAGATTTATTTCTTCAGGGGTTTACACAGCTGCAGTTACAGTCATGCATTGGAGAGAAAATGAATACATAGCTAGTTACTTTGTTTTGGGACCTTGGGGAATAGGAAAGACCTCTCATTTGCTTTTACCAATAAAATCTTTCCCCTTTGCTAGGGGTGGCTCACAAGATAAGTTGGGGAGGGGAGAGATGAACTTGGGGCCGTGGCACTCCCTGAAATGCTTCAAAGGTAGCAAGAGACAAGGGGAGTGGGTGCTGCCTTGAAGGCCTGGTTGCTTTAGAGGAAAAGGCAGGAAACATCCTTGCTCCTAAAATAAGTGGAAAACGTGGCTGAAGCAGTGATTACTACTTGCCTGGCAGTAAAACTGTTTCTGCATCTCATGCAACCTTCTATTATGCCCCTCATGCGCTGCCAGCTGTGGCAGTGCTGTACTTCGTGGAGTGGCTGAATAGGTTATTTAGGCAGCCTGTACCAGCTTTATTCTGACTCTGTCAGGTTTCCATGTATTTTGGTAAAGCTGCAGAAGTTGCTCAGCTGTTGGTAGGTTCCCAGTGAGTATCAGACCACTGCTCATGCTGGAGAGAGCAATCTCCAAGCATTTGCAGCCGGCTTCAGCAATAATCTGGATACAAGCACAGGGGGCTTCTGAGCAAAGTCAAGAGAAAATTATAATTACAACTGAACAGAGAGCCAAGTAGCTGCTGTTTTTTATTTAAGTGATTAAGAACAGTCTCTTAGCACACACTACCTCTCCTGTAAGTGGCTTGAAGAAAAAAAAAAAACAACCCAAAAATAGAAAAAACCAGTAAAATAAAGCATAGTAGTTGGAAGAAAACATAGTTTGGTGCATGTCTGACATTTAAATTATAGTAACCATGTATGCTTTATTGACGCCTAGAAAAATAATGGAAAAAATCCACATCATGAGTTTTTATTATAAACATATTCACAACCAGAAGTGCTGCTTTCCATTTTCAGAGAAAGTGTTGGTTGCCTTCATGATCTTTTCATCTGGCTTGGGCCTAGAGTGCAAGTATAGTAGTAGAGTGGTCTAGAAATAACCTCATTTGTAATAGCCAAGTGCGGTGGGTTGACCTTGACTGGTCACAAAGTGTCCACCAAGCTTCTCTGTCACTCCTCTCCTCCTCTGCTGGACAAGTGAGATAAAATATTATGAAAGGCTTGTGGGTTGAGATAAGGACAGGGAGAGGTCATTCACCAATTACCATCATGGGCAAAACAGACTCAGCTTGGGGAAATTAGTTAGCAATCAAAACAGAGTAGGATAATGAGTAATAAAACCAAATCTTAAGACGCCTTCCCCTCCCCCCTCCCTTCTTTCCAGGCTCAACTTTACTCCCAATTTCTCTACCTCCTTCCCCAAGGTGATGCAGTGGGACGGGGAATGGGGGTTGTGGTCAGTTCATCACATGTTGTCTCTGCCACTCCTTCCTCTTCACACTCTTCCCCTGCTCCAGCACGGGGTCCCTCCCAGGGGAGACGGTCCTCCACAAACTTCTCCAGCATGGGTCCTTCCGTCAGGCTGCAGTTCTTCACGAAGCGCTCCAGTGTGGGTCCTTTCCATGGGGTACAGTCCTTCAGGAACAGACTGCTCAGCATGGGTCCCCCACAGGGTCACAAGTCCCGCCAGAAAACCTGCTCCACTGTGGGCTCCTCTCTCCGCAGGTTCACGGGTCCTGCCAGGAGCCTGCTCCAGTGCAGGCTTCCCATAGGGTCACAGCCTCCTTCGGGCATCCATCTGCTCAGGCCTGGTAGATATCTGCTCCACCATTAACCTCCATGGGCTGCTGGGGGAAAGTCTGTCTCACCACGGTCTTTGCCACAGGCTGCAAGGGAATGTCTGCCCCGGCACCTGGAGCACCTCCTTCCCCTCCTTCTTCACTGACCTTGGTATCTGCAGACTTGTTTCTCTCACATACTGTCACTCCTCTCTCCAGCTACAATTGCTGTTGCACCACAACTTTTTTCCCCTTCTTAAATATGTTCTCACGGAGGTGCTACCCGCATCGCTGATGGGCTCGGCCTTGGCCAGTGGCAGGTCCAACGTGGTGCCAGCTGGCATTGGCTCCATCAGACATGGGGGAAACCTCTAGCAGCTTCTCACAGAAGTCACCCCTGTACCCACCCCACCCCCCCACTACCAAAACCTTGCCACACAAACCCAATACACCAAGCCTGTTTTTTAAGAGAGAGGGCTTTATATAAAATAAAAACCCTTCTGTCTTTTGGATACATGAAACTCCTGCCCACTTGGAGCAGAGGGAGACACCGTCAAGCTGCATGTGTTTCCAGGAGGGAGAGTTCAGTCATGTTTGCATGACAGGACGATCTGTCACTATCAGGCTCGTAGCTGGGACACAGCTTGGCATGAGAGAGATGTGTAACCTGCTGGGTATGAACTTGGGTCTTTCAATTTTGTGGTCTTGAGTGTGGTATCAGCTAGTAAAGCGAAGATCATGTTAGTGGGGGACTGACAGCTCTGCCTCATCAACCCCCGTAGTCATCTCTTTTACTGCCAAAGAAAACCAGCGCTGGTGTTTGACTGAAGGGAAGTCTGTGTTCTTGTCTTGCGACCAGCTGTACTCCTGGGTTGGACAGATGACTAGGGCTAGCGTCTTGTCAGTAGTGTCTGTCTGGGTATGGCTGTTTCTGTGCAGTGCGTGGAATATTTGTAAGACTATGTGATATAAGGCGCCTTATGCTGGGGCTTTTTGTTCAATCTCCACTGGCTTCTGCTTTTTTATGGTTGGATTGAGAGCACTGAGGGAAGGAACAGCAGGGTGCTTGTTCTACTACCAGAGCAGTAGTTTTGCTGCTAACCAAAACTGTTAATATAGGATACTGTGTGCGTAAGAGACCAAGTAATGTCATGATTCTTGCACCCAGAAGAGGAAGAAGCACGACTCTAGTGTTTTATGGCTTTTCATAGCCAGTATGAGAGTGGCTACAGGATCACTGCAGTTGCTAAAAGGAGACTAAGCCATGATCTTATGCTGTCAACCCTGCTTATCTATTTCAATATATTTCACTTGCATTCAGTAACAGTATGAACAATCTGGTGCTCCTAATGGAAACTTTCTTTGCCTGTATGTTAAAATATCTTTGCACAGTTTTTGTCTGGTCTCTCTAGTCATGTATTTCTCTCTCTTCCCCCTCCTCCACCCCTACTCTTTTAGTCACCACAGACATAAGTTTCAGAGTGGAGCTTTGTTCTTGTCTTTCTTATTGTTCATTTTGGGTTTGGATTTAGTTTTCTTCTTTTCTGTTGTTTTAATATTCCTTTCTGAAAAAAAGGAAAATCTGTTTTCTCCAGATGACTCCTTCTTACAATGTTCTTCACAGCTTGCATGACTCCCTTCTGATCACATGAAGGATATTTTCCCCTCCCTTCCCTTTATGTCAAGAAGAGGACTGGTGTTTTTTAGTTCACCTGTGTATACCCTTAAATTTGTTGGCAACATGTTGACAAAAGCTAGTTGTATTCTGGTTTTCTGGTAATTCCCACATTTACCCTTTCCTCTTACAACATTTTTCTGACTTACGTAAGAATTCCAGCTCAGGTTGATGTTTCAGTACCCTACATTTTGTGTAATATTTATTTCTTATAAAGTTTAAAAAATCCTTCTCAAAAATTCCTCAACACCTCTGTCTTTCTCATCACTGTTTTTTGTCCAATTCTTTACCCTAATATTTACCACAAAATGCATGTTGCTAATAAATCCTATGTATTGAGTTTACTATCACTTATTTGGGATCTGCTGAGCTTGGAATAGAATGGATTTTGATTCTGCCATAGAATAACTTTTCAATACTTCTTACATTTTGCCTCTCCTCCCTCCCTTTACTTTGTTCTCTAAAAAGTCATCTGAATTAAAATTCATCAGAGACAAGATTTTGGAACAAAACTACTTCACGGGAAATGAAGATAAAACCCAGATTTGTGTTTCAATGAGAGACTGCTAAAATTTCCCCTAGGTTTTTGTTTTCTGTATTTCATGAATCTGCCTCTGCCTGAACAATGAAAAGAGGCTTGGCAACGTGAAGCGCCAGTGGATTTCTCTAAGGTATTTGATTGCACTGTCACTGCAATGAGTGCATGAGTATAGTCTCTGAGTCAAGCTTTGGTAGGAGCTGATTTTTACAGTAGCTAAATGTTGGCCCAGCTACCACCTAACTTGCAGGAACTCTAGTATCTGTCAAACACAATTTCTACTTTTTTGCTGTGTCTTCCTTTTCAGTTTTGTAAATCTTTTGTTTTCCTTTTTTTTCTTAAATTAAACTAAGATGCATTTTTAGGAATTGGAATACATTTTTTTTGTAGAACTCTTGGGATATGTCAGCATCTGATTTTTGTCTGTTTACATTGTTAGGAGTCTGGCAGGATAACATGGAGGTAAAGCAGAGATCCACTTGGTTTGTTAATAAATTTTGGAATGTTGATACTGGATTGTAATAGCTTGACAGCTTTTGTATAAAGTCTGCATTTTGAAATTACAGCCATTTTGCCAACCTTGAACTTGTGAAGATATATTAAAAAAAGACTGATCAGGATTGCATGGCTGATGGGGATCTAGAGGTATTGGAGTAGCTTTTGCTCAGTATTCACAGGCAGCCACAAGGTTTTAATCATATTGGTCTGGTTGCACTTCTTAGTTATGTCATTTGTTGGTACTTGAGGCAGCTTGTGCAGCTGTAACTCAGGTGTCCTTGTACAGTGGTCTGTCTTGTGATGAAGATGTACCTGCTGCCAGCGTTGTACATGGGCTTCCAGAGGCTGCTGAGGCACAACGAGCCTGTGGTTGTGGGATAGCAGGAGGGCACCGCCACTGAGATTGTTCACCAGATCCCATCTGTAGCTTTTAATTTTTGAGATCTCTTTCTATCCTTTTGCTCAGTGACACAGAAGCCTCCTCTGGCAAATAAAGTAAATGAGATAATTAAAGAGAAACTGCCTAAAGATTTATTTACTGTATGAAAATCCTGTGTGGTGATTGGCTGCATAAGCCTGAGCAGTAAGCTGGAGAGGAGAAAAAAGCAAACCTGCAGCTATTTGGGATTAATGAACGTGTAACACAAACAGCGTCTTCATGCAAACAAATGAACTTTAAAAAAAGCATTGAGCAAACTTCATGTGTGTTCAGCAAATGAAGAAGCAGGAGTAAGATTTGTGTTTCATAAGAGCATAAAAAAGCATTCGACCTAAAAAGAGTGTATGTGATGTTGTGTGTTGTTTAGTCAAGATTATTAGCTGGCACTGAGCTGTGCTATCAGTTGAAGCACAAGCTTTTCATCTCTGGAAGCCTGAATTATTCTTAATATTTTTCAAAATCTAAATTGGGTCATAAATGTTTTGGCAATTTCAGATTAGCAGCGTAGGGGGTGGAGGGCATTATAAAACGTACCATGTGATAGAACAGTTGAGTGCACTGATTAGTAGGCTGCGCAAGTACACAGAGCCAAGTGGGAGGGCGCCTTCAAATCAGGAATGAGCGGTGCTGGCTCTGCCATAAGAGTAAAATCATGCACAGTGCCTGCCCGTGCCATGCATGACTAGCTGATTATCTCGGTCTTTCATGGAGCCCTGTATTCCCTCAGCAGATATTTTAAAACCATGAACTAGTCAAGGATCAGCCCTGTTCACTAACAAAGGCTTGACAGTCTAACAGAACTGGAAAATATCTCCTAAATAACTCTCAGGAAGATCTAGAAAAGGTAAATGTCCTTGGTGAAGGCCATCCTGCTAAAGGGAAGGGAGAATGTGGAAGAAAAACACAGATTGAGCATGAGAGAAAATGACCAGAAAAAGAATGAAAGGATTGTTCAGTGCCTGCATTTGTAGCTCAGGAACACATTACATCAGAATATTGAGATAGGAAGGAAAAAAAAAATACACACCTGAAACAGATATGATGCAGGAAACCAGGCTATTTAGCCTGTCTGTTTAGTTAGCACATACTCTGTCTCAGGAGATGAAGTGGACTAAATAAGTTAAATAAAAAGCCTAGCACAGAAAAATAACTAACACCCCCCCTTCAAAAAAAACCAACCAGTGTAAAAGCAATGATCTTCTTTAGTCACAGAATCACAAAATCACAATGATAGTCTGTTTTCTCTCAAATATCATCCAACTTTTTGCATTATAACTTACAGAAAAATACCAACAAGCACAGTCATTGTGAACAATATTTTTAAGACTTCTCTTGGTATTAAGTACACCTCATTAAGTTAACTTGCATTCTTCTGTCATCCCTGTAGCAGCTGAAAAAAATGATTTTATGGAAATATAACAATGAGGCCATTTTGCATACATGTATTATCATGCAATCTTTCATTGCCCATTCACATTCAGATTTTTTTCAGTGGATCCTCTTCCCTATTTAAGCTGCTGTTTACTTCTTCTAGACAAAGAAATACTTACTTTCTCTTACTTTTCCCCCTCTATACTTTTGTAGCATGTGCATGATTTGTAAACATTTGTCTTCAAAACTTTTCTAAATTGTGAGGGTGTGCTATGATTGTTCCTAGGCAGATGATGAACTGAAGATCAGAGTGGCTATATTTTAAAGTCTTTGCTCATTTTGGATACTCACCTTGAAAAAACATCAGATCTGACTTTTAAGGAATATTTAATATTCTGTTCCCCTGTATACATGGCTACAACAGTGACTGATTTGAACATGTGACATTTTTAACACTGGAGTTTTTACATGTACTGCACAACAGGTATGACTTCACAACCAAATTGTGTAGTTAAACAATGTTAAGACATGCACTTCCACTTGCTGTTTTTCAAGCTATTTTCTCACACCACAAGGATGTTAAGATTCTGGACCCCTCAAGCCGGTGCTGTTTCTGGAGGGATGTTGCCTCATAGCATATGAGGCTTGTACAATTTGGCCTGTTTCATTTGCTTCTGTCCAATTTTTTTAGCTTTGTTCTCTGTGAAAACCTATATAATTATTTGGTACATGTTGTTGCCTCTTAGTTTTTCCTAAACTACCTGCCTGCTCTTGCCTACTTTTATTATAACCATACCCCTCTGTTCCTGCTTGTCCCTGTATTCTAGTGTCCCAGATGCACAGCTTTTCCTCTGTCTCCCACTTTACTGAAAAGCAAGAAGAGACAGGTGATTGTAATGAGCGAGCTTTGTACATTATCGTGCTTTTTTCCACAGCCCAGATAAAGTCTTTGCAGGGAAAGAACCACTCAGTTTTTGCAGCAGTGAATGATGGAGAATCCTCACCACAGGATGACCTGGAACAGTGACCATGCCCCAAGCTAGAACTGTTAGACCTACATGAGTACCACCAAGTATTCAGAGAACACAGCTGCTAAATTTCAACTGATCTTTTCTGAACAGTGGTGAAATGTGATTTTTTGAAAAGCAAAAGTACTTCATTAAATCTGGGAGAGTTCCCACAGGGCTGGATTAGAAATGTTAGAATAGGAACATCCGACATGTTGAACTCTTGAGCCTTTCCAGTGTGGCTCTGCTACCAGGACAGCTGGATATACCTGGGAGGTGCAGACAGTTTGGTCAGTCCAGATCTGTAGCTGTGGAAGCAGTGATGCCGCAGTGATTGCTTAAGGCTGATGTTGCCAGATGATGTGGGATCCCATCTATAAACCAAACCTTGTTTAGCTGTGGCTGTCATAGAAGGGGGGGGATCCCTGGTGAGTTTTTGTCGTGTCCAACACATGCACTGTTTGTGGGATTTCCCTTTCCCTCATGTCTCAGGTGTGTAATATTTGTTGCATGGTTCTGAGCCACGTGAAGATTTAGGGCTACTGCTCAAGAGGATAGAAAGGTTGGCCAGCCTGGTGCTAAGCCAACTGCTAAAATTGGCTGAAATGGTTTTAAGATTGAGCATATGATGGGTGACTTTCACATAATTGTGCTTTGGAAAACAGCTGAATTGGTTCAGCTACAGCTTTCAGAGAAGAAGAATGTGGAAAATCTCAACTGGAAGTGTTCACTTTAGCAAACACAGATATAAGTAAACAGGGATCTTACCATCCAGGACTCAAGGAACAGTTTGAACCTTCTCTAAAATGGTTGTGGCTTCTGTTACTATTATTATTCATACTGAAATAGCTGTGGGGTTTTTTTCATCATTTAGACTCACTGATACAGTAGTTCACTTAGTGCAAGCATTTAGCTGTACATTGTTTTGCTACACACACTGGCTTGTGCTCCTCAAAAATACTGCAGAAAAAGGACATGCTTGATATTGATCAGGTGTATAATGCCTTCTTAACTGGACTGGTATGAAATCTAATAATCTCACAAGTAATTCTAATGTGTTAAGGTTTTCTTGAAAGTATGGGAAATAAAGGAGCTTTTTTACCTCCTGGGATATACGATCTTTAATTAAGTTATTGTCTTTCTGGAAAATTAAGTCAGAGAGAAGTAATATCATACGTGCTCAAAATGCTTACTGGTTTAACAGATCAAATGGTGAAATAGTGTTTTGCTTTAGCACAGACAAGCTCTTAAGCACTTACAGCATGTTTAGTGTTCTTTCCTAGCTGCTCTGTGTAATAATGTAATGCGGGGTGATTACTGAAGTCTTTATCTGGTAGATTACCCTGTTAACCTGGCACTCCAATAAATTGTCATGTTCTAGCAAAAAGACAGGACATTATGCAAAAGAGCACTTCAGCACACATGTCTGTTCAGCACACAAGCACATTGTGGTTTTCATTTTATTTTACTGTTTTGTAGGATTGCATTGATGTCGGTTGGTGGGAAGGAGAACTCAATGGCAGACGAGGTGTGTTTCCAGATAACTTTGTCAAGCTTCTTCCTTCTGATTTTGAAAAAGAGGTAAGCAATGTATTCTTTCATTTTCTCTTTAGAATACAGAATGAAAGTGGAGTTGAAAGAAATTCTCTTTCAGATACCTTATTTTGATGAAGTTTTACTTCTAACTTAATAAAAAAACATTAAAGAAAACAAATTTCTGGGTTACAAAACATCTATGAAGAGAACATGTGGCACTCAAAGTCATATTATGGAGTTCCTCTGAAGGGTTTGATTGGCCTATCCAGTCAGTCTGCCTCCACTACGTTGCTCTGAAAGCCCTCTGTCCTCCATCCTAAGTTTGAGAGAGAGAGGAACTGGAGGTCCCAGGGTAATTTGCTAAGTCATGTGATGCAACAATGACCAGAATTGTTAGTTTTTCTTCATTGTTTTTGTCATGGAATATGAAAAGTTAGTGTACCACCTGCATCCTGATTGCCAGCAGTCAAGCACTCTTCCAGAATGAAAAGGGTGAAATTTTAACTGTGAGATTTGAAAGATATGAGTGAGATTTTAGTATTTCAGAGACATATTTCTTCACTTCTCTCAGAATTATTAAAAAAGAAGATATACAATCTATGCAAAAGCTTTTTCAACTTCTATTTATTTGAAAGAGATGACATTGTTATTTGCCGAACAATATTTAGAAATCCTGCAGCTTCCTGGAAGAAGGTAATGGATTACTTTCCCTAAAAGTCCATTCCATTTTTAGGAACCTTTTCAGTCATCAGTGGGATATTACGAGCTTGCAATCAGGCTTTTGATGAGTATTTCACAGTGACAGTGTAAGCTGCCTGTGATAAAACTGAGACTTACTGACACTGAGCTTCAATCTTCGGTAATAAAATCAGATGCCAGAGGCAAAAATTAAATAACTTGGAAAGCTTAATAAAAGAACTATTAAACAACTCGCAGAAGCTAACATGATAATTATTGAAAATGAAGGTAGAAGAGCAGCAAAAACTGTGGGAGATGAAAACACAATTCCATAGCAGAGTGGATATCCTGGCTTTAGGCCTAGTAATAAAAGAAGGTGATTTCCAGAAGCAGCAGAAATCATAAACCTTAAGACATAGTGAACCTATTGTAGAAGAAAGAAATCTTTACTCTTATCCACTTTTTTTTGTGGTGAAATTTATTCAGTCTTTTTGAACTTATAAATTATATATCTTTAGGTGTTTTTTTTCTTTAGAGTATGATGAATATAATATATAGAATAAGTTAAATATTCAGACACTTAGACATTGCAGCTAGATTGCTGTAAATGTGGAGAATAAAATTTTATTAATTTTTTAAACGGCACAGATATGGCCACACAAGTAAGTAACTCTTAGAACTGTCAGTCTTTGCTTGAATCAATGCTAAAAGGGAAGGAAATGGATATTTTTTCAGTGGTTTTGTCAGGTATTTTCTGATGTGATCCAGAAATCTTGGATTCCATCCCATGGTCTGCAAGTATTTCTTTGCAGTAGTTCTTCTGCTTGTTGAACAAAAGCTTGGAATCTTTTCCCGTCCCCAATTTTCCAATCCTTATTCTTTTCCACACATGGCTATTTGTCCCAGGCCTTTTCTATTCACTGCCTAGTCCCAGTCTCCACCTCTCAAGTGGTCTCAATTACAGGATTTTCCCATGAGCTCACTACCTGAGTCTAAATCACCATCTGGATTTACTTTCTATCCGTACACCCAATTTCTTTATCCAGCTTGTTTTCCTCTCTCCCCTCACTCTTTGACCCTGCTCTGTAGTTTTGTTCTCTTCTTGTCCAACCAATCCTGTTTTCTTTCTGTTGGCTTCACTTCTATTCTGTCTCTGTCACCTTTTTGATTATCTCATCCAGCCACAGACCCTTGTAATTCCTCCTTGCTCTCCATGTTTCCTTCAGCAGTCTTAAGGCTCCTTCACTCTACCTCCTTTCTGATCTTTGTCTGCCTTTTTGAAACAATGTATTTCCCTCATCAACTTCCAATTAAAGCCACTTTGTCTAATGAATCATAGCATCATTTCTCCTTTGTTTTAGTGTTTTAGTTTTAACCAGGAGTGGGATTTGTAGTGAATCTCTCACTTGTCCATCTGCACTTACTCGAAGACAAGTCTCAGGGGACATGAACTATACTCCTTTGAGATGAGAACTAAGCCAAAAGATGTGGTAAAGGAGTGCACCTCATATATTCCAGCTGCTGACCTATGGACAGTCAATGGGATCGGGCTCACACCACTCCAGAATAAAACCCCAAATGCGTATATTGTGTTGTTGGATCCTTAGCACCAACTATTTCACTCTGCAGCCATTATTAACCAAGCCCCCAATTGCTATCACAAGGCATTCATTGTCCCTGTCTTCTTTCCTTTCTGCATTTTTCTGCATTTAGACCTTGAACCGTGTTGCCTAAATTCTTGCGGAAGTGTCTCTGAGAGCATAAGGGACTCCCTCTTTGTGGATGGTGGCCCACAGCAGGCAGGCTAGAGAAGATCATTCTGAGTTCCTGAGTTCTTGGCCACAGCTTTCTCAGGTTGATAACAGGAGGTGATCTGGTTGGGATAACGTGGTAGGAGAAACCTGAGGCTTGCAGGATGGCAACTTCAGAGATTTAAGCTCAGTCTATGCAAAGCTGGTAATTTTTTTTTTCCAGAGATGAATACATTTACTAGATTTGAGAGAGATCCCTGGGAAGGATGACTGGAAAGGGCTCAGCCTTCACAGCAAACCTGCTCCCTGTCAACATTCAGACCAAGACTTGAGAGTTCTAGGGCAGAGGCTGAACTACTTACTGCAAGCGAGCAAAACAATTGGTCATTCTTGAAAGTAGGTGAGCCATTTGGCACATATATAGAAAATATTAGGGGGAAAAAATCAACACGAGTTTGATAGAAAATATCAACCTAAATGGTTGTTGAAGTTTGGCAAAGTTATGCGTATCTGGAAACATCATCTTGTAGGTAGTTCCACAAGACAATATCAGTGTTGCATAGCCAGCAATGTAGTGACAGTGATTGTGGTCAATCTGTAGCAAAGGAAGTAAGGTCCTTCTCAGAAAAAAGGATGGACATATGAAAAAAACAACTACTAATTTTTACTTAGGCTTTATTCTCAACAATTTTGATTTTTTTGTTTGTTTTAAGAGTGAGAGTTAAGGTATGTCATTTGATCTGGGATAGCGCTCCATTTGTTTTTGTATTCATTCCAAGATATATATATATGGTGAATGCCAGTATGCTGTGTGTGCGTACACACACATCAACGCAAAAAAAAAAACCACTCCTCCTGTAGGCTGCAGGTGAAGAGAAATGGTTCTGTCACTGATTTAGTGGTCATGTTTCTCAGTCATACCATTACCGATCTAGTAGGAAAATGGTAATAACAGAGAAAGCAAAAGTAAAAAGTACAGATTGGTGGGAATAATTTATTTCGTTTCACCAAACATCTAAAACTCTGATAACTGTCTTTCACAACTGGAGTTGTAAATGTATCATAGTGAGTGAATAAAATGTAACCTTTGCAGCATTTCCTGTGGTCGCCATTTTTGCCCCATTTATGAGTCTAAAAAAAATCACTTCAGGTTTTGCCACATCTGTCTGGTTTTTTGTGTTTGTTTTTTCCAACATGGATTGGAATATTTACAAGATTAAATTTTAAATAAATAGGTTTCTTCAGTAAACCAAAGATCATGTATTTCTCTAATCATAAGGCACATAAACTGGACTTTTATTTTCCCCTCAGCAGGACATTTCAATTGCAAAAGTAGAAAAATGTCATTTTATTTGTCAATGCTATTTTCGCTCTTCAAATTCATTTTAATGAATTTACTTCAGGGGAAATACATGACAGATCTGTAGTCTCAAGTCTTGTAATTATTAATGTTAAGCAATGTATTATTAACTCCAGCCTTTGTATGAATGAGATTTACAGGCATTTTGAAGCAATTTGTTTTCTTCTGTTATTAAATTTTAGAGACCGAAGAAACCACCACCTCCATCAGCTCCTGTCATCAAACAAGGATCAGGTAACGTGCAGCTGATATTGTACAGCACATGTCAGTCTAAATTAAGTGTATTCAAATTTATGTAGAATTCATCTGTATCAAAATTGATAAGCAGGAGGTGTCTAGACAACAACTAACAAATCAGAATCAAATTGCAAAAAGATGATAACCCTGAAAGACTGTGGTGTGCTCTTTATATGTGTTGCAGGCAACTATCTGCACCATTTTAAAATAATGTATTTTGCCCCTTAAATGTGTTAATTGGGAATGAGTGTGATACTTCAGTTTTTAAAAGTTCTCCAGCTCTGTTCCTTGACTGAAGTTGATTGTTCACGTGTCTTTGCAGTATAGACCCAATGTGTTTGAATCTAATAATACCTGCAGGAGGAAACTGCATTCACTTTACACCTACAGATCTGATTTATTCTGGAGATAAAGAGCTTTTTTGCATATCTATAAGATAGTATCAGATAACTTGGCTGTAATACAGTGGCCCTGTCTGAGTTGCAATCTAAATCTTACAGATCTACATGAATGCTGGAGCTGTCTGGCTGTCTCCAGGTTCTATGCCATAGTTAGATTCTTGGTTTTCAATACTTTACAGCCATAAGTATAAAACTAAAAGGAGCTATCCTAAATCTGGTTATGTAGATAATGGTGTTGAAAGCATATTAAGGGGCTGATTAAGTTTTCCAAATGGGACGAGTGCTAGCAAAGCTGGTTTTGGAATATGTTAGACTGAATGGTGTATACATACCGAGAGCTGAAATTACTTTTATTTGTAGTTTTAAAATGAACTCTCAATACAAATTTTCAACAGTGCCTGCATGATTTATTTTTTCCATGAAACTTAGAAACAGTTGAAGTATCTACACACTTGACAGTTCTGACCTCAGAAACCAAATTCCTGTTCCATTCATGTAAAATCACAAATCACGAGGCATGGGTGTTGTGGTGGAAACATAACTATGGCTGGAATTCTTTAATCCCTTAACTCCAGTTGGTTTGTTAAAATTCTGCAGCAGCACTGCCACTTCCCCCACTGCTGGCACACATTAAAAAAACAAAATGAACATGTCCAATCTAGCCAGATTATTTTTCTTGTCATTGTGTTCTGTTCCAGCTTTCAGTGCTTTAAAAAGTAAATTTTCCTCTCCTACAGTCTTGATCTATTAATAGGCGAACAACTTACACCAGTGTACAATTTACTACGAATCAGTAGGCTATAATTTAACTAGTTTGGATTTGTCAAGCAGTTCTTTGACTACAGAATCATGACTATAAATATTTGGCTTGCTTATTGACACCCATGGTTTATTCTTCACTCTGTCTTGAGACTACTAAAAACACAGATTTGATTTTAAGATCAGTAACAGTGTCCAGAGAGAACAGTATAACTTTGCCATCTAGTGGTGGTTGCATACTAAAGATGTCTTAGTGACTACCTGACACATGTTTTGGAAAAGCTCCATAAAACGTTACATTTCTTTCAATTTCTCCTCCTATAATCAGGGAATAATACTTTTAATATGTTTGTACCTGTTTGCATCCAACACATTAGCCGTGTCACCGTAGCAGGATAATGTGCACATTTTCAGAAGGAAAAATGGGTGCATGAAGGATGCAGACAATTTGATTAAGGCCATCTAAGTCTGTGGCAAAGCCAAGGCTATTGCTGTTCTTTGTTTTCATACTCAGTCTTTGACAACTCCTGGCTGACTATGCACAAGAGTTTCTTCTGATATGTATTTAGAGGTGAAAATCATCCTATGTTTATTATCACCCTGACATTCTCTGCTTTGTCAAATTACCACTTGTACCGAGATAACACTGTATTTTACCACATACCTATGTCAGGCCTTACTGTTGATAGTAGGTAACAATTTCCAGTAATGTTTCTGCATATTTAACCAGTCATAGTGTGATGAATAAATTGAGAACTGTCAGTTGCAGCCTAAATAATTAAATATCAGTATCATCTTCTGATGCAGAGCATAAAATGATAGCAGAGAATTAGAGTTGGTCTTTGTAGTACAAGCGGTCCATATGTAAAGGAGATGTCTAGTTTGTATTCCAGTATAGCTGGAAGTTTGGTTGTATTTAAAAGTTCTGCACAGCAGTAGACTGCCAGGGCCATCTGTGCTGGGCTGCTTTACAAAGTAAGGTGAAAACTGGAGAACCAAAGTTAGGAGCACAAGTCCCTTACACAGTCATTGAAAAGCAGTAGGCGTTTCACTGGGTAGCTGGGATAAGCACCACAACTGCGTCCAGACTGGTGGGTAGGAATACTCTGTTGAGTCCTTCTGGGACCTGGTTCGGAGTTCACCAGAGCTTCCTTGTAGGTGACCTTATCCTGGCAGCTAAGGCAGGATCATGGTGCCTGCCTGGGTACTGGTTAATCTGGGGGTCACAACCCAAGTAGGGAGCACACCTGAGCCTGGGAGCTCCTAAGTGTTTGTACGCTTGTTGTTTTAGACATGGCCTGAGAGTATCTCTCTATGTGTTCATGATGACTGTTAATCTTACTGTAATTAGGTATATAGATTCGTGTCTCTTTTTTTCTTGAACACACTAGTATGTGCAAGATTATCAATATGTTGACTTGTGCTTTACATAACGTGTTTAGAAAAGCTTTAACTGGTTTTTAGCAACAGTTTCTTCTCTCAGGAGTGAAGTATTTTTCATAGAATCATTTAGGTTGGAAAAGACCCTTAAAATCATCGAATCCAACTGTAAAAGCAATTCAGTATTATTTATTGAAATGATAACTGACACAAGTGTTGCCTGTCCAACACCACAGTTGTATAAACAATGGCCGGTGATCACTACTGATGAGCCGTATGCAGTGATGAATACTGATTTCCAGGAACCAGCTGCAGAAGAGAGTTGCAACAGCACATTCAGAAAATGTAAATGTAGTTGAGAACTGCATATAATAGAATAGACTGAAGCAAAAAATTGCATTGTGTTCCCTGCCCTGCCTCCTCTGCTTTTCTTGGATGTCATCTACTGTAATTTTTATTGGAATACTAATAGTGTTGCCTAAAGCAGTTTTCAACACTACTAAGCTGAAATGGCATTAGGACCTAGTAGTTAGCCAATGCAGCGAAGCCAATATCCAATAAAGCATTTCTTATAATGCTGGAACTAGAAGATTGCATCTTGCATGTGCCAGGAAATTTTTGCAAAATCTTCCCGTTGTTGGTGCCACAAGTTCCCATAGTCCTTGTAGCAATAGAAGTCAGTCTGTCAGGGTGTGTAGTACAGAGGCAGAAGAAGGCAGAAGCTTACACCTCTAAGCCAAAAGCTTTAAATTAAAATAGTCATGCAGAATCCAGTCAGTACTACTATTCTCATCCTTTTAATACGTGGAAGTGAACAGCTAGTACTAGAGGTGAAAAAGAGGGCGGGGTTTAACTTAACGTAAAATAAGCCCTGTATATTCCTCTATATTAAGTATTCTCTTGGCAGAAATGCCCAATTAATTGATTTATTCCTAATGATTCTCTGCACTGTTGAATTGATCTTCAGTTAAGTGTGTCTACAATGGTAAAGCACCTGTCCACATTTAAAAATCTGTAGTCAGTGAATTTTTATTTTTTTCACAGAATGGTCTGAAAGTGCCTATTCTTTTGAGGTGCATGCTTTGGAAACTCTGAACTTAACTGTGAAAACATAAATATCCAATTGCTTTTCTGTCATTATGGTATATGCAAATACTTGAAACTAAATTTATGTTCAATTTTAGCAAGACATTTTCAAATTGGAGAATGTAAAAAGCCTAAGGAATTGCAGAATTAAATCTTACGTGGCTGTATATGCTAGTTTGTTGGCTTGTTCAAAATTCCAGATTTTCCTCTTTGACAGGTACCACAGATCGAAAGCTTGAAATCAAAAAGGTACCTCCTGAAAGGCCAGAATGTCTTCCTAATCGAACAGAAGAAAAAGGTATGAAATGTGCTTTCCTGCCTTCTCTCTGCAGAGAGACAGGGGAAATGGAACAGATGCACATCCTCATTTCCCAGTCCCTGTTTTCATTAAGTATATTCTTTGGATGTTTATTTCCCACTCTGATAGATCTGTGGTGATATGCATTTTAGAAAGGATCTCATTGTTGCTTTTGAGCTAAATTCAGGGTATTCAATTGTACCAATCCAGAGCTGTGAAATACTTGCAGCCTCAACTGAAGTCAAGGGGAGATATGCTCTCAATACATAAAATGCTGTCTAAAGCTCTGTGCTCAGTAAAACCCAGGTCCTTGATCGAGCAAGATACCGCAGATTAGTGTGTACTTTTTTCTTAACATCTATGTGCCTTGGTTCTCTAGTTAAAAGCAGGGTTGGTGGTTTTCCTGCACCACAGAGGGGTTTTGTGAAGATACAGTCATTAATACTTATGAATCACCCCATTATCATAGTCACAAAAGTCATAGGCAAGCCTATGAAGAAATGAAAAAATTCTGTCTTCAAAGCCAGGTTTGAACATTGCAAGAAATGGGGCACAGTACCACACAGAGCAGTGACAAGCAAATTAAACCTTTGATGGTTTCACTGTGTTCATTGTGCATTCTGAATAGTTTGGGGAAAATAGCTACATTGATTCTCTAATTGAAGATGGCGTCAAGTTTCATACTTGGAAGTGGACTTTTAGGTTGTAGAGGCAAATTTGTTTATGGGATTTCTTAACTTTTAAGCATTCAAACTTGCAGACTTTTAAAAGGCACGTGTATGCACATGACTAAATGTATAATATGTAGTTATAATTTAATGCCGGATCATTCAGACTTTGCACCAAGATCTGTTTCTGGATAGATGTCTTAGCAAGCTGACAGGTGTTTTTGCACTTTCGTCCACATATGTTTATGTCTGGTTATGTGCACTACTTCTTGTGGTTATCTTAGCAATAAAACCCTTTGCTTTCCATTTTTGGATTTACAAAGCCAACTGTCAAAATGGTGGAGGAAGTTTAAATATGTTACTGTCCCAGGGCATAAATACTGTAACTTTTCTAAATGTTGAAAAGAGGCCGTAGGAGCCATACCTACGTTTCTGGAGTACCGGGGAGTGGCAGAAATTGTTCGATGTGATGTGGCAGAAGAGGTGGCACAGGAACGTTCTTTACACCATGTGTTGGTACGCTGCCTAGCCCGTCCCTCATACATAGTTTAGATTCTTGGACACTGACGCAGTATAAATTGTTATAGGAGGAAGTGTGCAAAAATTACATAGTCCGCTGGAAAAGCTTCAATGCTACAGAGCACCCAATGATTGCATCAACTGAAAGTGTACTGAAAAAAGGGTATATGCCTGTGAATAACAGCCACTTACTGGACTATTCCGAATCTAATGTGGTTTTTGTTTCTGGTGATTTATTCCATGATCCTCTCAGACTGAAACGTAGAACCCATGAAGCAATACCCTGTAACATTCCCAATACGTCTTACGTGCATACAGAGGTGTAATATTCATGACATATCATAGACAGTGTTGTCAAGGGAAGTGGATACAGAGAGCAAAACTTTGATCCCTTTGAGAGTTTTGTTCTTTCTGTAAGAAGAATCAGATTGCCTATGGTGTAGCAAATGTGTTTACATGTTTATTTTGTATTATGAATTTAAAGCATATTATTTACAAGAGTTATTCATGTGTATTGTACTTCACATACTCACAGGCACTGCATGTTTGGCATTGGATATTAGTACGGTGTCACTTCCTTACTATGCAAATGATCCAGTTTTTCATCGGCAAGCTGAAAAATTCAGCATATAAGTCTGTGCTTAAGAACCTAAATAATAGGTCCGTTTTTTCCATTCTGCCAAACTGCTAAATTTTAATGCTTGTATTTTCATTTAATTGTAGTTCACTTGAAATACACTTTTTTCCCCCTAGAAATAGTATTTCTCTGTTTGTTCAAGAGATGTTAAGAATATCCAGCATAGTTATTTTTGTGACCTTCTAACTTAATATTGTTTCATATTAGATATTGATATAAGTTGTGCTCATGGGAAATTGTTCCATATAGTATGTAATTTTTTGCCATTCTTATTTTTTACACTCAGAAATCAGTAAGTTACTGAAATAAAAAATAGCATTCCCATTCAGACACTGCACACACGTTTTGGCCATGAGGAGTTACAGGCAGAACAGTCAGGCAGGGCAAACAACTGTTTTGTGGTAAATGTGTTATTTCAAATAAAGAATGATTTAGGACCAAAGTGGAAAGGAGATAAGCTTTTTCTTTGTATACAGTGTATCTACAGTTGAAGATTTCTTGTTTAATTGTAGACTCGTGAGTGCAAATGAATTCCACTTAATAACATCCGTGTTCTTTTTTTTTTTTTGGTAATAATTGATTTAAAGAAAGATCAGAGAGAGAGCAAAAACAGTTAGACTTGCAGAAGCCTTCAGTTCCTGCTATACCTCCGAAGAAACCTCGGCCACCCAAAGCAAACTCTGTGAATAGACCTGGTACCTTGCCCCCGAGACGACCAGAAAGACCAGTTGTGCCTGTGACTCATACAAGGTATTGTTTTTCCTCTGTCCAGTGCTTTTGGGATTAGTGGAAAAAATACACGTTTAAAAAACTTAGATTTTACAGTTAAAAGAAAAGCCTTCTAGTCATCTGGCTGGGTCATAACTATCTTCTAAAGAATAACAGTCTTAGACTGTTCATTACTAATTAATTTCTACTGATGAACACCCTGTGAACAGCAACATCATAGTTTCCACTGCAGAATATGTGCGAAATATCTGCATCAGTATGTTGCGCTGATGTTGACTTTCTCAGTTTAACTCAAATTATTCTACCTTAGCCGGGGCACTAAATCAGTGCAAAAGCTTGGATTGTACTGAGGAACAGCATTAGACAATGGACATTTCAAATACTGTCAGCTTGGTTTCAGTCTGTTTTCTTTAATCATTTTAGATCAATTTTTAGCAAAATATATGTGTCTTCGTAGAATGTTCTTTAAGCTGGTGCCACTGCAGAATACTGCTGTCAAGTATTTATGCTCTAACGTTGGTTGTTATTTTATAGTTACTGGATGATCTTTATCAGAGGTGGTTACAGCCTTTGAGGAGCACTGAGAAATTGGACTTGCCAACACAACTCCACTTAATCTCTGCTAGAACTTGCAAAAGCAGAGGTTGCAGAAATTACAGGCGTCACCTGTAGTCCTAATCAAGTCTAGATGGCTACATTAGTCATCGGCACCTGCGTTGTGCACTGTAGGCTTCCTTTGTGCACGGTGGGTAGAAATAGGTGAAGACCCGAAAAAAGCAGTTGCCTAAAATGGGTAAGCTGCACATCTTGCAGCTAGAATATAGGCATAGAAATAATTTTACTATTGTAGTGTTAGAAAAATTAACTGCCATTAAACTACTGGTGTTCAAGTATACTAATGGTGAATTAAATACCACAATGGAGTATAGGGTAGAGTGGAATAAAATAGAAAACCTAGACAGTGATTCCCCTCATTCCTCCACATATGGTTCATTAAACAAATGCTCTCAGTGTGAAATCTGAGACACGTAAAATAAGAAAACAGTGCCTGCCTTGTGCTGCCCGTTTCATCTTACTGAAGTGCTTTGGCTGTGTGTCTCTTAGAACTTACCCTTCTATCCAGGTGCTACTGCCATAGCTTCCTTTGGACTTCTTGGCTTTGAACATGCTTGCCCTTTAGTTCCAAATTATAGTCCACACCTGCTGGTCACTTGGGCATGCTTGGAAAAGCAAGTATTTGCTATGACCTTTAGATTTAGCTAAGTGAGGTCTTCTTGGCAAGACCAATACATACCCTACTGTCCTGTTCACTGGCTAGGCATGCAAGGGAGTAGCTATTCTTTTGTTGTATCCTTTGCCTGGAATATTTTAAACTTATTATAAATATTTTAAACATTTAGAGTTGTGGAGGGGTGTTTTATTGCTCTTCTGTTTCCCTTTTTTCTAAGTAAAAAATTGCGTAAATAAACCATGCATTTTTAAAGGTATCTCAGTTTTCATGTTAACAAAGTGAAAAAGCAGATCTAAACGGTAACCCTGTTATGTTCTTAATTGTCTAAACTCTGCCATGTCTAGCAGAGAAAAAAGTGCTTTGTTCTTTTTATCTAATACCATTATATTTGAAAGAATTTTAATTGTAACAGCCATTAGATTAAAACTTAGAAGGAAAGGTGATTTTTAAGGTGATGATGATGTGTGTTGATGATCACAGTGCTAGCAGTTTCCCTATGAATTTCTTTATTGGCTAATTCAAATTAATGGATTTATCTCATATAGCTGTTCTGCCTGGTAAGCTATAACTTGTAAGGGTGTCTTATGGGAAGAGGGCAGAAAATTCACATAATGAAATAATCCATGGAATAGACTTTGAATAATTAAGAAATGTGGAACTTCAAATGGAAGCAGTCACTTCAATAAAGGTGTTTTGTTTTTAAATTGGTTCAGTTTAATAAGATAGTAAATGTTTTTAAGACCTGCTGGTATCCATTTCCAGAATCTGAAAAACCTAAAGCAATTTGAATAAAAATTGAACCAGCAGAGTTTTTACTGAGCTGTTGTGGTTTAACCCTGGTGAGCAGCTCAGCCCCACCCAGCTGCTTGCTCACTCCCCCACGGTGGGATGGGGGTGAGAATCGGAAGGGCGAAAGTGAGAAAACTCATGGGTTGAGATAAAGACAGTTAAACAGATAAAGGAAATGCTGCGTGTGCAAGCAAAACAAAATAGGGATCATTCACTGATTCCCATTAGCAGGCAGGTGTTCAGCCATCCCCAGGAAACGCAGGGCTTCGCCACATGTAGGGGTGACTCGGGAAGACAAATGCCATAACTCCAAATATTCTTCCTCCTTCTTCCCCCAGCTTTTATTGCTGAGCATGACATCATATGACATGGGATATCCGTTTGGTCAATTGGGGTCAGCTGTCCTGCCTGTGTCCCCTCCCAGCTTCTTGTGCACCCCCAGCCTGCTCACTGCTGGGGCAGTATGAGAAACAGAGAATGCCTTGACACTGTGTAAGCACTGGTTAGCAATAATCCAAACACCTCTGTGTAATCAACACTGTTTTCATCACAAATCCAAAACATAGCATTATGCAGGCTGCTATAAAGAAAATTAACCCTATCCCAGCCAAAACCAGTACATGATCCTAGGGGGAAAAATTGCTGTAGTTATAAAGTGAGTCTCATGAGATTCCTGTGATAGCTGCTGAGCAGAACAGGCTTTTTTTGTGTTCTGAGTAAGTGGCTTACATTTTATGCATCTCACTGACTTTTTGTGGTGATGACCATTTTTCTGTTTAAATATACTCCTCCTTCCTTGGAGGCAGGTTAGGACTTCGAGGGCCATAGGAGAGACAAAAACCATGTGGAACAGAGAATAGCTGTCAATTTGTTCCAAAGGCTTCACAGCTTATTTAGACATACCTGTGATTATACCATTTACCCAGGAGTCAATTCTCTGCAGCAGGCAAGCCATAAAGACCTACAGAAAGTGCATTTTTACAATCAGTCTAAATCAATCTGTGTCCATGCTGCTGCTAACAGGGGCAGGTTCCCTCTCCTGGCAGCCCATTCCCGCAGCCTCCCTTCTGTTAGCACCAGCATTTGTGCAACCATTCAGCCATATGGGTCAGGGAGTTGCTCCAGATGGCAATTAATCAGTTTGCAGGGGGATTTCTATTAATGTGGGGTTTCTTTCAGGCTGATAATTTGTCTGATCAAGCTGACAGCCTATCTGCATGGGCACGAGCGGAGGGAGGGAGATGCTGTGGCCAAGAAGGCATGGCTCCACTCCTTTCACGACAGTACGGATGTAGATTGGCATAATAAGCCTGTTGATTCTTTTGACAACAGAGTTGGGGTTTTTTGTGGGGCTGATGTCATATATCTTGGTATCTTTTCTAGTCAAATGGTAAATGTTGTGACTTTCAGCCCTAAATCACACCATCCTAAGAATCTCCTCCAAAACCATACTCACACATTTCCTAGAGTGCTTCCAACTCACATGGTGCTCTCAGTTTTCTGGGAAATATATATGTGCAAAACAGAGTACGCAGTCAGATGCTCAGTGCCCTGTCAGCCAAGAAACTATGTTGTTTCTTATAGATTTACAAATATATAAGCAATTTTAAAAACAAAGTTAAAGACCAAAAGATAAGAAAACTAACTGATTAGGTAGATCACTTGGAGAACGCCCTTCTTAATCATCTCACCAATTAATACATTTTTCTAGGAACGTGTTAAATTTCTCTTGTTTCCTTCATTGTGCAGACTGCCTGCCATATTGATAGCTGTATAGGACTAGTTTGTTTTTCAGGTCATAAAGTGGTTGTCTGTCTTTTGTAGTTCATAGAATACTTGTCACCCTACCACAGTGTTTAACTGGATATATGTTCCCTTAATCTGTGACTTCTTCTGGTTTTTAACACAAATTTTCAGGCTCTTTATCACAGCCTTCCTGAAGTCTGAAATAGGGTTTCCAGCCACTTTGTGCTTTGCTCATAAGCTGCTTCCGTGAGTTGAGGTTCAGGCCATCTGTCATCAGCTTATGGTATCAAAAGCAGAGACAAATGAAAAAATTAACAAGATTCAGGAGCTTGCTATGTATTTTACTGTCAGTGGCTAATTATTGCTGTTAATAGAAATGCACATCTGCCTGGGTTATTTCAGGGACAGATCTGTATTTTTACCTATAATTTCGGTACCTTATGCATATCATAAATGTTACAGCACTACAGTGGGAATAATCATTGTGGAAAAACTATGATATTTGTTAGTTGACCTGATAATGATGGTAATTATTGCATTAATTGGACAGTTGTTATCACAATAAATGTCACAGGGATTTGTCTGTGTGACCGGTGCAATGCCAAGCTACTCGCCTACCACTGGCTCTTTTTTAATTAATTGTTTCAATAGTCAGATTATTTTAGTAAACTTAAGTAGTTGTGGAATATAAAGTCCTACAAAGAAAGAATAATCGTGTTGCTTATGTTTGATCTCCTGTTTGATTTAAAAATAGTTCCTCCGTATACAGTATCAGAACTCTTGACACTTGCCTATTCCAAAGACATTTTCAGACAGATGAGGTGATCTTGTTTCTCTGGACCTGTGGAAACAATATTCGTAGTCTAATCTCATAAGCAGCATGCATAAATAAATAAAGACCTTCTTTTGGTGGAAGAGCTGCATTTATGAGTAAATACTAGGAACTGCTGAAATGCACAATGCTAACTTGAGGTTCTCACCCTTTCTGCAGTACTCTGGATCGCCCATCACTATAGTTATGCAAGCCAATTAATTAGAAACAATTACAAATAAGATGCTGAAGGATGTCCCTTTGCCCTTATATTTCCTTCATGTTGAGATGCTGTGAACATCTGAAGAATTATTCAGGACACTACGGTGTCTAAAATAGGCTTTTTTTGACAGGTGTTAAGGAGAAACGAGATAAGGTTAATCCATACAGCATGTCTACTGACTGGAGATTGCTCTCTCTGACACATTGCTATTACTCTGGTGCTACAAAGGAAGAATATTTCCCTCTCTCGTTATTAATTGCAAGTTAACTATCAATTTACTGTAACCCCCACAAAAAATCCAATAAAATATTTCTTCTTCTTGATCCAAATCTAGGAGTGATAGTCCAAAAGTGGAATTAGTGGGCAGTACAGTATCCGGCACCCTAGAGAAAGACTCCTCTGAAAGAAGCAATGACATCGGTAAGTTATAGTGCTTTTTATAGTTTGCCTAAGAAATTTGTAGTGTAAATCTCTGCTTTTTAGTGACTTTGTTATGATCCAAAAGGCAGATTGAGGATTTGGCAGTGAATGTGAGTGGATTTATATCAAATTTTAACTGCAGGATTAAAGGATCATTTCTTCTTTACTTAAAAAAGTTTTGTTGGGGTTTTCTGTTTATAAAAAAAATTTAAAAGGAAATATGGAGTGGTGAGCTATTCTGAATAGGAGGGCTTTTGTTATTTCTGTTTAAAAGTCTGAAACAAGTGAGAAGGCCAACAATAATAAATCATACTTATTTAACAGATGTAATATTAGTGCTGCCATATTTTTAATGCTGCAAGAGATTGTGGGTTTGGTGCAGTTAGTAATCTTTACACTTTCCAATACAAAGGAATAGAGACCCAATTGAGTCCAGTTTGAATAAATTTTACTACAAACACCAGTTAAAAGCAGTCTAAATTTCTCTTGAAAATAATGAATTTTGTTCCTGTAACACAAACAGTTTAATTGGGAAATCACCTGGAAAGGAGTAACGGTAAGTTATTTTTCTGTCTTCTCTCACCCTCCTTCCTTCTCAAGTTGGCAGTGCAGGAAAGATGTTTGCTGGGGTGAGTGCTGCAGTAAGTGGCACTTGGAAAGCGAGGTGTTCTGACTCTTGTCCCAGGGCTATAAGCAAAAGCTATGACAGCCATCTTCTACCTCTACTTAGAAACACCCCAGCCACAGCTGCTGCCGTCGCTCTCCTCCGCAGTCGCAGCTGTGCTGCGAGAGACCTGTTTTTATAAAAGGCAGAACCAGGGTACCCTGAATGTGTAAGCATTACTACCTTTTGCTGGCGGCATTAAACATTATTTTGGTGTGGTGGTTTCTACCCAGACTGCTTTATTAGTAAAACATTTATGTAAAATAGTATACTTCCAACAGCCAAACCTGCCTTTTCTTTGGACTTGAAAGCAGAGCTTTAAGTTATAGGTGGATTTTAATTGCAATGTAACAATAAAATGCTAAATTGATTTCACATAGGTTTATGAGCTTTTCAGCATCCATACGTCTGCTGTTTTTTTAACCTTGTGCTGTTGCTGTGGTTTATGATAGTAACATTCTTCTGGAGAAGCAAGTAGTATGTTTTTCCCAGATTTTCATTTGAGGTGAACATGGAAGGCTAAGAAGCTTGTGATAAATTGCGTGAACATTTTTATTGTAGAGATTAATAATAAGGAATGGTATGGAAATGCAGTCAAATTCTACCATTTAGTGTTTGTTACCCACGTTTACAAATTTGCTTCAAAACATGTAAGCCTCTGCTCGCTTATAAGAGAAAACTATGACTGCAAATAGCATATAGTGGTGTGATGGAAGTAAGCTTTTTTAAATCCTGGTGCTAGTTTCCTTGGAATCACTATCAGGATAAAAGCTTAGAGTGTTTTGTATTTTTTCTGGGTTTTTTTGTTTGTTTGTTTGTTTTTTAACAACCTATAAAAGGTTAGGTAGGAAATTTGATTTATAGTAATTTTTGTTCATTTCCAGAACTTAGGTGGGTTTTTTTGTTGTTGTTTGTTTTTTTTTTTAATGGATAATAGGAGGCAACAAGAGTCCATAAACAAAACGACACACATGTTGCAAAGCGTTTAGCTGATGACCTCCTGTTACCACTAACAAGGGGAACCTATTGAGATGAAGGATAAAATAGCGTGAATACTTAGACAAGTATAACTTGATAGGGTCAAACTAGAACGGTATTTACAAGGGCAAACCATGTCATTCTAGCCTGTTAGAGAACTTGTTAAAAGAAAAAAAGAAATAAATTATGATTTTGGAATGAAAGTGGACCCAAAGATCATAACTGTTATAAATTTTCAGGAGGTTTTTGATGGCTCATGTAAAATATTGTTAAAGAGCCTTTTATTGTTAAACAGCCCTTTAAGAGAGGGTAGAGCAATAAATTAAAACTTAGTAAGCCAAAACAATTCACAGTGGATTAATGTCTTTTACTATAAGGAGAGGTTTGGAGTTCAGGACAGTTTATGGGGTAGTCCAATTGGAAAGATTTATGATAAATGCGTTAGATTTTTTTATTTATTTACAAAGTAAAATATGTTGGAGAAATCTTGTGGCTAAATGAGTTATTAGTAAGAACGATGGATGAGTGAGTGGAGTTGTCTAGTGTATTGCAAAACAACGATGGATTGGGCAGCGTGAGTCCAGATAATATTTAGCTGTGACTGTGTTGCCCCAGGGTCAGGTACACTGTGGGGAGCACAGCCTCAGCTTCTCCAAGGTTCATGCTTTCAGCCAAATGGGTCTGATTAAGTCTACCATTTGATGTCTTTTCAGTAATCCAAATTTACACAATGAATGAGAGTGGACCTACGTGACAGACAAGGTGGGGCTTAGCACTAGCCTTTGAAGAAAATGGAAGTTAAATGGCCTTTGCAGCAGCTCGGGTGTATGATCATTCTGGTTACTGGGCTCCTCTTTATTCCTCTGTTAGCCCCAATGCCATTCCCGGGCACTTAGAGCTCTCGGAGAGGACAGGAAAAAGCAGCAGTCAGTTGCAAGTTGCCTTGCCCTCTTTTGTGCTTATCCTAAGTGCTGATGGTGAATTGTGGACTGAAAATGAATAATACAGCACTCTCATGGCTTTTTTGCACTAGTGATGTTAACCTGGACAATGGCTGTCGCTTTCTCATTCCTATAGCCAATCTAAAGCTCTTGTTCTTTCATTTGAAGCAGAGATGTACAAAAGCACTGGAGAGACAGTTTTGATTATAAAAGCAAACCATACTAAAGCTGGATGGAGAGCAGTTTTCCATTCTGTGAAACCTTTTTAAGGATTTCTAAGCTCCTTTTCTTTATCATGAGGAGACCAAAACCTTTACGACGAGAGGAGAAGATACAGGGTCCTTCCATGTGCCATCTCCCGAAAAACAAACAAGTGATCAGCAACAACAAAATCAGTAATTCCATCAACAGTTGAGAAGCAATATGCAGAGGGGAATTGGGGAATCCAGGTTTAAAACTTGTATTCTATCTAGGTCCCCTATTCTAGATCAGCATGTTAAATACTGCTTGTTTCAGAAATGGCATTTTTCTATTACTTTCTAAAGTCATATTCCACCAGTGGATCAGTGTTGTCTAGCCAGAAATCCCCACAACTTTAAAAACACCTTTAAAAACTTTCAGTCAACTTTGCTGATCAGGAAGGTCAGAAATGCTTGAACAAGGCTGAGGTGATGTGTAATACTGTGCATAACGTTCTGTCAGTCGCGTGTATAAAAAGTTATTTTTATGTAGATGTTAGTGCATGGCTTGATTTCACTAGCATGTTCTGCAGAGTTGTGACTTGACATTTAAATTTCTTGATGATAATACAGCACTGATTACAATTTTGCCATCTGTACTGACAAGAGCAAGTCCTGTTCAGCAACATCACTGCTGATTGTAGATACAGTGGCAGCTATTACTACTGTTGTTCATGACTTTGCTTCTTTCCACAATCCTTACAAAAACCATTGGAAAACTATCCTTCAGAATATGTTATTTAAGAGGAACCGACCATTCCCCATTCCTCCTCACTTCTTCTTTTGTTTTCTTTTTCCCTGTTTTCAGTGATGCCTTTCCTTTCCTTTCCACACATCTTTCATCCAGCTTTTCCTATTTACATCTCTTTGCCATGGGTAACTCTTCTTCATTTCATGAGGGTAAGGCTTTTTTTTTTCCATTTTGTTTCTGTCCTGTCTTTGCTTTAGTTGATAATGCATAACAAATACAAAAAGAAGTATTTTGTAGAACACTTAATGTATACATGGCTATTACAGTGGTGGGTTTTTTTAATTAGAAGTTGAAATTGAGTGTACTGTGACAGAAAATCTTGCACGATAGCATTGAAATGAGAAATCACTATAGTTTAGTTTATCGTACCATAAGACATTTTAGTGATGTAAGTGACGTACATTTTGCACGCGCAGTTTTTCTGTGCTGTTGTTCTTACAGAGAGATGGTGTCATCACAAAGTTTAATGCATATATTTCATTGTGATGTCCTTACATGTTACAAACCAGAAATATTTAGCAACATGTTAGGATGGTTTTCTAGTCTGAAAGAGGAAGGAAAAAACAACAAAACAAAAGATAGAAATTTGAAGAGCACTCACTGGCTCTCAGTGGAAAGTGCATGGTCACATCACCCAAGACTTTGTCTCCAGTATTGCTGTGGTTAAATCACAGTAGTTACATCTGTTGTAAGGTCTCATGTACCAACAACTGTTCTCGACTGAGAGTGGCTTTTTGGGCTCAGTTTAAAATGCTTCTAAAGCAACATAAACTATGCTGAAAGTAAGGCCTGGTCTACCAACAGGAGAGTAGTCCTTATGTAGATTTACATTGATTTCAACAGCTTAAATTAATGCCTTATTGCACAACTTGACTTTTTTTTAGGTTACGTATTTCTGTTTAATTTCATAAAGAATTGTTATATCTGAGGCCCAGTGCAATGAATGACAGAAACACCTAGCACATATAATAGCTTACTCGGTCAAAAACTAACGCTTCCAGAAATTACTGAATTATTCCAATTAATTATTGGTATTGAGTTATTTCTGCAAGTCAGGATTAATCCTAAGCCTTTTAACAATATATATACACAGAGTTTGGAATTCTGCAATCCTGAAACAAGACTTGTTTGTCCAAAATAGGCTTGCTTTGAAATCATCTAACACTTAAAATCATATGGATTTAAGTTAAGTGATTTAAAGCATAAGCTACAAAGAAATAAAAATAGTGTATCTACTGTGGAAACATTCAGTTAATCCACACAAGAAGCAGTTTCTGTGCTTTGCAAAAAGACTGCGCTGCACAGGCGCTTCACACACAGAGCCAAGCGGATGCATCTTTCCAATGTTTTTCCTGGCTCTTTACACATTTTGCATAGTATTTATGAAAGCAGTTAATAATCTTCATCAGTGCTAACGTAAGGCACATATGGCTTCATTGATTCCTGCTGAAACGTATAGCGCTGGTGTGAATTTTCTTAAGAGATTCCCTGAAAGCTGGTTAACGTGAGTCCATTTTTCAGCATTTCCTCAGACTTTAATCTTCAGAGCATTTGCTGGAGGATGATGGAGTACTGCCTGAACTCACATTATTAAGTATACTCTTTTTCTGTCCCTCCCCCCAAACCTGGTGCTAACTTGCCTGGAAGAGTAGTTAAAATACCCTACTTGAAAATATCGAATAAATAAACAAACAAACAAACACAAATCTTCAGTATATCGTGTTTCCTTAAGTTGCAT
>VYXH01006107.1:125255-151771 GCA_013397275.1 Burhinus bistriatus | reverse complement strand
CGGTCACGGCCGGCCGAGCTGGGGAAGGCTCGGTAAAGGTCGTGCCGGAGAGGCCAAAGAAGAGAGGAAACGGGGCAGATGTGAGACTGCGAGGGTGTCTGGAGAAGGGATATGGAGACAGGAAAACGGCTGCGAAGGGAATCTTATTTAATGGGAGCAAGAGGCCCATCTTCAGGAGTGTCCTGCACATGGAGGAGGAGGAGGAGGTGTAAGAAAAAAATCAGGCCCTTACGCCAGCTCTTTCAGTCACTACGGTGTGGTGCCGCAGCAGGACTGTGGATCTTGCAGTACCAACCGAGCCTTAAGAAGTAGCAAAACTCTTGCTAGTGTGATATGCTAAGAACCCTCTTCCAGCTCCCAGCCTGACTGGGAGCTTAGAGCAAGACATAGCATGAAGACAGGTCAGCCAGAAGCCTCTGAACTGACTTGACTAGGTGGTTTGTGTTCCCTAACTCCAGACCTGGACAGTGAAATTGGCTTGCACATAGCCAGGCACAGAACAATCCCGGATTGCTCTGAATAAGAGAGTGTAGAAATGTACCCTAAGGAAGGAGACTTGTGAGTATTGCCCACCCTGTCCAGGCTCCAGCTGGTGTCTGCTCTCTGATGCTTCAAAAGTAAGCTGCTGTCCCTTCTCCACTCAAAAAATATCTGGCAGGTTGGGCAGCGTGGGAGAGAATCATGAGCTTTGTGAGCCAACAGAGGAAACCCCTGAGTCAACAGGTATTTATTAAAATTAATCAAGGTGGGTATGTGGACATGTTGCAGACACACAGACATACTTTTTCTCATATCTGTATGAATGGGCATTAGCAAACTGGGGGATTCACAGACTCCAAAGAGGGAAAGTACTATTAAGTCCATGTTGATGTCCACCTTTCACAAGAGCAGCTTTGTTTTGCTCATGAGATGTGTTAAAGAATACTTCTTAAAACTTCAGGCTTATTTTGAATTCCCATATGACGACTCCATTTCATCCCCTGATAAGTCACCCAAATATTGAGGAACCTCACATCCTTTGTTGTTGTTGTTTTTTAACTTCCCTGTCAGGGGATTTTGTTATGTCTCTGCTAGCAAGGTTGAAAAATGTATAATAAATATATTTTTTGTGTGTCTTAGTACACAACCATGTACTAGCAATTTCTTTGTGTATCTCTAGTATTTTTGTATCCCTTCTGAAGGTAAGCATAACAGTGTACTGATGGTCTTATCGATGCAAAATTATTTCTGTTTTTACTAATAGTCCTATCAATGTGTTATGCACACACCTGTTCTGCATTGTACTGAGAGCCTGAGAGTTATTTAAAATGTTTTCTTAAGTTGCTGCATTCTGAAGTGGGTGTCTCTTGTCTGGGAATGTGGCCTACCTTTGCAGACTTTTTTGCTGAAGTCATCTTGTAGGACCAAGATCATTTTGTCAGTGATTAATATCACTTTGTAATATTAAAGTGCCTTGTTACTGGATACTCCTGCAATGCTCTTATGTCCAGGTTTAGTCAGCAAATACTTTTTATAATTTTTAGTGTTTATTAAAAACTAATTGAATAGTCCTGCACCAATAATTGTTCAAAATAGTCTTTGTGTCGATTTCTTTCCAGTAGCAACATTTTGAGATCAGCCAGGGGGACAACTTTTTAATCTGTGTAATGTATGCCTTTATTTGGCAAACTTTTTGGTCAAAGCATCCTTTAATGATGTTACCTGTATTAAGAGAAACTCAGGTGTATTAGCATAAGTCACCTTTATCAACCAGACCTGCAAGCTGTCAAAAAGCAGAGAGATTTATTTGTCTGTATACACTTTTTTGAAAACTATGCTGAATATGTTAGTAGTATTTTAACATTAATTCATTGTCAGAGGTCCCAAATTAACTGCCAGTAGCTGAAATGTTACCCTGAAAATGCAAGCATCACTTAATTAAAAAAAAAAAATGCTGTTAAGTATAAACAATCATTTCAATATTCATTTTGCTCTTCTGTTGTTTTAATATTTTAATAAGTAGCTCTTCTAGCATCAACATTTTTAATAGCTTTTCTGTTCTTGCATTGCTGCAGTTACTGTCTCTTTTTTAACTGAACATCTCTGCTGTTCCCTTTTATCTTTTTTTAAAAATAGTCAGGCTGTAGTGATATTTGCCCCATCCTTTGGAGTTTTCCCAATTCCTATGGCATGTCTAAAGTTGATGTTCAGAAATCCTCATTCAGAACCTTTAAACTCCTAAAATTTAAATTTGTAAGATTATGCTGGCACATTGAGGTGAAGTGTCTTTATCTTAGTACTTGCTGCTTCATTTCCTACTGCTACATGCTAGACATGGGCAAATTTTTGGTTCCTTTAACAGCGTCATATGGAGTAATTACATGTTCTTGCTTCATTCTGCAAAGGGACAAAAAGTATCCATTACATTTGTCATTTTATTGTTTTGCTTTTTTTTCTTTTCTTTTTTTTTTTTTCTTCCCTTTTATCTTTCTGTCAGCTAGCAGTGGACCTAGATTTCATATGGGATCTTCATTACCATGGATTTTAAAGTGCTGCCTCTTTTTTTTCGGTTCTCATTTTATATACAATGATCTGTCATTGTTTCCTGAGAACTTTTGTTACGCCCTTCTTGTTTTCTTGCTCTGTGTTGTTTAGTGGTGGGTTCTCCCTGCCTCATGTTTTTGAACGCATATCGAGCTATTATCCAAAACCACTGAATCTGATAATTGTTCATTTACATGCAACATAATTAATCCACTATCCTGCAATTTCTTTGATCTTTGAAAAATCAGTCCTTTTTAATTTCTGTATTTTATAGATTCAGTTCATTGTTGCCATATTCTTTTTCCAGAACATGTGTTGGATTGGGACTGTTAGCATCTATTCAATTCTCAACGAAGAACAGCATTAAGAATGAGTCTTGATATGAGCAATCCTATGGCTCATGATGAACTTTCTGTGTTAGGAAATTACTATGTGTTTACTTTAAAAAGAAAAAAATCTAAAGAATTTTTATTACTCCCTGTGTAAGATATCAAGCAGCTGTTTCCCATACTGAAGATACCTATTATAATGTACTTTCTGTACACCATGGGCAAAACCTTGAGAAGCAGTTCTTGCTCTGTTATGAGAGTGGAAGTTCTTTAAAAGATGCTTGCCCATAGCCATCCCTTAGTTTACTAGTTGGAACCTTAACCAGTAAGTACCTAGTAATGCTTAAGACTGAGCAGTGAGGTCCATCTATCTCATTGTGAATAATAACGATGGGGTCTTTGTTAAAAGTACTATCCATTATCCCTTTTCCCCCACTGTGCCTGAAATTGTAGCCATTTACTTAAGGTTGTAAGACACACACTGCCACTCACCCACCCCTGGCCCCCAAGCAAGCTTATCTATCTTATTTAGTATGAATCTATAATATACTGATTCTTGGAATTGGTACCTTTGATGACAAAACCAGCAAACTTTAAGGACAGAGTGCAAAGAAAAAGATCAACAGGAACCTCTTTGTTCTGTCTGCAGTCAGATTTTCTAGTAGATGATTTTTCAGTAAACCACTGAGAAAAGTGCTGCAAAAGCACCTGTATTCCATAATAAGAGTATGACCCTGATCTTAAGAAATCACTAAACTTTCTAAGATGCTTTACTAAAGGGGAACTAGAGCACTTGTGAGAGCAAACTTAGAACAAATTGTGAAATAAGGGCTTGATAACAGAATAGCTCTACATGGATGAGACCTGTGCTAATTCTCCCTTTTCCTGTCCCCAGCTTGATAACAGAAAGATGAAGTCTCTTTGCTCAGTCTGTGCTAGAAACAAGCTGTCAACAAACTAATTTGTTATGCAGAAGTGGGTGATGAGAATGAGAATGCTTGCATCCATTGACTGTATCTCTGGGAAGAGTGGTGATATTTTTAGACTGAAAGCCACGGATACTGGGCATTAGTGTGAAGCTTTTTTTGCACAAAATAAAAGCAATTTTACACAGGAACAGTGAGCCTAGGAGCTAAATGAGGATTTTTAAAGTTCTTCAGAATTATCGCATGCAGAAAATCAAACTACAGGCACTGTAGGGCATTCGTAAACAGCTTAAGGGACGTAGTGAAAAGGTGAGTGTGGCTTGGTTAGTGATGTTAGACATTCAGTCTCTTTGCGCTCTTACTATAGCTGCAAGGATCTTTCTGTTCTGGATGTACTAAGAAAGCAAACATGATGTCAAAGTTAAGAGTCTGCCCTGTATCTTTGGAAGGGTGATGCTAGAGAGAAAGAGATGTTGCTTTTACTTGTCTACCTGAAACTTTATCAAGGCTTATTGCCTGAAGTGCCACAGTATTTGGCTGCAGCGTTAAGTGAAGGAGTGGCCTCTACAGTTGTATGAGTTCTAGATGTTCCCATTTTGGTTCTATGAAATCCTGTTTCTGTAGTTGATCATCCTTTTACCTTGTGAATGACATACAGTAATCTGCTTTGAGACTTGGAATATTTCTTGGACTGTTTGACCACAGTATTTTTAGATGACTGAAGTTGGCAGGATGAAAGTTGACTGAAAGGACAACAAGCTAGAGACTGGAGTCCTGAGAAAATAAGTGTTCCTCTGACAATCCAGAAAACTATGTCAGATAATTTGTGAGTATAGTGGAATATTTTGAAGTCTGTTTCTGTTGTTTTGCTATCTCTGAACTTCTCTAACCAACCCTGCATGCTAAAGCAGTTCCAGAATGCCTTGTCTGATACGCTGGTACCTGTGTCTCCAGCCCCATCTTCACTCAGAGCCAGTGTTAGATTTGGGAGGAGGCCCAGACAGAGACTGGAACACAGGTCCTCCTTACTTCCATACTCTAGTTGAACCACTCTTAACATAAGCCTAATTTCTTGTCCCTGAAGCTCTTTTTCTTCATTTTACACCATGAAAGGGCAAGGAGGAAATTTCTGTTCTGGATTCTGAGTTTTTGGCTCTGACAGCCACCAAAGGAATCATTGCTGCCTGTACCCAGCTGCCTTCCCTGAAGCCCTTTGCCCTCTGAAAGCCAGTATCCCCACTGCAGAATCGGCAGGGATGCTTCAAATTCTTCAGCCCAAAGGCTAGTATGTCAGGGTACGGTAAACATTTGTCACTAGTTTAAGCTAATATACAGCATGGTAACTAGTGTAGCTGAGCTTGGAGGCACATGGTTGTCTTGCTGACTCTGCCACAGGGACTGTAATCTCTGACAGGAAGGTGAGAATGACAGCTGAGGGTAGTAACTTCTTAAATAAACTTCAACAAACCTTCCTGCTGCAATTTATCTTTGCCCCTGGGTGTGACAGCGAACCGTGCGGAAGGAGTTAAGGGTTAGTGCTCTCATGCTTACCTCAGCAGGCAGGGTTTATTGTTTTTCTGAGGAATAATTAGTACTTTTCCTTTCCTTTCTTTTCCCCTGCAACTAGCTTAATGGCTAGGGGTGTGTTTTTAAATCTGAGGAGACACATATACCACAGAATACAGAAATGTGAAGAGAAGCAAACCAGCCATCTTCAGAATGGGAAAATGGTGGCTGAGAGGCTAAGTCTAACTAGGTTGGATATTGTGCTGCTTTAATACAACAGCAAAGCTCTCGGGACCTGATCTTTTATCTCTGCATGATACTACACATCTAGAGCGACTACAGGTGTCTCCAGGAAAGGTCTGCATTGTGCCATCAAACTAAATACTCTGATAAGACCCTGTAATATACCAGTACTGTAATCCTTTTGTATCTAAGTACATGAGATGAGTTTTAAATGACAGTAACAAGCCTGATGCAATCCATCAAGTCTGTGTTACTATGTTATGATACATCTTAGGTGCTGTGAGACGTACGTTACATTCAAGAGGTGTATTTTGCTTTAATGATATTAGTTGGGGTCAATTTCCAACATGAAGTCTTCTTGCAGAAATGCTTATTTAGAGATTTCCATGCTTTCATTCAACAGTGAAGAAAATTAGTTTCTATCTGTCACCTGTGAAAAATGTCTTTGTATCAACACTGTTGCTTTTTCTGTGTGTAACCTGAGAGGCTTCACTTTGATTCAGCTTGCATGTATTCTATGAAATAGCTCCTTTAATGTCAGTTGAACAAACTTAGAAACATGCAAATAAATAACCATACATTGGTTATGCAAATAAATAACCATAAACAGGTTATGTGGAATTAATTAACTTTCCTTTGGTATGTTGCTGTGGGCCAAATGCAAGATCAGAGCAGTATTCAGTGAATGATGAAGGTGTTAAAAACAAAAAGAAGAAATATACCTTGATTCTGTAATGGAGAGAGACTCTGGTTTACTACTTCTCCTTTTGGAACTAACATCACTTTTTAGTTGTGATGGGTCACATGGAAAGAAATACTGATGATCCAAAACCAGTCTGAGCCCTGCCTTTTAATGAAGCTTTGAGTGAAGTTGTTTGCATCTCTAAAAATCTGGTCCTAACCGTGCAAATTTGGACTTCTTTCATTGTTCGAAGGTGAGAGTACGTACATGTGCATGCACTGTCTATCTGAAGTGATTAATTTCTTTTCTGTGGCTTTTGGATAAAGGAAAAAAATTAGGAACGCACTTTTTTTCCCCCCATTTTTTCCTCTGCATGAAACTTACTTGCACAGAAAAAAAACCAATAACAAAACCAAAAAACAACCCAGTTTACAACTTTCCATTTTCTCTGCTTGTCTTTCTCTCCTCCTGAGCTTAAATGCTAAATCTGAGAAGGTTTCCTGGAATCTGACTGTGAACCCTCTGTCACTGGGTTTTGTAGCTAGGAACACATCAGATGATTTCTAGGTGTTGAATCAGCTGAGAAGGAGTCTTCTCCCTGAATATAATAAAAATCCTCTGTGTTTCTGTTTTGATTTAGTTTACTCTGCAAGTAATATTTTTCGCTGTGTGATTAAAAGCCATATTGATTCTCTCTAACTAGACTTAGTCAAAAGCTTTTATGCCCATTAGATCCATTACAAATTATTTAGAATATTTGAATGTTTAGGATTATTCTGAAGAGATGAACAACTGCATCTATCTTGACCTGCCTTTGATCTGAAGACCAGTTCTTATCACACTTACGGCCCTTGAAAACACCACAGTTAAGGTGGTTTTTGCTTTATTTTGTTTTTTTTTTAATTATTGCTTAAATGTTTTGTGGGAAGTGAAACATTTCTGGAATTCTTTGTGTAAGTAAATGGTGTTCTGATCACTGATAGGAGAAAAACAAAGTGCTGACTGTGCATACTGACTGGTATGAATTCTGAAGGTCACCTTTTGTGTGTGTGTGTTTTGTTTAAGAATGATATACCTATACAAACATATTTTTCAATATAGTTCCTAAGTTACTGTGAAGGAATCCACTGTGCTATTTGACCATGAGAGGTTAGCAAGCAGATCTCTGGTTCTACCTTGTTGCATCTCAAGTAGACTCTCAGTCATATCAGAGAGCTCCTGAAGAGGAGCTGTACGTGAGGCTGATAGGCTTGAGTCAACCAGAGTGAGTGCATGAGGCTGTTAAGGTGGGAGCCTGATTCCTGGCCACTCATCTCCTTTGCAGTGATTGTGTGTTTGTTCAGTCTTGCTGTGCTGTGTGTAGCATATTCTTTTTAGGTTTAAGAATTATTTCTCTCAGACTTGAGGTCACAAAATTAATTTATTTTTTTTTTTAAAAAAAGGAAATATTTACTTCTGCAGGTTAATTACATTGTTTTAATTTCCATCCTCCCATAAAATAGACTCCCATGAAATAAATTGATAGATATGCAGTAGCTCATTTTCTGTTCTGCAGTCATGTCCTGCTTTTATCACTGTAATCATACATTGCTTTTTTAATCATCAAATTACACTTGCACGTTAACAAATGTTGATGGTACTCCCTAGTTAAAAAGTAACTAATGCTCCTGGTTTGCAGATGTAGAAGCTTGAGGTTAAGCTCTTCTGATGTGCAAGGAGTTGGTGCAGAACTCAGGTGAGAACTCTAGACTTCTTGGCTTCCTCTACATTCTGCTTATAAGATGGCCTCAAGTTCAAACTCACTGGCTGTCCACACTGGGTGCAGACCTGTGTTCAGTCGATACTTGGGACATACTGCTACTTCGATGCACAAGGAGGAGCAGCCCCAGTAGTTGCTTGGCCTAGCTGCTGCCCCTTTTCACACTGCAGTGGTGTTACGTGGCTGAAATTAGGCAGCCAAGATAGGTGTAGTGTCTTTCGGAGGAGGACCTCAATGTGGTTTGCCACTTGCAGGTGAAATTTGTGAACGTGGTAGGCTCTGTTTGCCTTGCAGTTCAGCACGAATGTGAATTGCTTTAGCCTCAGGCTACCTTTGAACAGCAATGTGGGTGCCTGAGACTGAGCCAAGGGAGGGAGCGCAGCTGTTGCTTTATCCTGCTCCCTGGCACAGGCTGTCTGTGAAGAGCATAGCTGCAGTGTCTGCTGAGGTCAGTATGATTCAGCTGGCAGCTGATGGCCCAAATGTGTCCCACAGTATGGTTTCACCTCTCTTGTCTTCTTTCTCTCAGGGGTGCTGCTACTATCTTCACCTTTTCCTGAGAGGTTGGGGTGGCTGTAAAGGCATGCCAGGAGCAAAAGCTTCATCAGTGTAGTCTGCAAGGAGGGACCCAAAGCTGGGACATGAATTCTGACACTTAAAAGTATTGGATCACTGTATCATGATAAACTGTGCCTGCTTTTTTTATCCTTCGTAATATTCAGCCTGACGAGGTAAATGATTCTGCTGTGGTGTTCAAGGTGGTAGAACTGAAATTTTTCAGATATCATCTGGTAAAGCTTCTGAGCATTTAAATTTTGGTCTAAGTCAGTAGTTCAACAACGGTTATGCCCAAATGGGATTCACAACTTTGAAAATGTACCCCAGCTTTTATTACATTGAAAGTACATGATCCCAGCCTTGGTGAGCATGACCTTTCATTGACTGAAGCACATCAGGGCTCTGATGACAGGCACAAATCCAAAACCGTTATGACACTGCTAAGACTACATCCCTAGCTTTCTGCTGATCTGTGATGATATAGCTAAATCCAGTATTAAAGGAAGTACTCCAGTTTATCACAGCTGAACTTGTGCACATACAGTGGTCTGTACTGCAGTATATACTGCTTTTATGCTTAAATTATGTTTAAAAATTCTTCAATAGCTCTTTAAAATAAGAAACAAAGGGTAGCTGTAAATAGAATCATCTTGAAGTGTTTTTTAACCTTGTTTCACTCAGTATAATTTTTTGTTCCATTTTGTATCAAGCTATGGAAGGAAATGTCTAGACTCTCTGCTGTTTATAGTTTTTTCTTCTCCTGTTTAGGAAAACATGCCTTCATGCACAGAACTGTAGCTCAACCACTGATGGTCATTGGCCTCTCAACAATTTGAGAAGTGTTGTTCACATAATATCTAAAGCTTTTGAAGTCTGAGCCCAAAATGCATTATTTCTGGAAAACAAACTCCCATGTGAATCATCACGATAATAAGTTTTCCCTAAAATTCTTCAGCTTCCTACTGATGTCAGCAGTGCTTTCTATGAATTGTGGTACTCCATTGCCTCCAGGCCTGTCAAAAACAGAGTTGTAGATTCAAGAAACTGTGAGGAAAATAACAGCACAGTTACTTTGTTTACACTTGGGATAGTGACTTATTTGTCACTTGCTCGCTATCCCCTCTCCTTTAAATTTGTTACAAATACTCAGTAGCTAGCTCAGCCAGAAGAAATTGTATTGAATCAAGTGTCTTTGCATTAACAATCGTAGAAAGGCTGCAGGTTTTGTCTAATGCAGAAAAATACCTGCCTGTAATAATTTCACTCAGGTGAGACTAGCTGAACTAACTCTCCTGCTCTCCTGTTGCTGCCTTCACTCACAGCAGTTGGAGAAAGAAAAAAGACTTTTTTTAGTTGTTTTTTTTTTTTTTTAATTCTGCTAATTTGTGTGTGTGTTGAGGGTAGGTATTTCTTGTTAGTTTTACCTTTGCTGTGAGAGTGACAAGATGAAACTCGAGTTCGGAATTGGTAGGTGAAAACAGTACAAGGCCGTATTCTGCCTGTGTGTTGCTTTCCAATGGTCCTAGACCACTCATCTCTGCTGCTCTGCTCTTAGTTGAAAACAAAAGTTTGCAGGAGAAAAGCTAATGTTTACAATGATGTTACTGCTTGGCACTAGGCTTCCTTAGCAGAGCTTCTGTGTGCACAATCCTGTTTAACAGAGTAACTGTCTGCTTTTATCAGCATTATCTCTGTCTTTTGTGGAACTGAGTATTTGTTTCAGATATTTTCTTTGTAAACAGATGCTTGACGTGCTTCAGTCTTTTTAAACCCAGTTTGAGAAAAGGATATGATTACCAAGCTCAAAGCCAGACGTTGTGCTTGTTCCTACTGGTGTTGTTCATGGTCCTTAAGATAACTGACAAATTATGGGGTGTCAAGTGGAGAAAGTACCTGAATTGGAATGAAAGAAAGTCTGAAAATGGTTGACGTGGTTTTTTTTGTTTTCGTGGTAATTAAGTTTCGGAGCTGATAAACTTACCTTTTTCCTTATTACAATAACTACAGAAAAAACTAGGTAAGTCTTCATGTTGTTTTTGGAAAACCAGAAACTGCCTTGACTTTCTGGCTTGCAATCAAGGCACAAAAGAATGCTTTTTTTTTTTTTTTAACCTTTTAATGCCTCTTCAGAGTCCTTGTTTTGCAGTAATGATTGCCTCTGAGAAGATATATCACAACATCTGAGAAGAATAAGTTAATTTCCTTAACTTTTGGTATTTCGGACAATTTTAAAGATGGATATTCAGAATTTAGGATCTTAAATCTAAACTTTCTTGCATACTCCCACCATGACACGTTAACAAGGTACAGATCAGCAATGTACTGTTGATCCTTTTCCCTCAATATGACTTCAAATTTGAGTTTCCACCTTATAGTCCCTGAAAGAGGTGGCAGTTGCTATTCTATCCTGTCTATTTAATAAATCTGTGGGGCCTCAGATCTGACTATGGTAGTTGCTCAACCCTAACTTTGACTTGTGTTTCATCAAAGCTGGTAAAGCTTTGAGGGTACATGAAAAATGAATGCTACGATGTGTCAAATAGATCCCTTCCTTCTTCTGGAGCATATGCTGCTGTCCGTGAAAATGCTCGCTGTTGTCATACTCCCTGAACACTTCTAAAAAATCCTTTGAAAAATATGCTGATTTAGTCTTGTCTTGCAAGCCTATAATGCTTAATTTCAGCTAGCGAACAGCAGCCAAAATCTAGTTCCAAAGGAAAAAGCACTAAATGCTCACTTTTAACAGTATTTGACATAGTCTGATAGCCTGGGTGTCTCATAGTTATACTATAGTCCAGAACACAGTTAAAAAAAAATGGTTCTAATGGTGTGGCTGGCCTGGCCACAGATAAGAGCTGCTGTAAAAGCACAGGCCCAGTTTTCTGGCTTGGTCCACAACTACATAACAGTGTCAGAGCACTGACTCCGGGTATTCTCCAGCAAAATTCAGTGAATGTGACTAGTAACATCCTTTCTTTGGAAGCAGTATAATGCAGGGACTATGTTCTGTCTTCTGTATCTTTGAGGTTGGTAATATGATAATCATGAAATATACTTAGTTACCAAACAGCATCCCAGTGAAGCTCATATTTTACATACGGTCTGTCACAGTTAATACCATTGCTGTGATTATGAGAACTTAATATTTGAATGAAGACTAGCTTAGTCAAGTGAAATCAGGCAATATCAGAACTAATGGGAAGATTCTGCTGATGTATGCTGAAGGTACACAGCCCATGTGCATCAAAATGCCTCAGAACTCTGTACAGTGTTTGGCTGACCTGATAACACAAATTTCCAAAACATTTTCTTAGAAACTGCTTACCATCTGAAAAATTCACTGCAGTTATTCATGTATTTTTTTTTCCTCCTTACGTTTGAAACTGTGCTTCTAAAACCGGCACACAGTCTCTAGTGATATAAAATTCAGTGTTCTCCCTGCTCCATGGCTCAAGCCTTACTTACAGGCATAGGCCTATGTACAGGCATAGGTCTGTAAGTTCTTCCAGTCATTTGCAATTGACTTTTTCTGGTAGTTTAAAATTGTAAACTAATTTTCAGGCTGACTAATATAACAAACAGGTTTTTTCACTGCTGAATTCTGATCTGTGAACAATAATACATTACATGATGATCACTGGGACAATGCAGAGAAGTGGTCCTAGGGTGGATATGCATGAACATGGCTTGGCACCCATCCTCTCTACAGAAGGTGCAATACACAGAATTCAGAAATATTCAAAAGGGAAAATTTACTTAGTAGAAATACTTGCACATCAATAAAGGTACTCACTGCTTCTGCAACCTCGCCCCCCCCCCCCTTTTTTTAAGTTTTGTTCTTATTCTTCTTTGCTGATCATCCCCAAATCTGACTATAGTCTTTCCCCAAAATAAGAAGAAAAGGATGCTCCATCAAGAAGTGCGAGAGATTCCATGAGGTCTGTTTGGGACTTTGGGCAATGAAAGTACTCCTAGACTGCTGATTTGAACAGCGGTGTAAAAACTTCAGCTGTGTGATAAATAGAACATTGCAAGAAATCAGCCTCAAAACAATACTTGTAGAGTTAAATTTACAAGGAAAAAACTGATCTATCTTGGGATTTATTAAAAAGAGAAAAAAATACACTATCGAATACTTAAACTGAGAATTGTCAGCATCCATGCTGGGATTCATCTTGTGACAACTTTATGTATATTTTGAGGCAACCATCCTACACTACATTTAATAAATGCTGGACGCCATGGTTAGAGCCTTGCTGTAAAATCACAATTTCATGTGATTCAGTGTGTCTCATGAATCACAGTTTGGAAGAACTAATATTCCTCTGACTCTATAGAGATCCTATGATAATTAGCTTTGGGTATCTTAGTTATAATCTTAGTTAAAGTAGGGAAATCTAGAATGGATCCACTGTGGTAACAAGTTATGTTGATGCTTAATATTCCCTATCTACATGCTGGAAGTAATAATGTATACTGTGTTTATAGGATAGTTAAAAATTAAGTAGATAATGGTTGTGAATTTCTTTGGAAAGGCCAGCTTCTACTGAAATTCTAGATTTTATTGATCGCTACTGTTGCAGGATGGAAGTATCAGACACAGTTATGATTTAGCAGCAGTTCAGTTTTATTTGTGATTTGAGGCAGATCAAGAGATTGAGTTTTAGCAGTGCTTAATCATTAACTGATTTAAAGATTTACAAAGAGATTTAACTAAATAAATGAACAGCGACTTGATTACAGATTTGAAGATGANAGGATCTGAGATAATTGATTTTCGTCAGGTAGTTTTCCACTCTGGCCCAGCTCGGATGATGGAATAGTCCAGTACTTTCCACCAGTTGTGCAAGCCCAAAACTTGTTAGATCTGCAAGTTCTGGTACCAACTCCCTTTGGGCCATGAGCCAGGTACAGATGGACTGGGCTGTCAGGGAGTGATATTCCCAAGTGACAGGGGAAGCAAGAGCCAGGTGCGTTAAGGGAGTGCCTTAATGCTCTGGTCTTTTCTTTTTCGCAATTCATGCCTGACATCTCCTAGGTTGGTACGCAGCCCAGGGATGGGGAATCGTACCAAGTGGCCAAAGCGGGGGGGGTGGGGGGGGTGGTGTTGCACCACCACAGCTACTTAGTGCCTTGAAATAGATTTTTCTAATTTTTTAATGAATGTTACCCATTTTTGAAATTACAGTGTTCAGTGGTGCATAAGGATTTTTTCTGTAGCACAAGCAGGCTGGCATACAAAGCTTGTGCTGTTTACAGGAAAGTTAAAAATAGCAGATTGAATCCACATCTGCCCAGCATCCAGAATATTAAATCAAGAACTCTGTATCCATGTATGAGTGCATGTCTCTTGGCTCACGGAGGATGCTGTGGCTTTATGTAAACTTTATTTTCATTTGCACTTTAATAATACTGCCTTTCCTCAATTAACATTTTCTCTGTGCATAATTTATTGTTTTTTATGTGGATTCTAAATAACAATCTGGGAGTCTATCAACATAAAGAGGAAATCTGTAATTTAGTTATGAGGTGGGATACCTCAGTTTGGTATGTACAAGTTCCCAGTGCTAATGATGGAGATGTCTCTTGATGTTTGTTTTAAAAAAAAAAAATAATTGGGAAAAATAAGAGATTCAGAGTAGGAAAGTCTCATTTATCTTTGTATGCTGTATTTTTAATTCTTAAAGAAAAGAATAAAGGTCTCCACTTAACCCAGACTTAGGAACTTTAGTGTACTGAAATATTTTTCCTTTCAGTTGTAGTGCCTTTTATTTGGATTATTTTTCTTACCTTTTACATTTCTTTGGGCAGAAGATAAAGCTCTGTGTAATTTTATTTTTTCAAATGTTTCTGATATATGTTGTTGGCCAGTGTGTGACCTGTTGGAGATGTGCAGATTTGGCAGATTTTTTTTCTGCTCCCCAGCCAAGGTATTCAACGTTAAATGATGGGTGACCCTCAAGTGGTTTAGTTTGGATAAATGTCCAAAAGTTTGGAGCTTATCTAAACCTCCTTGGCCTAGAAGTTGATTTGCGTGCAGTTGGGGAGGAAGGGACAGCCTTTCTTGTTGATTTTCATACTCTTCTTACTTTCCCTTAGGCCAGATTATCCCATAAGCAATCTTTTTTTTGATACTTCATTCCCTTTCATTGCCTTTTATGACCCAGTGTAGGAAGTGCAGAGGTGTAGGAAAAGTTAAATAAAGTTCACCTTTCTCATTTTACCCCCGAAACTACAGGCAAGGTTCAAATTAGGTTCAGGGTTGGGGTGTTCTCTCTGTATGCTCTCTCAACTGGCTAGCTCAGCTCTAGTAAACATTGTGGTGGAAATATTCTTATGTGACGCTTGGCACACTGCTTGTGCAGCAGGCAAGTGTGAAGCGCCTGTTTTTAGTTTACTCCACTGTTTCTTTTCTTTTCTGCTGTTAAATAGGGCAGAGAAATGACAGATCCTGTAGAATTAGTAGGCACTTTGGCTTGCAGAGAAATTTTAGGAAATAATGTTACCTTTAATGACCTGGCATAGTTACAAGTATATATGATGTGAGACATCTACTTGTTATGGCTGTCTAGCATCTATGTCAAAATTTTTAATATACTAAGAGTATATAAATAGGGAAAGTTATTATACATGTATCTTTCTCAGATCATCTGTGATAGGTGTTTTTGTAGTGTCCTGGATATGTAGATTTGGAAGCCTTTTTCAACGAGTGATAATGAATTTTGAAAAAAGTGAGAAGTAAGTGACTTCTGGAATCTTCATTTGCCTAATGTCTGTGAATTACAAAAAGGGAAACAAACATAGATTATTTAAATACTCTTTGAGAAGTTTTGAATGCTGCTTCATTAGTATTCATTTGGGTATAAAGATTGAATGAGCACATGGGAAGTGCAAATGTATTTCTTTTTTGAGGTAGGATTCAGGCATATTGATTGCCCTGTAGATGCTTAGCTATTTTGCAGATGGAAGGCTACAGATGTTAAATCAGAGACTATTTGAGTTGTAACTCATGCCGAGGTACAACTGGATGATAGAAGGGGATAACTTAGGTAAAATACTAGGATTTTTCTTCTCTCTAAAGGGATTTGGTTTGTTATAAACTACCTTTAAAATGAGGGCTGTTTTTCAAAGCCACTTTTTGTGTTCCATTGGAGTATTTTGATAATTCCACCGCCCGAAAATCAGAATCTTAACAAGTGTATGGTCATCAAGTCCATCTCTTAAATCTCAGTTTGTGTGACTGCACAGCACAGCAGCTGTGAGGTAGAAAGAAGCAGGATTGGAATCCAGTTATGAAGGCAAGCATTTGGCTGGTTAAGCCATGATACTGCCCTTTCTCTTCCTGCAATCTTGTCAGCCTCTGTCACAGTATGCCTACTTATCTTCTGCAGCCACTGAGGTGGGTGGGAGCTGCTTAGTTCACCACATACCCTGCAGCTGCTTGTCTGCTATGGTTGTATTGGATATCAACACTGCACAACTAGCTCTTACTGTTGGTTTTTTGCTTCTTAGGAAGTCTAGGTTGTCTCTCTTCCCATTTTGACAAGTAAATGATGAGTCCTGGATCAAATGTACATTTTATCCGGCCTCTACTTTGGTAAAAGAGATTGGGGGGTGAGGGGGTGGGGGAATAAATGTGAAAGCTGAAGTAACAGAAAATTGAAACTTCAGTCACTGATGCAGTGAACCTTTGGAGAAATTTTTAAAGCCTGCGTTATAATAGATAGCATTTTTGATACCAGCTAAGCTTGATTCTTGATATATTTGAGTTGTGACATTTAAAAATTTTCTTAGAATGTTAAGATTATTCAGTGTATTTTAACAGTAATTAGGTAGTGATTATAGAGTATTTTATACTATAAACTGGCTTTTTAAAGGAAGGATTTTTTCCCTGAAATGTGCAGTGATTAATGGTTGTTGCTTCTTACATTATACATGGTTAAATGATGGATGTCAACCTGCAATAGCAAATTGCTTTAATTTACCTCTTTTTTTTGTTTTTTTTTACTTCTGTTGGGTGCATGCTTACAAGGTTTAAATAACAGCCACTGTAAATTTAAGTACTTTGTTTTAGCACTCAAGAAATATGATTATACAACAGTGTTCGACAACTATTAAGAGGTGACTATGTGTACTATCTCAGCCCAGAGTACCGATGCAAGTATGTTTTACTATATGACATCTAAAAAGTGAGTTTTCATGAAATGAAGTTTTTAACTTTTATTCCTTTCAATTGTTGTAAAGTCTAACAGTTTTTTGAAGTGTTTTTCCAGGAGGCTAGCAGGAAGCTGGTAGCTGATACCACTCACAGGACTGATAAACTGCATTGACAGAGCTTAGAATTGTAGAATCATTTTGGTTGGAAAAGACCTTTAAGACCATCAAGTCCAACCGTAAATCTAGCACTGCCAAGTCCACCACTAAACCATGTCCCTAAGTGCCACATCTACACGTCTTTTAAATACCTCCAGGGATGATGACTCAACCACTGCCCTGGGCAGCCTGTTCCAATGCTTAACAAACCTTTCAGTGAAGAAATTTTTCCTAATATCCAATCTAAACCTTCCCTGGTGCACCTTGAGACCATTTGCTCTTGTCCTATTGCTTGTTAATTGGGACAAGAGACCGACCCACACCTCATTACAACCTTCTTTGAGGTACTTGTAGAGAGCGATACGGTCTCCCCTGAGCCTCCTTTTCTCCAGACAAAACAACCCCAGTTCCCTCAGACGCTCCGTGTAAGACTTGTGCTCTAGACCCTTCACCAGCATAACTGGTCTTCTTTGGACACACTCCAGCACCTCAATGTCTTTCTGTAGTGAGGAGCCCAAAACTGAACACAGTATTCGAGGTGTGACCTCAACAGTGCCGAGTTCAGGGGGATGATCACTTCCCTAGTCCATCCAAGCTTCTATCTGCTGCTGTGCTAGCACTGTTAGGCAGAAATTACCAAGGTTGAGGGATGAGGGGAGGATAGAATGGGATGAGAGGGAAGCAGAGACTACGGGTCATGGGAAAGAGGTAGAAGTTGCAGATGGGTATAAGCATTCATCTGCCTCAGCTGTGAAACTGCTCAAATGGCTAAGATCCAAGTCGTGAGGTCTCTTTCAGTTTCTAACCCAGGAACTTGAAGGCTGTAATTTTACAAAGAAATGTGATAAAAATTTGTCCCTTGTGTATGTCACAACTTTCCAAAATCATTTATTAACTGTGTGCAGACCTTGGCAGGACCCATATGATATGATTGTGGTTGGTAACTAAAGATCTGTGACTTTGATTGTGGTCCCAGAGTGAGTAAACATTTACAATCCTTTCTCAAGGAAGGGTGACTGTGCAAAGGAGTGAGTATTGGGTGAGTTTTCAGTGACAGTGTGTGTATGTACATTCTTTTTTTAACTGTGATCTCTCACACTACTGTGAGTTAGCTCCCTCAGACTTGAAACTATGTTGTTCCCAGGACCTTACAAGTTCTGGTATGAAAGCCAAAAAAAAAAGTAAAGCCTGTTAGTAGTTGTAGTATGAATGTCATTGGTTTACAGGGAAATGTAATGCTTATATTTGGCTTGAAGGTAATTTTGCTGAGAATTTAGCTTGAGTATAAACTTCATCCATAGACCAGGAGGTTACAGTCAGTGCTTCAATGTAACTAAACAATTAGATTATATGAGTAGCAGAAAAGACCCTGGCCTAAGATAGTACATGCAAAAACACCTCTTAAAGAACAGTCATCCACACAGTTGTGTAATGATATTTCATGAATGCCAAAAAAACCCAACGTTGTAAGCTGGGATTCACAAATGAGCTCCCAATTTATGCAAAACTCAAGCAAGAGTTAGGTGTTTCAGAGACTCCTTTGGGTCTGAGGGTTTGAGTTGTGGCAATCCTTCCTTTTCTATCTCACAGTCAGAGTAACTGTGGGTATAGCACTGATGAGAAAGAGCTGTAGTCCTTCTCTGTGGGCCACTGATTCTTTGGCCAGCTGGTGGGAACATCTGCAGGGAAATATCTGCTGAGGTGATATAATTCTTTACTGAAATTCCTTAATGGTTAGTGAAGTTCTTCAAAGCAGAGCTGCTAGGCTCTATGGAGGACGTTCATAGCACCGAACACCTTTAGTGTGGGTGTCTGCAGTTGACTTTGACTCTCTTACTTCGTAATTAGTGGAGAGAAACAGGCACATCTGGGCTGCGATTCATCTCATCCTAAGGTAGACTTCTGAAAGATCAGATGAATGGTGCTCTAAAAGTGCTTTTCCTCTCTCTGCATTGACAATGGAGTGAATGAGGCCTGGTTCATCTGAGACTAAACCTTGTGATTCTGACCAACTCTGCTGAAATCTTAGCTTTGGAATGAGCAGTGTTTCATGAGGCTAACAAGAGTACTTGACTCGTCTGGCAAATTTCTGTTTTGGTACTTGGAAGCACTAAGGCTTCTCAATTTGGCATGAGAGGATGTTTAACACTGGCCAGAAAAATAAGTTCTCCAACACAGTCTCAGAAATGACTGGGTTGTTTCTAATTAAATCTTTTATAAAGAATAAAACCAACCTGAAGCAAAGACTGGCAAAGTTAAAAAGGACTGAAAGCAAAGCTTTGTCATCGAAAACATTAAGTAGCTTCTAAGCTTAGGCATACACTGTTTACAGTGAATTATATATTTCCTAACTTCTGCAATTCAGTATTGCAAGAAAAGTTCTTTGAGGATTAGTTCTTTGTTTCCTTCCTGCTCTAAACTGCTAACTGTACAAAAAATAATAAAGTTCTCTGCTCTTTTCTGAATGACAGTTTATTTTCAGGTGTTTCACTATTCCAATCATATGATATTTTTCTCCTTCATACTTGTGCAAAAGCATTAAAAATGCATTGTAACTTTGGATGCCCTATGTATTACATTAACTGCATTACTTTTCTTCCCACACCAGTTCGTGTGGGTGCTGGTTGTATTCTGTTTTGGCTGAGTCTAAGAGACTCTCTTTGAAGATCAGTTAAAGAAATAATAAGCACAGGCATAGTCTTGACACAATTTTTGCTTTTCTGAATCAGTAGAACTGCATTCTTATTATAATGTAGTGCCTTGCCTTGTTTGAAACTTAGTTTTACTGTGATTTTAGTTATAAGAAACATCTAAAATGTTTCTTAAAGCTTTTGCTTTTGGTATCCAAGGGTTTTGGAAGAATCCTTGCTTCCATTTAACAAAAAAGTTCCTAATATGCAATTGCAGGGGAAAGAATTGAAAGCTTCAGCTGTTGTATCTAATGAATAAGGAAACCCCAAAACATAAAAAATAAATGAGAACTCAGCTTATAGATCAACCCTGAGAATGGGCAGTGTTGCTCACCTGCTGTAATTTGTTCTGTTCCTTTTAACTGAAGTGAAGTTTCTTCGGTGATTTAATTTTGGAACAGATAGTTATTTTGATATTAAGGAGTACGTACCAATTATAAATATGTCACAAATACTTTGTTATAGCTTAGAAAAATAAATAGGTTTAGATACTAGTTTATCCTGAGTTGCAATAAATGCCACTGGAGCATGAAAAATATGTTCTAGTTCTATTTTTAATGTGTGTTCTGTGTACCAGAGGACAGATGAAAGATGCGGTATCTGAGTACAAGTGTAAAGTAACACCACAGTGCTAACATGATTAGTGGCTGTAATGTTTGGGTCCAAATGTAACCCTGTTGTGGAGTTCTTTGTATGAAATGGGTACTTGTACAGAATTATGAAAGCCAGAGATGAGCATTGGCCCCTCAATCTTGTCCGTGCTGTTGTTTTGGATGGTTGTCTGATTTCACTGTATCCTGAGCGTCGATTTTGCTGAATGGGAATTGCCAGTAAATGTTATAATGTCATATGTTACTAAGGTAGCCTAATACTAAAATTTTCAAATGTTGTTGCCAAAGACTAGTATTTGACGTCAAAAGGACAAAAGTTTACAGGTGAGGACTGATGTCACAAACAAGAAGTTTCTCTCTGGTTACGACTAAAGTAAATATTTAAAATAAATACGGGTTTTGTATTCCATACCTACATTAAAATGCTTTTAGGATCTGTGTACATGTTGCTGTGCTGGTTGCATTCATTTCTGGTCTCACTCCAGCTGCTTGCCTCTGTTTCTTCCACATTGGATTATTCTGCTGGCTGCTTCTTTGGACTTCACATTTCACCACCTGCAGGATCACTATCCAAAAAAGGGCTTGTTCCTGTGCCATTACAGGTCACTGAGGTTTCTCCCAGTGGTTTGAATGGAAGCTGTACAAGGCACTTTTGTGACCTATAGATGAAAAACAAGTGTACCAGCTTCCTTATCTTCACTTTCAGAGTGTAATCCAGGCTACAGCTTTGCTTGGTAAAGTCTAATAATTCTGGTAGTCTGCTGTATTTCTGTATTTCAGCTTTTTGCCTTGGGAGCTGAGAGGCTTGAGTTTGAGTGGTAGAAACTTTTTAGGTACGTAGGAAGGAGGAGATGCCTTGCTGGACCAGATGAAAGGACTCTCTATCATGCACCCAAATGCTCTGTTTAGAAACAGACTTGGATGTCAACTCTTCTTCCTCCTCCTCTATGTGGATGTGCCTGCTTTCCAAACAGCTGGATCTGGCCTGTGAAGTGCCAGTTTGACCACTTTGCTCAACACAGCTGTTCCCAGATTTGTCTCTGGAGGTGGGACACTACCAGTTTTAGTGTGTTTGTGTGTTAAGTGGAGCAAAGCAATTGTCCTAATCTTTGCAGTTAGTAATGCTGCCATATAGTGGAAAGGCTCATCTAAAAATTAAAGTTTTGCAGTTTCCTAGCAACAGCAGAGCTCTGGATTTGCCTGGTCCTTTCAGAAAAGTTATTTAACAGCCAGCTTCCCTTAGCCAAGAGTGCTTCTTCTGCTCAGCTAATACATAGTTAAAATTACTTCTTCCGCACTCACAGTATTCACATTCACAGAGCAGAATGACTTCATGGGGAAGGATGTGAAACTGCTTTCCAGAGCAAGATCTGACATACAGGAAGGTAGAAATGCAAAAGAAAGGTTTGACTTTTCCGCTTGTGTTTGCTGTGCTGATAATGTTGGGTTTTATAAGGGCTCCAATAGTTAGACTTTTTTTCCTTGCCTTCCATTTTGCTAGGTGAGAGGAGCAGAACTGATACATTTTGGTGTGTGATGCACCTTTCTCACCGACAGATCATTTTCTAACATAAAGTCTGTGGCAGATAAAGGTAAGATTAAAGCCACAACTGCGTAAAAGGCAAATGACAAAGTCGGTGTGACAACACCAGTTACAGGTGTTGCCCTGGTTTTGGTAAAACAACACTTGCCTGAAATTGCCACAACAGTCCTTTTTCTTTTCCTGAGGAAACAGACAAACAATGGATGAGCACATTTGAGAATTTTTGCCATTTGATGTCCAGGTTTTCAGAATTTCTAAAGCACTTAACAAATCCATTAGGGCTGTCAAAAGTGAGATATGTCTAAGTTTAGACTTTGCTTCATTTTGTAATCAGAGTGGGTGTGGATGGATAATACACCAGAATCAGAATCTAATTTTCTCTGTTGTCTTCCCAAGATAATAATCCTTTTAAAAACATGAATTAAAAACTATTTGACCAATATTAAAGTTGTCTTCTTTCTCCAATTTGTGATTGGTGTTATTAATAAAACCAAAAATCTCACTGTTTTTTCTTAGCGCTGACTATATATGAACAGAAAGAGATCTTTTTTCCCAAATTAATATGAGGGTTCATACCTAATTTAATTCTTAAATTTCCTGTCCATTGAGTTCTCAATTACTTTGGCCTGTGAACTAAACGCTCTTTCGAAAGGAAGTGCCCTTGCTATATCAAAAAGTTTCAGACCTCCAGTGTGCATGCTTGTGTTTCCTTTTCTGGAGTAGGAAGTAGGCTGAAACTTGTAGTCAGACTCCAGCTACAACTGAATTCTTGTGCAAAAGTTGATTGCAGCTTATAAGAACAACCTTCCTTCTTAAAGGTGCTTTGTAAGCAATTTCTAAACTATTACAGTTAATTTTAGTATTTATACAAAAGTGCAGCACTTAGTTTTAATATACAAGATGTTAAGCCTAGTCTGAAATACAGGAAATGGTTTTTAAAATGTTATTTAATGTGATTATATTATATACAAGTCCATATTGCAGGATAAATCTTTACTGACTAGTTGTTTTTTATTTTTGTAACCTATTCTGGCACATACAGCAAACCAGCAAAGTTAGCAAAGTTCATGCTATAATATTGCAAACTTGAAGAAGTTGAATTGAAATACTCTTGATTTCAACCATAAATTCCTAAATTTAGAAAAAAGTTGCATGTTTATGTCTCATGAGAGTTTTATCTTCTAAGGCAACTTCTGGTTATTTTTTTTTTTTTTTGAAGAGAAGTAAGCAGATTCATACAGAATAGCATGATTTTAGAGCAGTGAGATTTTAATAAAACTCAATGCCTTGTGAGCCATAATAGCATCACGGAAGTTGACAGTGGTTTTACACTAAAATTGGCTTGTGTGCTTCTAATGGAAGGCACTGAGAGTTTGCTGGTATAACAAGCTGGGCTGAAAAACTACCTTAAAAGTTCTGTTGGTGGTTACTACTACACTAAGCCTTGAGCTATTCCCTCTCCCAGTTTCTGGGAGTACAGGGTATGTTAAAGTTGAGGGTGTTGTGCCTTTTGTTTTAGCTTAAATGAAAGCTGCAAAGTGTTCGTAGTTTTCAAATGCACTTCAAAATTTACCATAATTATTTCCCTATAAAAATTTATTCTTTCCTTTAAAGGACTGTGCAGTCATGCACAAAAAAAAAATTGACTGTGCATCCTTAAGTTATGCATTCTTGAAGGTAGTTATGAGGATTTTTTTTCTTTAGCATTATTGTTCTTCTGAAGAATAACTTTGACAGTTTCCTTCAGCGGATTTCATGTGATTATTTACTAAATATGAAGGACACTGATGCAAATAGCCAATAATCTGAAGCAAGAGTAACCTGAAGGGTCCATAATTTACCGGGATGCTAGTGAATAACAAGCGGCGGAGTTCTGCATTTTCCTCCAGTAAGGTGTCTGTTATCATGTTAAGGTTTTTTTTAAAAAAAATCTGCTATGTATAGATAGGTTCCGAATGCTGAAAATTAATGAATCCATAATAGTGGACTAAGGTTCTTGCTCTCCACACAGATAAGGCTGGATGGAGGTGAGCCTTCGATTAGGAGTTGAAAGCAGTACATGTTTTTTCTGACTTTTTCTTCTGTTAGGCCTCCTACATTCCATTTAACTTTCAGCATATTTCAGGCTATTTCTTCATTTTCTTTTGTTTACTACTTTTAACTTACAAATCCCAAAACCTGGTGCCAAAATTTTCCTTTTGTTGTTGCTAGCAATGCCATAAATCATACAACAGTCACATGAAGACTTGTGATTTGCTTAAATCGTTAAATTATATGATGCCTTCAAGTGCATTGCAGATAGAGAAATAAGTCCTCTGGTTTTAACCTGTGTAATAATGTTTTTCTTGTTATTTACTGGTTTCATAGTCTCCTGTTTTACCACAGGTAATGATTTCTAATCTTCATTTCAGTTGTCATAGTTATTTGTCTCTACTCTGTCTGGACTCTTAAGACACGCTAGTGTTAAAATATGTAAAATGTAGTATAAGAAATTATTCATGTGCCATCTGCTTGCAACAATGCAGATACCTAATCAAGATTGTACTAGTAATACTGATGAATTACCTTAATGGACTAAAAAAATATACACATAGCCTAATTATTTTACAATGGAAACAAAAGCTTAGACAAATGAACTGCAATCAGATAATGAAGAGAGATCAATTTTTGGGATTGTGACAAAAGAGAACTATTTTTGGGATGAAAATAGTTTCATGCACAACTATGAGAGAACAAAAGGTTGGAAAGATCTCCTGTGCTTAAGAAGAAATGACGAAGGACACATTTTTATGGGTATGTTCTTCTGAATGTGAGTTGCTGCTGCAGAAACTAAGCAATGCGTTTAAATGTTCTGTTCCAGAATCATCCAAAATTGTTCATATGCAACATTAAGCACATCCCCACCCCTCCACACCCTCTTGTGGATGCATTGTAAAGATCGTTGTATTTCACTTGGAAGCCTTCTGTCTTTACAGAGGGGCTATACCTTCCCCTGCTCTCTTTCCTTCTGAACATAGTAAATCATATCCATTGGTCTTTTAGACCTATATGAAATGTTTCATTATAGCATACAGTTCCTCATTCATTAAAAGATTTGATTAAAGTTGGCATTAGCTCTCTCTTTACGCTTGTCTATAATGGAGGAGGTTGAACCTAAGTTTGGAAGGGAAAGCCCAGAAGTATGTTTGGCTGAATAGGCTTTCCTGATATGGAGGATGGGAGTTGAGGATAAGTGTGATTGACTTACGTTTCTATTCATAAGTCAAGCTCTGCGAAGCAGATATTAGTGTTGTAGTATTTCTTTTTGTGTATCTCAGGAAGTTTAAGGGAATTCTTACCTCTTTCTTATCCGCCATACTAAATATGTGGTTGAAGTACAGGGCCCTGTGTCTGTGTTTAAAGAACTGTAGATGAAAGCTTTTAGCATAATCGTAAGAAAAATACAGGACAACTGAAACAGAAATATTTGTGGTGCCACATACTAGCATTGTTCACTGAGCGATTCACAAAACTGCCTAGACCGAGAAGAGAGGCGTAACCCTGAAAACAGTAGTATTGGGTAAAGTGCTTAGACCCAGCGATCAGTGACACTGAACACTGTACTCTCAGCACCCAGTGCTGATCTGCTTTTTTAATAAGCATTTATTGTTGATCATCTGTTCTCCACCCAAATTTGCATTCATTTCCTGGGCCCACTAAACTCAAGCTGCATTTCATTAGCACATTAGTAAAGCTGGTTTGTAAGTAGATCTCTTTCCTCCCTGCTCCAAGCCTGTTGCTGTTCCTGCTGGAGCGGGGCTTGGAGAGCTCCCTGGGGATGCAGCCTCTCATCACTGCTCTAATCCACAGCCAGTAGCACTTCTGATGCTCTGCTTCTGTCCGCTGGCATTTGCTTCTGTGTCATCCCTGGATTCCTATGATCCGATTGGATCCATTCAATTATCTTCCTGGGGCTTTTTTTTCACTTACATGCATATTTTTGTGATACTGTCTTTATCTCCTCTGCTAGTCTTCAATTTGGTTTTTTTGTTATTGTTGTTGTTTTTTTACCTTATTCACACCTGTGTTCATGAGGTATGAATAAACAAGAAAAACTCATTCTCATAAATCTTCTTTTATCAGTGTGAATGAATATCTGTTCTTATGTCTAATGTGTTTCTGATGTTACTTACATTGTTACCTAGCAGCAGTCGATAGAAGACAAATTTCAGTTGTGGACTACTACATGTGGCAATGAACTGTGTATAGCCTTGTTTCCATAAACTCTATTATGAATCATTGCTCATATTGTATTGTAAAATGCAGTATCTGTATGCTACCTGAACACATTGTCTAAATCCTCTTACTGGGATGGTGATTTTGATTTCACAGCATTCTATTTCCACAAAAAGAGTTTATACTATCCCTAAAAACAGCCCAAGCTCTTATTTATTTTTTTTTTTTCCTAGATGGTATTTGATCCTAGGTCTGCTTGTTAGTTTGTCTTAACTTTTGTTTTCTAGATTATTTGTGTTTTCCAAAATGATTTTGTAATATTGAGGTAATCTAGATTTGGATGTGTGTATGGAGCTGGGATTTACTGTTTCAAACACGCTTGGTTTGTGTGATCCTACAGTGTGCAGTATAGTAAGAATTTTGTCCCTGCTGTAGAGAGCTGGTTAAACAGGAACTGGAAAGATCATAAGTAGATGGTGCAGGATTTGAGGTTCCACAGGAATAAGGGGATTTTCTTATGTTGCCATGATTTTATGTTGGGGATTTGGGTTTTTTTGGGGGAGGGGTGTGTGTTTGGATTTTTGTGGTTTTTGTTTATTTCGTTGGGTTTTGGTTTTC
>VYXH01006107.1:76848-125209 GCA_013397275.1 Burhinus bistriatus | reverse complement strand
TTTTTTTTTTTTTCCTCTTAGATGGTGATGTTTTGATCTTAAGGTACGTCATTGTCTTTGGACTCAAAACGTTCCTTGTGCTTTTAACAGGGAGTCTGCTAGTAACCAGAGCAACTGGCTGACCCCAGTGTGGTGTGTTAGCATAGCCTGATGGAATTATACAGGAGTGTAAATTCATTGCAGGCTTTTCCAAGAACTTGCATACTAAGTATGGGGTATTGATTCTTGTGATGTGTAACCTCAGTGAAGTCCAGGTAAACTGGGTGCTGTGGTTGGATCTTATACATCAGATCTGCTTTTAGATTTAACCTTTCTCTGTCCTCATAGATACTGACACTGTCTGTTACCCCTTCAGGGATGTAGGATTTACTGCCCAGCTGCACTGAGTCTCTGGAATCTGTTTTGAACCTCAGACTCCCCTGTGGTTTTGATGCCAAGGCTCTAGTCTTATGAATACTTTGGATTTAAGTTAAGCCATCTATCCCATAGCAGTGAAAGCAGATGGACGTATAGATAGAGACCTCTGAAAAGCTTTAAAACAAAATTTTCTTAGGTAGCACAGAGGATATAAGGATCAAGGAAAAAAAAGTCAGCACTGAGTGAGTTACCTCTTCTTTCTATACTGGCCTTTAGGCTTGTATGAGAACCAAATAGTGAACTCAGAATCTTTTGCCTGTATCTCAGCAAACATGGGATATTTCTGCTTAGCTCTCTGTATAGGTCATCTTCTACTGACATGAATTTTTTTACTTCCATTTCTGACTGGACTACTACCCAAGAGCAGTGGAAGTCCTGCTCTGGCTGCTTGTGGTTGAATCCCCTCATTCCTGCGCTCTCCATCTTGAACATCTTGCTTGTAGCTTTTAAGAGTCAACTTTCACAGTAATTTCTTTTTCTACTATTTAGGAATTTCCTTTTCTCCAACCCTCAGGCTCTTAAGACAAATTTGGTCTTGCAGTTTTCCCTAATTTGCTGCTACATTATCGTTCTTAGATGTTCCTCCTAAAGGCTTGGAGCCTTCCATCCTATTGGGCATTCAGGCTGTCAGGCCTAGCTCAGAGAGCAAATACAGAACTACTTCTTCACTCAAGGTATTGCTGATGCAGTGATTTCAAAACCTCACGCAGAATTCATAAACTCTGCCTCCCAGTTATAGTAAACACTGTGATAATTTCCTGAGTTCATTCTTTGTATGAATGATAAAATTTACTTGTAGCATGAGAAAATGATCCTTATCTGAATATATTGATTTTGTCTATCCAAATGTATGTGTAGATTTCAGGATTTATTTTAAATTCCATGTAAGAATAAAATTGGTTTTAAGATGATTGGGTTTTTAGCACTTTTCTCCCTCCCTCTCTCATTTCAGATGTTGCAGTTGTGGACATGAGTGATATTTCCAAGCAACCATCACTGTTCTACCACCTTGGCGTACGTGAAAGCTTTGACATGGCTAATAATGTTATACTCTACCATGACACTGATGCTGACACTGCTCAGTCTCTCAAGGTAAGGTTCTCACCTCAAAAATCTGCTTCATTTCAGAAATGTCTTTAAATACTTGATCCTGCAAACGTTTGTGTTTTTCTGAAACTTCCATTGAATGCGATTTCCTGATAGCTACATAACAAAATCATGCTAAGTAAAACAGCTGCTAGCAAAAATAGTAATGATTAGAATAGTATAAAAGCTTGTTTATAAGAGAAGATCCACAATATGGTACTTATTTTGCTTCAGATGGTTAGACTTGGAAGTGACAGTGTAGGTCTGATTTTTTCATTCCTTTCCCTCTTTTAATTAGAGCACGTGTAAAAAAATGTTATGGCCTGTATAATGACGACACATGAACAAGGGCTGTATTGCAAGCTACTCCTACTATTGAAACACCTCTGTCAGATGAGGTTTGTATCTCCTAGGTGCTGAGTAGCTAAGACTACAGGAATCTCCTTTTTATTACTGTTTGAAGATAAAAAAGACATCCTCCCCAAATCTTTTCATAGGCCTGCTGTTCATTTTTGTAGTAGGATAATACATGCTGTACACTTAAGTCCTGAAATTGCTGCTCTGGATGCAAGTCATATATTGTGGATGCAAGTCATATATTGTGGATGTTTCTGTCTTTCTCAGTGCAGGTTCTCTTTGTATTAGATCACATGTAGATTTTTATCCTCTGTATCATCACCTATTTCTGCATTTTCTTGCTGCCTTCACTGAGAACAGCATTGTTCATGCTTTCTGTTTTTTTCCTTATTTTGAGTTATTACCCCTAACTACGTTATATTTTGCACACCGCCAATGTCAAAAAATCCTTTTTGGAATTCTCCAACCTCTCTTGATTCTATAAGATGTTAAGTTTAATCTTAATTTTGTATGAGTCTCCTTCTCTTTCCTAGAAAATCTCTGTTCTGTCACAGCTTCTCTTTCTTCTTTTCTGCTCTCAGTGTCATCGATTTTACTCTGATGTGTCTAGTATCCCGTACTTCCTTTCTTCAGGTGGTGGTCCACATACACATTCACATTCCATGTGACCTGGAGTCACAAGAACTTGGAGTCGAAGCCTCTTGTGCTCTTTGCTTAAAGAGGTTATCCATGTGGATATGTGCTAAGGCATACTTGCATGCCCTCCATTCCTTTAGCTAATCTGTGTGAGAAGGCATACCACTTTTCATCCTACATTGTTAATATAGCTGACTGCAAAAAGATCTTTCATTTTCACTTTGCATTAACACATTTTTAACTTTCTTCTATGCTGTCACTCAGATGTTGTGATCAACTTGGTTCTGCCAAGGATGTGCCAAAGTTCGGGAAGCACAGGCTGGTCATCTTCTATTTGTCTCTGTCCAATGAGGACCTCTGTGGATGGCTTTGATTGCTGCACTTTGTGCCAAGCACATATGCAAGCAGCTCCTCCATAACTGGAGTGCTAAATGACCTCCAGCATTACATCCATCCATGGGCTGGATCTTCAAATTGTTTGTTGCCAGAACTTGCAAGTCTTTGCAATGTCAGTTCTGGGACTTTTTTTTGAAGGATGTAAAGCTGGGAACACTGAAGCATGACTGAGTCACTTAAGGCTAGAAAAGATATTATCTGCCTTCAGCTCTCTTCTGCTAGGAACCCTGTCAGCATCACTGACCTCTTCCTCATCTCCCAGTTGTTTGCATAACCTCCTTTGGCCTACACAGACCCATAGCATATCTTACTATGGGATCAGAAGGCTTGATTTAAGTTGCTGGAACCAAGTAGAAGAGATCTTCTGGATCAAGCACTAGAGTAGTTTAAGCAGGGCATTGGGACATGGTTGAGTCCTACCCTGATGTCCTTGATACCTCTTCTGCAATTGAGCCCCAGTTCAGTGTTGGATACCATTCAAATCTGCTAATACACCTTTCTTAGGAATACTTCAGAAGGTAGATAGGAACTGCTCTTGGGGTCTTTCAGTGAAGAACAGTTCATGACACATTTCATGGCTTAGGTGCTTGATAGTTCTCAGAAAAGTTCATTTCTCTCTGCTGAGAAAGATCTTTGTCAGCAGTAGATAAAGCTCTACTGGAGATACTCGTTTAGCTAGGTAGACGTATTAATTTTAAGATATTTCAGATGTCTAAGCCCTCCATCACTTTTGTTCTGAGTTATTTTATTTGGCTTAAGGAGTTTAAGTTAATCAGTAATTCTTTTTAGATTTTGGTACCTTAATACATATTTTTGACTATCTGCTGGTGTTTCTTTATTCTCAGGTTTATGACTAATTTGATCAGGGTTTTTTTCCCCTTTCCTTCATTAATTCATTACTTTATTTGCATCTAGGTTGGTGTGCATGCCTCTTAAGAGTGGCTAGCCTTAGTGTTATAAAGGCAGTATACATGACTGCTGTTACTTCTACTGGGAAGATCTGTGAAGTTCAGGCAGCCTGACTTTATACAGCTTATTTCTTAGAACTCATCCTGGAATTCTCCCAAGAGTTGTCTCTTCAGTTTCACCAATGTTCTTTCCAAAACAACCTAGTTCCAAGCATATTTTTATATTCTTTTGAATATATAATCCAGATTTCAAGAGGGTCATATTTGCAGAACTAAACCTCTTAGATCTTTCCTGATGTTTGTTATTTTGTTAAGGAAAACAGTGCATGGGCGCGATCACTTCTGTGCAGTGGTTGTCCAAGTGGATTTCAGGCTGTCAGATGTGAAGTTGCTCAAGCAGAATCATCTTAGGTTGTCAGAGCACAGACAATTAAATTATATCAATAACCTTGCTTAGAAACAAGTCTATATCTAACATTTGTAGCATGACTTACCTGAAGACTTCTTTAGTTTCAGCAAGCAGTGTTCATTGGACATGTAAGCCGTCACTAGAAGGAGGAGGTTACTTAACCAACAATTGGAAATCTTTGAGGTCTGGTTTACGTGCCCTTTAGTTTATCATCTGCCTCATAGTTTCAATATCTCTCTTTAGATTTTGAGATGAGAAGAATTAGGGTGTAGGAAGAGTGTGTTAGTCTGTGCCTATCTAGGTAGGAAAGGGGCCTAGGTATCTTAAGAATACTATTTCAGAGAAAAAAAATCTCCAGCTTTGAATGATTTTGTCTCATAAATGCCCGGAGTGTGAATGGGTATGTGGAGTGCCCAGCCTGAAAAACTTCAGTTACCAGCAAGTACAACTTCATCTTCTGAGCACTTCTTTAAATAGGTTTCTTTTTTGAATCATTTATTTTTTCCTAACCTGAACTACTAAGACTTTTCTCGATGTTGTTTTGTTCCTTTACTTGGAATTTGCTGTGGCAAAAAAATATGGATGATGCTATGAAGAACACATCTGTATGTATGTATACCAGTTATTTTTATTGGAAATAATAATTCCCAGTAAAAATGAATAAACAATTTTATTCTCTTTTTTCCCCCCCCAGGATATGGTATCTCAGAAAAACACAGTAAGTATTAAATCCATGTTAATTTTAAAACACAAAATGAAGATACTACATTTGAAGCAACTCTAATGACAAAGCTGCCAAGCATATATGTGCTCTATATGATTGAAGGAAGCCTGTTCTGCCTATATACAATTCAAACTAGTGGAAATCTTGTTGACTTCCTTTCCGAAGTAAAGCTGGATTAAAAAATTACTTTTCTTCAGAAGTTTCTTTTTAAGTTCTAGAAAAGTGCCAGTAGATACATGTTATATATGTAGGTTGATAGATAAAAATGTAAACTCAGAAATTCAAAGTCTCTCTCCCTTTACCACTTTCACCCACTTGTGCAAAAGTATATGTGTGTGTGATGCCTTAATAATGCCTTAATATAAGGCTTACTCTTGTATCTCAGACAGCTTTGGCTACTGTAAACCCATCCTCTTCCTCACAAATTCAGATTTTACTTGGGAATGAAAAAGCTTGTTTCCCAAAGTAAAAATATTCTTATCCTTAATGCAAGTAAAACCAAACAAGTAAGTAAGCCTGAACCAAGATGAAATTTAGTGGTTATTTTAGGCTTATTGGAACATGCCACGATATCTTAGGCAGGTATATATTTTGTCATGCTTCACATCATGTTAGTGGTTATTTTTGTTAAACACTACACTATTATTTTGAGGACTGTTGAATTTGCAAAAATCTTAAACTTTCATTTATTCCTTTCTGTTTCCCCACATTCATCATATAATTTTATTTTCTTCTGAAGAATACAGAGCAGGACTAAAATAATAAAATGTTCTTGGAGTTTGCTAATAATTTAAAATAGAACTAGAAGAGATAATGCATTAGTCACAGAAGTTTATTTTGAGCTGCTGTTTGTACTTGGCCACAGCACTGCGTGTAGGCTAAAGATAGATCAGGTTCAGCATATGAGTAAATCCAGGTCATTTTCCTGTCTGTCTTGGTGATCTTTGAACTAGTTTCACCTGTGGGGTGAGAACTGCACTTACTGGTCTGTAGCTCTGTGAATGGGGGGGCCTCAGAATGAGGTAGATTTGCTTGTGAATGCTATTATCCATTAACTGGTGAATGATCAAAATGTCACAAGCATGTATTTTCCCCTCCAGAGCAAGAGGGAGAATTGTGACTGAGCCATTTGGTAGTAATTCCAGAAATAGAGTAAAGGCAAAGAGGACGGTGGCAAGTTCAGCCTAGTGTGATCAGATTAGCAGCCTGCAATCTTTTCTTTTGGCAGATTCTTTCTCCCACAGAGGGAAGTATTTACCTTCACAAGGAAGAGAAGATGGATCTGATGACATGGTTTCTACAGCAGGGTCTGGTATTAGACCTGTAAACACCATGTGGCTAGCAAAAGGGGCATGGAGGCATCCTGAAACTAGGATCCTGATCCCTCCTTTAAAAAGGATGGATTCCCTAACCCACTTTCTTAAAGCGCTTAAATTAAGAAAACAATTGTGAGTAAAATACAGTGTGTGTGGAGGGGGAAGGCTTTAAATACCAGCTATGGATTCTCGCCTCTTTTGTGTTACTCGAAGTTGTTCATGTTCTCTTTTATTAGATAAATGTACTCCTGTATTGCATCCTTTTATTAGTTTTTTAATCAGAAATTACAAGAGACTAATTAGCAAGCTAAATAGTTAATCGGTTAAAACTTCATGTTTTTCTAAGTTGGAGCTGACTTCAAATAGACAATGGCTTTCCCCTCCTTTCAGATCCAAAGAGTTGTCATGAGAGGCCTGCAGTTTGCTGCTGCCCCAGCATGGTGCCACTTGCTTCATTGTTTGATTAAATGTTTTACAGCCATACGGGCAATGTCTTGTTTGAAGTTAATTGCTAATGAGGGTTGCTGTGCTAGTTAAATAGGTACAGAACTGGTGTGAATTTACTGTGTCCAGTCAAGTACATAGTCACATAACCATTTCAGTTTAAATGCTGAATATTAGATACAACAGTCAATACCCCTGTACTAGGATTTTGTATTTTCCTTTCACTTTTCCTGATTGAAATGTTGGGGTATGCCTCTGCCATTGCTGTGGAATAGGAGGAGCTTAAATGCACACTTCACTAGGGTCTGGAGACATATTGGAAAGAGGATAGATACTTGATCTGCTAAGCCTTCCTCTAACCCAGAGGTAGCCACAGGAATACTATTGCTGGTTTTATGTAAGTCCTCTCCCCATCTTACAAGGTCTGTGTCCACACACCTGCACTGTGTATAAGGGAAGGGGGACAACTGAGATTGCTACTAGGCACTGCACACCGTTTTTCCAGCAGCACGAGTGAAACTTTCTGTGCTGGCTGCTGTAGCTTGGAGTTTTCTCTGATGTTTCCCTGCCCTCAACATTGCTCTTTATCCTGCAAATCTCAAGTCATGTACAAAGGTGCAAAAAAATCATAGCACAGAATAGGTGTGGAGTTGTGTTAAAGATATAGAGAAGATAAATGTCTAGTGTGTCCTTTATGGTGATTTTCTTTTGTGTATTACAAGTAAGCCTTGAAGAAAATTGTTGTTTTCCTTGTAAGGAAACTGTTATGCTAATTCAGCATCAAGGAGGAGGCAAGAGCGAGGAAACTGGACATACGGCTGAAAACAAAGCATAGAAAAAAGGTCAGCAGTTCATTTGGGATTTGGCCTGAGCACAGCTAATTTAACAGTGAAAATTATACAGCAGCACTGAGGTTCTGTAAGTCTGAGAGATTTAATAGCTTACTGTCTGAAAAAAGAGTGTGAGAGTAGGAGAACTTCCTTCCTTCCTTCCACCATCCAGGACTGAAGTTTTCAGGGATAAGATAAGATGGGGAATGTGATTCAGTTCTACTTGACTCCCCCAAACAAGCAATTAAAATTCTGTATTGTTAATTTATGGCTTACTTGGATACAAAAGGAAAGAATTATTTGCTATGGGAGCTCAGTTCCCAAGAAAGAATTGCCCTTGCATGAAATTCAAGGTCAAGATTCTATGTTCCATCAGTTAGGTTTCCTTCTGTAGAGCTCCTCTGAGGACTATCTTCTGCTAATTTTACTTAGGGTATAGTCACAGCTTCCTAGTTTCTGTCAAAATTATCATTGATAAAATAAATGGCAAACATGCAGTCTTGCAGAACAGTTTGATTCCTGTGTCAGTATGGAAAAATCAAGGTTTGGGAGCACAGTGGATGCTGCTGGACTGCAGGGTAGAGGAAAATAAGTTTATCTGTGGAAAATGGGCTTGTGCTTTGGAGTTTCTTTAGATGTCAGATAAACACCGATTTACTGGGCAAATGAAATTTCAAGGATTTTGGAAAGTAAAAAATGCTTAAAAATATAATCTTCCCCCAAACCAATGTAATAGACAAAATCCATGGGAATGTTCTATTTTGATGCAACATTTTGTTGCTATCTGTGATTTATATATTTTTTTTTTTTTAATGGGGAAATTTCCTCTCCCTCTACAGAATTTTCAGGAATGTACATGAAAAAAGTCCCAGATTGAGTGAAGGAAATAGTGCACAAGGGGCTTTTTAAAAACTGCTGGAGTCAGGAAGCAAAATGTACAGCCCTTCTGAGAACAGTTCAAGACTTGGTTGCACATACTTTGACATACATGCTTCGATGCTTTCAATTTGTTTGAATGTGACACTGAGAATACAAACTAGAACTTCCCACTTTGGAAAAATTATTATGGCACATACAGAACATAAATAGAAAGACTTAATAGTTAATTTTTCTTTAGTTGATGGTATACCTGAAGAAATCTGAATAACCCTGTTAATTGCTTTCAGGGAAGGTATTTAAAGGAAAGTAAGCTGGCTATTAAACCAAAAGGTTTATTATAGTATGCTTAGGCCTGTGGGCCTGATGAAGTATTTTCAGAGATTTTAATTATTATTATTTTTTCATTAAATCCTGTAGTAGCTCTTACAGTAAGCACAGAATAATGTCTGGACCATGGAGAAGTCATTAGCAAAAATTCTCCTTGATCCAAAGGGAACAGGATTGCAATTTATCCTTGCCACAAGGAATTTTTATGTTGAAAAATCACCTTTTATTTTAATTGGCAGAAAGTCTCTTCAGGGTTTCAGTAGCTGTATAAATTAGACTGTATCTACAGTTTCAAGGCAATGAACATTTAAGAAAACTAAATAGAAAGATTTTGGCACTTGAACTCATATTCTCCAATTTAGTAGCCCCAATAGATTAAAATGAGAGCCAAGACTCTAAAGTATGATTATATTATATGAATTTAATAATCTGAAGAAGTAGTATTGCAGAGCAGCTTTCTTTTCTTTATTTTCTGATTATTTTTACAATATATAAAAGTTTGTATGATGTGGTCATTTAATGATGTATTTCTAAAAAAGCCTGAGGCAGCAGAAGTATTAAAAGAGTTTGCAAAGGCACAGAATGAAAGAGGAGTAAGAACGTCTTAAATACAGACAATTATTTTTCCTTTTGAGGGAGAAGAGTGCAAAGGCAATGGGTAACCCAATAAACATTACTTTAAATATTTCTTTTCATGAAATATGCCACTGTTACTATTGATATCATGAAAACTAAGGCTTTTAAAATTTATTTATGAAAGTTAGTTTTTATTGAAATGTTACTACCTCAAGAGATGGGTATTTGTAGTGGCTGGATTATAGTTAACTAATAGGTAATGAATCAGGTAGCTTCATAAAAGAAAGACTTAAAAGCATCTTAATGATGACACAAGGAGATGTACAGACAAAGAAATCACGTAGACAGATATCTTACATTCTGGGTGGCAAAGTATTGCACTGATTTCTTGGCCTTGTAAATATGGACTTGCTAGAAATACCTATATTCATTTTCTGTTGTTTCTTTCTCTAATAATTTCTCTATTCATGTGTCATGTCTGTCTTTTTGATTCTTATGCTGTTTGTGGTGGTGTTTTCCTTTTTGTTGTTTTATTTCAATTTGGAGTAGGTTGCCAACCACAAAGCTTTTCTTCGGGTTCAAGTACCTCCTGAATACCACAGTGGTAATCTGATAGGCAAAGTATGTATCACTTTAAATCTGCTTTCTGTTGAATAGATATGTCATGTTATTACTGTGTTTCTAGGTATTTAAAAATGTATAAGGATACATTAAGAATAGTGCTTCACGGGGTCTTTCCTTCAAAGTGATTGTAATCTTGGAGTACTTGTTTCTTGCAAGCTAGATCTTAAGCATTTAGAATATTTGGCTTGTGATAATCTCTCTTTGCAGTCTTCACATAAAAATATTGCATATATTCAACTTCAGAAGAGGAAGTATTTTTTAAAATTTTATAATATCTTAGTCACCTGTATTGCAAGATGGATAGGAATGTAATGTCACAGAAAACTACTGTGAAAACTTTAAGTCTGAAGGCAACAGTGGATTAAACTCTCTGAACACTCAAAGTTAGTGACTTCTTTGAGTGAATGCAGTTCATTTTCTGTTATCCTATGTGTTTTCCTTCTAACTGCTTTGTAAGGTAGAATAAGCACTCCTAATATTCTTGACGCTTGAGTAAGTGGCAAAATGAACTGCATGGCTCAAGTAAAATAATTGCGCTATTAGCTGTGCAGGCATAATTCCCTCTCAAAAAAAGCAGAGATTTTACTCAACAACATTTATTTGGAAAAAAAAAAAAAACCCTTTAATGCTAGTGTAGCATCTCTGTCACAAAGTGACAGTTGCACTGGAATAGCTGTAGCAGTAGACTTTAAAAAAAAATGTTTACTTTATTAAGGTCAAAAGTTTACTTTTAACAGCATTAGCAAAATGTTTAGGGGAGTATTTTAAGATAAAAAACACTGTACGTTTGACCTGACTTGCCTAGATAGACCCTAAAAATGGCCTATGTGGGTCTAACTCTTTCAGTCCTTCAGCAAAAGCATGGTTCTGTGCTTAATTCCTTTAACCATTTTCCTCTGAAGAACAGGTCCCTCTCTCAACTTAGTTGCAGTTATTTCCTTGTTTGTTTGAGGTTTTTTGTTTTTGGGTTTTTTTAATGCTCCTAAACTTTTGGTTCTTTTTGTGGTAGATTTAAAGTGTTGTGATTGAATACAGAAGTTTCATTGCTAGCATATTGGGCATACATTATTTGCTGGAAGATGAGCTACTGAGAGCTTTTTTTTTTTGTCTGCTTAGTTTTTTGTATTTTTTAACTTAAAAATTTCTCAAAATAAAACAATAAAAAAAGTTTAACTACTAATCCTGAAATAAACTCATCATACAGTCTTTACAAGCTATGAAGTTACAATTATATTACAATTCAGTCATAATTTATAGATCATATATATTTGCAGCTAGAATTGCTATATAAGTTACTTCATACATACCTGTGCCATTTATTCATTATCTTAAAAAGCAATAGTTGGTGTATGACAGGACAGTAATTTTCACAATAGTGTCAGAGACCAGCATTGGTGGGAGTCAACATGGCTTCACTAAGGGCAAATTGTGCCTGACAACTTTGGTGGCCTTCTATGATAAGGTTACAGCATTGGTGGATAAGGGGAGAGCAACAGATGTCATCTACCTGGACTTGTGCAAGGCATTTGACACTGTCCCGCATGACACCCTGGTCTCTAAATTGGAGAGACATGGATTTGGCCAATGGACCACTCAGTGGATAAGGAACTAGCTGGATGGTCGCATTCAGAGTTGCGGTCAATGGGTTGATGTCCAAGTGGTGAGCAGTGACAAGTGGTGTTCCTCAGGGGTTGGTACTGGGACTGGTACTATTTAACATCTTTGTTGACGACATGGATGTTGGGACTGAGTGCACCCTCAGCAAGTGTGCTGACAACACCAAGCTGTGTGGAGTCGTTGACACACCGGAGGGAAGGGATGCCATCCAGAGGGACCTTGACAAGCTTGAGAGATGGGCCCGTGCCAACCTCATGAAGTTCAACAAGGCCAAGTGCAAGGTCTTGCACATGGGTCAGGGCAATCCCATGCACAAATACAGGCTGGGTGGAGATTGGATCGAGAGCAGCCCTGAGGAGAAGGACTTGGGGGTGTTGGCGGATGGGAAGCTCAACATGAGCTGGCAATATGCGCTCACAGCCCAGAAGGCCAACCGCATCCTGGGCTGCATCAAAAGAAGCGTGGCCAGAAGGTCGGGGGAGGTGATTCTGCCCCTCTACTCCGCTCTCGTGAGACCCTACCTGGAATACTGCATCCAGCTCTGAAGCCCCCATCATAAGAAGGACATGGACCTGTTAGAGCAGGTCCAGAGGAGGGCCATGAAGATGATCAGAGGGTTAGAGCACCTCTGCTATGAGGACAGGCTGAGAGAGTTGGGATTGTTCAGCCTGGAGAAGAGAAGGCTCCAGGGAGACCTTATAGCAGCCTACCATTACCTAAAGGGGGCCTACAAAAATCTGGAGAGGGACTTTTTATGAGGGCATGTAGTGATAGGACGAGGGGTAATGGCTTCAAACTGGAAGAGGGTAGATTTAGTTTAGATATAAAGAAGAAATTCTTTACTCTGAGGGTGGTGAGGCACTGGAACAGGTTGCCCAGGGAAGCTGTGGATGCCCCATCCCTGGAAGTGTTCAAGGCCAGGTTGGATGAGGCTTTGAGCAATCTGGTCTAGTAGGAGGTGTCCTTGCCCATGGCAAGGGGTTTGGAACTAGATGATCTTTAAGGTCGCTTTCCAACCTAAACCATTCTATGAATCTGAGTAGGCAATCTGAAGAGGCAAAGATGATATTTTAAGCCATCTCTAGCCCTTGAAAATGCAAGAAAAGTAGATGTACAGAACTGTTTTTTTTATAATGAAGATAAGAAAAACTGTCATAGAAAGGCCACAAACTCTATATGAAGGGGCTTTATAATTTATTATATGTAAATATTGGACAGAAGAAGCTAGAAAATTGGAGCTGGTTGCTTTTCAGACAAGGTGACATGCTCAAATATGTGCAGAGTTCCTGACTTCTGCACACAAAAATGTGTCTATCATGGATAAAAACGTGTTTTTAATTGCATGGATTTCACTCTCCAAAAAGAGGCAAGAAATCTAAGTCAAATAGATGACATGTTGGCTGAATAAGATTAATACAGTGTTTCATGTGTATCATTTAATTTTTTTCTGAAAATGGCTTTGCTTTTTCAGAAGATAACTGTATTTATCTTTGCATCACAAGATATATCATACTTCAAATTGGATTTTTTTTTCCATTACAGGAAGAGCTAATTCACTGTTACAGGTTTAAGAATAGAGTTTATATACAAGAAGCTTTTGCGATGCACTGAACTCAGTGTTTATTTGAATGAACCTGAGATTTAATTGTTTTAACATACTGGTAGTTTGGGTTATGAGTTTTCTGACTTTTTAGTGGGAAGTAAAGATAACATTGCAACAGATAATGATATTGTTACAACAGAGATACTGTACTGTAGGATTTATGAGGAAGGAATGTGGCTTGATCTTTATCTGTTAGAAATAATTTAAAATTCTAAATCCTTACAGACTCAGATCAGCAACAGGATGTCACTGATACAGGTTTTTTTCCATCTGTATTTTTAGTAACTGCCTGCCCTACATTGTTACTTCCTGTGAACAGTTTCTTTCTCTTCTGTAGTTTATTAATGCATATAAAAACGTACAATCTTCATATCCATTCTTCCTATCATCTCAGCATTCTCCCCTTGTTCAAGGTGACTTTAAATGGCTATGGCTTTACTGCAGGCTTAGATGATATGAAAAAATGAAAGGTATGATTTTGCTGTATGTATTTAATGCTATATTTGATGCCCTAATATCCCCAAGGTGGCAGTTGAAGGGTATTTAGTGATAGTTGATTGTGTTAGATGTATCATACTGTCCCATGCTTCAGTGCTCCTATCTAGTTACTCTGAAATGCAAACTTTACTTCTCTTTTAAACAGCAGAGAATTGTTGTAGCTCAAAATGGGATGCTGGTGCTTCTAGTAGCTGTGGAAAACTTTGCAGTTATCTGTTTTTTAGGGTTTTGCTCAGGAGTTGAAGATTCTGAACTTGCTGGTTTTGGGCTCTGAAGGGCATTTCCGGTTTCCTCTGCCCCTTTGGCACCTTGATCATGTTTACACTTTTTATGTGGCATATTAAGGATTTTTGGTTTTTAATTTTAGAATTTCGTGTTAGAAGTCTTACATGTATTACAAAACATTTCAAAGCTTGCTTGGTTGGTTGGTTTGGTGTTTGATGGCAGCATGTGGCAGATGTTTTGTAGGCCCCTCTGGATTAAATATCTCTATAAGTCCTTCTAATGCCTGTGTTTCTGTAGTTCTGTTGTTATGGGGAGCTCTGCGTCACATTCTTCCTAGCACAGAGTGAGCCGAAAGGATGCAAGTATATCTCTGACCCCAAAAATTTGGGTGCAGAAGGTTAGCTTGTAACTGTCAGACCTTATTAGGGTCTGTGCATCACATTAAAAAAGTTGAACAGTTTTGTATTGTTTCTTAACAGATCTGGACCCTTATTCATCACCCTTGTTAATATTTGTAAGTCTTCCACAGAAAATTCCTTTAATGCTTTCAAATCTTGTGTTAAACAGTGTGCTAAAGCTTCATAGTGCACCAGCCCTAATCTAGCTGTTTTTTCTGACAGCAAAAGATTCTATGTATGCACAAGCATATTTCCACTTTCATTTGTTTTCTAAGCTGTGCCTATTTCTCTTTTAGGCTTCCAGTGGCAATTATTATTTTATTCCGTACATCGTCACACCTTGTGCTGACTACTTTTACTGTGAAAGTGATGCCCAACGAAGAGCTTCTGAGTATATGCAACCTAGCTGGGACAATATCCTGGGGCCACTTTGTGTCCCACTGGTGGACAAGTTTATCAGCCTTCTCAAGGATGTCCATGTTACATCATGGTAATTTTACAACACATACACCTGCAGAACCTTTGATAGTCTCTTTTTAATGCTGTGAAAAAAGATACAAAATCTCTAGTAGCATTGATTTTTTAATTTCTCTTTTTTCCACTGCACTTAACATAGTGTTAAAAGAAACTGCTAACTTTACTGCTTTCTGTATTTGATGCCCTGCACTTGTTGGAGTTAACTAACCATGTTATGCTAGGAAGTGTTTTCTGAAATGTCAGTAAGCAAAGGTAATCCATGGGTAAGGTAAAGTGTATAAATTACAGTGCATAAGGTTGTAATAGGAGTTAAGATCACAGTCTCTTCATAGAGCTCAAAGCCAAAGACTGTCCTTTTCTGTTGCCAAATAAATGTATATATAGGGCAGCAATGGGCAATCAAATGTAACTTCCATGATTTGGTTGTTTATTTTTTAATATTAGCTTTCTGATATCACCTAATAAACATGATACTGTTCAGCCACTTCTACAAGAGACTGTTGGAGTTTTGAGGATTCGGGCTGGAGATGGAAATCTTTCTTTCTCTATTGCTCACATTGTACTCTGCAGCTAATCTGGTTTTGTTTGTATTTCTGAAAACACTGGGTGAGACTGAGCTTCTAAGTTTTCTTTTTCACAGTGTCTGAAGCATGAGATAGCACTGAGGCCCCCTCAGATTTCTTTCTCTTTCCCCATTGGCATCCGACACAAGTGAAAGGCTAGCCTAAAAAAACTCCTTTTCTTGCCTGGATCGCATAGATGACCCTGCCTACACACAACTTGTCCCTTACACCTCCATCCATGGCAGGTCTGCTATTCTCTGGCACCTTGCTGGGCAGCAACTGGGATATTGCTGGCCTGAAAAAGCTCAAGCTGCCTCCTCCTGCTTCTTCAAAACAGTGTTAGAGGGGAGGCTACATGCAAGCAACACAGGCTGACTTTGAGGAAAGGGACAAGACGTGGATCAGAAATTCAGTAAAGTTAGTCCGCATAAAGGAGAGCTGTGCTCAGCAGTGCAGACTCCTGAAACTAGTAGCACAGTTGGTCCTCGTAGGAGTAAATTTTGCTACCGCTTAGTGTTTGGGTCATTGTGAAATCGTACTCTGGGTACCAGCTGTCCAAAGCTACCTGTATACTTTGTCTCTGACATTTATGACCAGGATTGTGGGTGATTTTGGTTTCATAATTGTACTATGAAGTCCTGCAGTAAAGCCTCTTTTCTCTCTTCCATTTTTCAGGCTGAATTGCCTGAAAAGAGGCTTTTGTACAGGTGCAGAATTAGACACTGTTGTGGTAGATCCCTGTGAAGAGGAAGATGTAGCTAGATGATCCCTCATTCCTGCCAAAAGCTTGATTAAGTTTGAAAAGGTTAAGTGTTGCATCATTCCTGAAAGCGAGACTCCCATTTCTAAGTCATTTGGATACTTTTGAAAAACATTATCCAGTTTCTCCCTTTGGTTAGGTTAGCACAAGAAGGACTAATTATCATTAGGCTGGTAGAAAGTGATGCTAGACAGAAACCTGAGATTGTAAATCTCATGGTGAATTAGTCCTAACCTCCACTGACAGTGAAACAACTATTAAAAGCTTTCCAATAGTGGTTACTGTGACCTTGCTGCTTTGCATTATAAACGTATCTTATATGTTATATGTGAGATATAATATGTATTAGAGAACTTAGTTCTCTTTGCTATGTATAGGGCTTATGCTAAGCAAAGTTGAATACTTTGCAATACTCTTGTAAACAAAAGCATTGCATGCACTTGAGTATCTGTCAGGTGACATCTGCTAACTTCCAAACTATAGACTCCATAAGCTGCTCCAGATAAAGTTACCTCTAAGTAGCCTGTCCAGGTCATTTATAACTCTTATACTGATAATGTATATATGATTTTATATTCTACAAAAGCTCTGATGTTGCATTGTGCACTGATGTTAGTGTAAATAAGATACACTTACTGGGGGATTTTACATAGATCCTGCCCACATTATGTATTATGTTCATCAAAACCAGCTTTTGATGGCTTGTTTTTGTTTTAGTTTCTTTGTTTAAAAGCCTCTTACCTCCTCTCGTGATAAAATCATGTACCTCCTCTTTACACCACACTGGTCTTTCTTCTCTGTGTCACTTTATTATCCCAGTTGCTGCCTTCTTTAGGATACAAAGTACCACATCTCTCATGGTCAGTAATGAGGCAAAGAAATGCCCCGGTTTTACTGTGTTAATAAAATTATCTCACAATCCCTGTTATATTGATGCATAGCCCCACAGTCTGAGGTGGTACAAGGTGGAATGTGTATAATGAATTAATGAAAAATGTGGAAACATTTGATGTGCACCTCACTGAGGAAATGGTACTTTTTGTTAGAAAGTATGCTTTTTATTAGAAATATAACCATGTTTCATAAGAAATATGTAATAGTCGTCTTCTGATATGTCTACCTTTTATTTCTTTAGTGCCTATTATAAAGAAACACTGCTAAATGATATTAGAAAAGCTAGAGAGAAGTATCAAGGAGATGAACTGGCTAAGGAGCTGGCCAGGATTAAGCTTCGTATGGATAATACTGAAGTGCTGACTTCTGACATTGTCATAAACCTGCTTCTTTCTTACAGAGATATTCAGGTACGTTCCTAAAGACTAAGGAAGACTATTTTACCGTGGGATTTTGGCTCTTGTTTGTTCTATACTTCATTGTTTGTTAAACAGTGATTCAAAGCTGACACTAAATCGTTACATTGTTTAACAGTTTGACTGGTTGGGCAACTTAAGGGGCTTTAAACTCTTACTTATTTTGCATATGAATAAAAGACACAGATTAGGTGACTTCCTGAGATCTTGTCCTTTGTTTTTAGTCATTTTTAATGTCCTGTAAAAAAAAAAAAAGTTAAAAGAAAAAAATCCCCTACCGAAGCAAGATGTTTGCTTTTCCCTTCCCTCCCTTTCTTCCCCTGCCCCCAAAGTCAAATATATTTAAAAATTAAGAAAATGCATTTGTTGTGACCATTGTATTGGCTAGAGGTGCCCAAGTTGAGAACTATCATTCAAAGAAACATTGATTTGGTTTTAAAATATAACTGCACCTTTTTTTCTTGATTTTGTTTTTTAAATAAGTTCTGCTTTTACTAAAACTCACCCTGCGTACTGTATTTCCAAGCTGCCCATCTGTATGTTTGACATCCCTTTTAAAATTTACTTCCAAATATTCTGTGGAATCTTTTTTTCCATCAGGAGGTATGTTGGTTATTGCATAAATATAAACGGGTCGTGAGAGCAGTGAGTGACCACATCATCCTACATAACCCAGCTTTCCATTCTGAGATGCATATTTTCCTGCAGCACTTTATCCAACTTCATTTTGATCGCCTCTGGTGATCATTTGCATTCTTTTGAAAGATCTTCTCCACTGAGAAATGTAATCATCTGGAAACATGTTTTTGAACAAACAAATTAAGTAGTGTGAGGCCATTTGTGATGTCAGTAAACTGGCCTCTTCAGCTATGTATATGTGGGTTATCCCTGAGAAACCAAAATGAATGCACAACCGACTGACATACTGCAGAATGAACCGTGCTCAAGTCTGCAATGACCTGATGAAGTGTCATTCATCAGAAGTCCTTAATAAGGCCTGGAAGAGCCAGACTCATCACCTTTCCTTCCTGGTGCTTGGGAGCATAATCAATCAAACTGGCCAGAGGGATTTAGTAATTTGGGCAGTAGCATTGAGGTGAGAAAGAGCCAAGTACTGACATGGATAGACAAAATCCCAGTTTAATTCCTTACACAGAGTTTGTAATTGTTTCACTGACTCTTGTGGGAACAGTTAGCTGAGATACTGTCTAGCAATCATGATACATTTTAATTTAGTGATGCTTTCCTCTGCTTTCAGTTTCTTCTATTTTCTTTCTTAATTTCTTATTTTCTTTTTTTTTCTTAATTCATACCAGGACTATGATGCTATGGTGAAGCTGGTAGAAACGCTAGAAATGCTTCCTACTTGTGATCTGGCAGATCAACACAACATTAAATTTCATTATGCTTTTGCATTGAATCGGTAAGGATGATTGTTTGAGGTTATTCCATTTTATTGCTGTTCCATATGGGCTTACATATAAATTTATAGTGCAGATAGTATCAAGTTCTTTTCCCTTTCTGTACGCTGTGATATTCACCAGTTATCTTTCCTTGATCCCATACTTCCTGTACACCAGGACAGCTTGTAACTTTTGAAATCATTATTTTCCAACAAGCAGCATTTTGTCAACAACCTGATGAAAGTGGATCTGTTCGAAAGGCTGCCTGAGTAATTGTGAAAGACTTCAATGATACCAATGGGTTCTTGGTTAGGCTGAGATTGTTTATTCTGAGTCACTGATTATTCTGAACATCTTGAAAAGTTTAGCATAATAGAGTTATGGGTGAGTTATTAAAGTAATAGGTAACAAGCACTGCTTGATCCGTGAACACATGTTCATGATACAGCTTCCTTGAAAGGCTGAAAGGCGATCTGGACCTACAGCTATGTTGCTAGATTAGGAAGCACAGAAATCTTATTGAACTCTTCTAGTTAGCTACAGATTTCTGAAGTGCCTATGCAGAATAGTTACTTCATTTCTAAAGAATTTGTATTAAGATTGTATTGTAGAAAATAGATCTTATACAAATGAAATAACACATAATAATAAAAGTAACTGATTAGGTTCAGTCTGCATGCTATTAAAAATTGTGACCTGCAATCTAACTAAAAATTAGCACTGGGCAGCGTCAGGATGGCATATGTCAGAGAGATTAAGAAGTTAATAATAGATCTAGAAAAGCAGTTCCTGTGGCATTTTGTGGAAAGTGGTAATAAGTCTGGTGCCGTTTGACAGTTTCATGAGACTTAGGAGTAAATGCAAAATCATTGTTCAGAAAAATATTGGATATCACTGCATCAGTTCTGTGTTAAAGAACAGTCTTCTCATAGCATTTTATAGACTTTGTTCTCTAAAAAATCCAAAAATCATTCTCATGCAACCGTGTGCAAGGTCATACATATAGGAACAAAAAATGCAGTACATGCCAACAGGAAAGTTCGTAGAAAACGGTGATTTTTGAAAAGGATCTGGTGGCTTGTTAATAGGCTGAGTGATCATCTGAGTGATGCAGTGGCAAGTAGCTTGAAGTGGTCTTTGAATGAACGTAGTAGTGAGTAATACAGAGTATACAGAGCATTCAGCATGCGTAACTGATATTGCACATAATTCTAATGCCCATGACAGCTATCTATAGAGATGTTTTTGAAGGGTGGAATTAAACCTATTTAATTTTTTTTTTATTTAAAAAGAAAAGAAAAGAAAAACAGTAAGTTCTGAGAAGTGAATTTATTACAATGAGAATTACCTCTGTGAAAAGAAATCTATCAGGTGCCAGTCAATGCCCAAATCTCTCACAGAAAAATATAACTAGACCTATGATTGGAACCTTAACCTAAATTTAGACTATGATGAAGCCTTTTTAATAAGAAGAAGGATAAATGATTAGTATTTAACTGTTGATACCAAATACGTGAATATAGTTCCTACATATAATTCAACTTATGTAGGATTTTTTAAGACTGGAAGTGAACACTAGGTATCTTGATTCTCCACTCCTGGTATCATAGATCATTAAGTCTTAGCTAATTAACCATCCACTGAGTCTGTTAACTTGTTTCGCTGAAGTGTATCTTTGAGAAAATTTTGATCTGAATATATGAAGACAGAGAGAATCCACTTATATAACTTGCAGTTTGTTCTGGTATTTATCACACCTAATGAAAGATAATTTTCTCATTAGGCTACTTAAAAATAAAAGCGGAAAATGCACTTTTGGTATAAAATTTTTAATGTACAACACAAGGCAGTATTTTAAAGTAGAAGCCAGTGTTTTGACATTTCTTGTGATAATGTAAATTATAAACCATGTTCCTGTCTGTATAGTTATTATTGTTATTATTGAATGGTACGGTTTGCTACCTTTTTTCCCCAACTCCTAAAAATTACAGGCTTGATCTTATAAAGCTTCTAACGTTCAAGTCTCCTTAAATATCATACTGATGTCTTGAGTGGTTTCAACAAAAAGGATTTGGCCCTATTTTTTCAGAAGTTGTTTGTCCAACTTTTTATTATTGCAGGAATTTGACTCAAGATATTTAAATTTGCCAGTAAGAATAATGCTAGGGTTGTGCCTTGTCCTTAGGAAAATATCCTGATTTGATCAGTTTTTAAAACTTTTTGATTTAGATGTGCATAGTAAAATCAACGAGCTCCTTTACTCTGTCTTCAAATTCTTTGTATTTTGAGCAGCATGTGAACCTCATGCCATTAAATTTTCTGTTTTGGCAATGCCAATAGCACCCTGGTAAGGCAAGACAAAATGAATTGCTCATGAACTTTCTTTCCCCATCAACAGGTTTCATTAAATCGATCACTAGCCTGAACCAGCGTGACTCTCCTTGTATTCTTCTGGGAACAATTTAAACATTTCTATGGAAAAGATTTTTCAGAAATAAATGACCAGTTTTCCATCAGTAAGAATGCAGATTTTAGCTTCTACAGATGTTTTTGCCTTCTTAAAACAAAATGATGGACAAAAGTCAAAAGTTAAGACTTGAACGTTTTCAGAACAAGTCTACTTAGTTCAAAATGACCCCTAAAGTGTTGCTTTTAGCATCTTACTTCCATGGGATTTTTTAATCACTTATTTTTTCTGTTTTAAAAACAGATTCTTTTTAGCAACTTCTATCAGAATCTATTTATAAAAATACAGAACAATGTTTTCACTTATTATTGTATTAATTTCAGCATACAGAACAGTATTAATGTTGGTCAGTACAACTGATTGAGCCTATCAGGAATAAAATACATCATGAGTAAAAGAGATTAGCAGTGGTAAGAATATCTGACCCTCCAGAAGTTAATGTTTGCTTAATTTCATTACGAAAGTGTGCCAGAGCGGTGATCGTAATCAGCAGACACAGTCATTCATTTATTTCCTCTTGGACTCTGTAACTGAGTTCTGTTGGCAATTAATTTCACTTAGCATTTTCAGGTCAGCGTTATTCTAGTGGTGCATAGAGCTAGCAATGTGGCAGACAAGTGCAGAGGATTGCTTCTGAGGGCCTCGGGTCTTTGCTGGTACCTCAGGTGGACACAAGCCCAGTCTGAACCACAGTTGTGTGCAGTTCTGGGTCCAAGTTAACAAGTTGTGCTAAGGGAAGGGACAGGGATGTTTTACTTTAGACTCAGCATTGTTCCAGCCTAGCTGCATGTCTTCTGATTCAGAGCCAGCCTGGGTCTGACCTGGCTTGGATCATGAGCAAAGCAAGCCTGGGCCCGCCTGCAGAGTACTGTGCAGAAATGTATTAAAGCACTTACTATTACTGTATGGAGGGGAGGCAGATGTTTTCTGGTACCTTGATTCACATAGCAGGTTTTTAAGCACAGCCTCTCTCCTAGATCATTGTTTTCCTCCCTGGTTTCCATTTCAGAACAGACCATTGAGAACATCTTAGATTTGTCACGTCTTATGTCTAAAACCAGAGGATAATAATGGCAGGCTTGTTCTTGATTCCAAGTCTGGGCTATCTAAATAGGTTTCCCTCCTGGCTGCTTGTTTACAAGTCCTAGGGGCCAAAAGACCATTCCTCCACTGGTGGTTTAAGCTAGTTAATTTTGAGTCCACACACAAACAGAGCAGAGTGCTCTGTTTTATACAGACATGGGTTGGTTTAAGATGTTGTTCATTGTTGCCACCCAGCTGAGATTTAGGTCTGATTTTATCTTAATTTAGGCATAGGATGGAACATATCTTTAGGTATACGTTCAGCCCAAATGAGCAGCATGAATGTTTTCAATATTTATATTCACAGCTTTGGTATGAAGTAAGATGATGTGTAATCAAGGGCCGGGTGTTTAAGGGGCAGGTGGCTGTTTGCTTCAGTCCAGGGGAATACCTTGCCTGGGAGGCAAGCACTGTGTCAGGTGAAGATGAGGTATGGGAGCTGCCATGAAAGGTTGTTCTCATAGTTCCAGATCCTTGCAGGCTAAGAAATTTCTGAATCAAGGTTGCCATTTTATTTCCTCTGTTTTAAATGTGTGTCTAATTGAAGGCTGTCTGATTTTTTTTTTTCCCCTCGAGAGCTTTGCCTGGTGTGGTGCACTGGAATAGCTGAAGGTCAGCTGGTCAGTATCTCAATATTTTGTGTTGATCTGCTTGTTAAAGATGTAACAGTGCTGTATGATAAATAAATATACATTTATTATATGGCACAGCCCTCCACCCCACACATGAAGTATCATTAGTTCCTTATGGGTCCTTTCATGTTTATTGTGGCAATACCTTGGTAATTTATCACCATATCGTGGAGAAATAGAACAATGATGTTTACTTACATTTACAGATGTGGAACTAACACATAGATACGTGAGGTCCACTTATTAAAGGTTCTTAGCTTGATATGTCTACAGTGTGATTTTTCTTTTGAAGTATAAAGCATGATGAAACATATTTAAAATTCCCATTGTCTTGAACAATAAGTGAAAATGCACCGTTATTAACTAGCCTTCAGGCTCTCAAGCTAGTGCTCCCATAAAATGAGGATTGCACATTTCTGTGACAAGTCTTTAGGGGAAGAGACCTGCTTAAAGCTAGAAGATAGTCATGCAGGATGGCCTCCAGCTGCCTCAGTTGCATGGTTGTCCTTTCTCCTGCAGCTCCTAGCCTCTACTCTAGCTGCATCCCAGCTCCTGAGGTAGGGGCCTCAACACCAACAGCGAATGCAAGTCCATGGCAGAACTTCATAGTAAAACCAGCTCTCGTATGAGATGAGCAATAGTCATGTTTCCTTTTTACAAAAAACACAAACAAAACAAAACACACACACACACACACACCCCTTGATCACAGTTTAGTTTTACATTGGCAAGTACACATATGAGGCCTGAATTTATGTTGTAATGATGACCTGAATTTCTGGGTTTTTTTCTGAAATTTTGAGGTTTTTGCAGTTTTAAAGTGTTCCTGTGTGTTGTGCCATGGTTTGTATGTCACTATGTTTGTTACTTTTGTCCACTGTGTATTCCTATGTGAGTTACAGCTATAGTCCATGGGACTGACTTAAGTTAATACTGCTAGCCTTAGAACCTGGCTCTTGCAAGATGAGCTCTTTCACATACTGCTCTTACAGCTGAGGTCTTCCAAGTGCTTTTATTGATGAATTTCTAGATTCACACATAGAGGAGCTGGTCAATTATCCTTTTTTTGTGGAAGCTTTCACCCTGGCATTTGATATCTTACAGAATCTGAATATGTGAACACATCGAGTTACCCCTCCAATAAATAATTTGCCTGAATATCTAGTCCAATGGCTGTCCTTAGTAATGAAGACAGAAATACTACCTGTGTTTATGGCACAGCGTTAGAACTGGTTCTCTAGTATTACAGATTTTTTTCTTCCCTTTTTTTTGTTAAAAAAACCCAAGGTTCTTCTCAAGGGGGATGGACATATAAAGTGATTTAATATGCTTTATTAATGTATTATATGTGCATATATTCATGCCTTTTGTGTTTAGAACCACAATATTTCAGTATTTTGAAGTATCGTGGATTAATTACAAGCAACAGTTAAATTTTTGATCCATCTGGAAAAAAATCCAAACCAAACAGTGAAAGAAGATCTTAAAGTTTTTTTGGAAAAATCTACTATTGTTTTCTACCAAGTTTTTTTGTAGAAAGCAGTAACTGTGATACCACATTTTAAAAAACATTTATAGAATATCTTCTCTTATTTAATCATTTTAGAATAAAATGAAACATTTCCTATTCTGTGTTTTCTATTGCCTCAAATTATCTAAAAGCACTGAGCAAGTTACATAAGCAGTACACATGATCAAAGCCAATGGGACAGGAAAGTTTTGCAGTCCATTTTTGTGAATTTTACTTGTTTGTAATCAAGTTAAGAGAGTAATAAAAAAGGATGCTAGTTTGTTCTTTACTGTTTTATTTCCTGTTGCTGTAGTGTGTGTATATATATATATATATAGTAGATAAAGTACAGATACTTACAGTTAAGTCAAATGCTAAGTCAGCTGGCTGTTTGCTTAGGATCTAGTTCACTAATTCAGGGCTGCATAGCAAAGTTTTTGATGATTCACAGTACACTTATGTTCGAGTATTTCCAATTGGCCTTATTTACCAGGACTGGAGTTACCAAGTTCTGGAAGCTTGCAAAGAGGCCAAAGGGTATGCCAAATTCTATTCAAAACAGAGTAGACTTTAAAAGCAAACCCAGCCCTGACATTAGGCCAGTGCTGTGAAGACTTCAGTCTTTTCCCAAGGCAGTTCTATCTTCACTTATATTAAAGACGAGGGCAGCTGCAGTCACTGTTATTTAACTCAGGATGTTGTGTTTTAACAAGCAACATATTCCAATACAATAATAAAAAAAGGCAATTAGCAAGTGAAGGGCATAGCAGGGTGCAAGTAGAAAATCACTAGTAATTGTGAGTATAGTAGCCATAGGAAATTATTCCCATTGAAAAACACTGGGTTATTTAAAATGTTCTATTCCGTGATTACTCAGATTTAGTAGAAAACACATCATGGGGTTCCTCATTTTATATGAGTGGCTTGCATGAAGCACCTGAAGTGTATGGGGCGGGGGGAGACAGGAGCGGTGGGAAAGTTGTTTTTTTCATTGCCGTATCTAACTGGAAACTTGCAAATTTAGTTCCAGTCTCAAAGTCCAGTTCAGGGTCTTGTTTTCATCAGTCACTGTTTCAAATATTGAAGGTTCTACAGTCAAATTGCATCCTTGGTGAAATGTATCTTAACTCACAAATTAGTTTCCTGTTTTAAGTGAGAGTGCAAGTGTAATAACTCTAATTCAAATCAGTTGTTGTATTACTCAATAATTAAGATTTTTTTTTTAAAATGTTTTTTGCTGTAGATTTCTGTACGGTCTAGCAGTTCAGATCATCTACTATGGAGTCATTAAGGCATACTTAGTTAACATACTTGTTAGTTAACAATGTCCTATTTTTATGCAAGAAAATTCAAAACATATTTTAGTATTAATTACATTTTGTTACTGTAAGCAAAGGTATTGTGCATGATAATGTACCTTATATGAAGATCAGTTATTTTATGAATGGTTGTATTTATACGAACTGATTAAGTTGTCTCACTGACATTTCTACTGCAATGTGACAGTGAGATTGGGGTTTGGTTTGTTTTTTAATTGTAGTATGTGCAGTAAACTGTTGATAGCTGCTTCAAGGCTGAAATCAGAAGATAAACAAGATTCACACAGGACTAGAGTGGCAAAAAAGGGTTACTCTTTTTGAATGTCCTGTTCTATGGGAAATGTTTTCAAAATTGTTTGTTATGGTTTGATTTATTCCCTTGTGCATTGTTCTTCAAGAAATCTGTTTGCTTATAGAGGCCTTGAAATAATAAGAGGCGATCAAATCAATAATTCAACACGAAATATAAAGGAAACCAAAGGTGGCTTCCCTTGAGTGAATTACTTTTCACTGACATATGGTTTTCTATAGTATATAGTCTTCTCCAGCTAGACAGATGGAAACAAGCCATACAGAGGTATATATGAACAAAAAGGTGGAAAAGAAAGACTGTATCAGTTGTTATTTACAGAGTGAGCTAATTCTTTTCCTGGTGAAATCCATGCTGTTCCTGTTAACTTTGGACAAGGGTTGGTTCACTGCGTGTAGTTCTGGGTCCTTAACCATGCCAATGCTTTAAAGCTGGTAAAAACAACCTGTGAAGCAGGAAGAATTTTTGTTTTAGGGATATTTAAAAATAGGACTCCTTCTAATGACTGCAGTGGAGAGAAGGATTCAGAGAAAAGAATGGATTTGAAGGGGAAGAAAATATTGTGAGGCCATGAAATCAAAAAAAAAAAAAAGAAAAAAAAAAAGAAAATTTGTTTTTTGCTGTAAGGCAGTGTTATTCCAGGTGAGAGGCTGTAATATGAATATGATTTCTGGATGATGTTTGAGAGCTAGGGGAGAGAAACAGCATAAGGATGGCCATACTGGTTTGGGGCATAGTTCTTTCTAGCCTAGATTCCTATCTTTGACAGTGGTCAATAGTAGATACCTGGGGAAGAGTATGGAGACAGAAAAATGTATAGTGATAGATCTCCCTAAATACTCCCACTGCTTCCACCGGCTTGTGGCTCAGGGACTTTCTGAGAGCACAATAGTAATTTTTGTGTTTGGCATGTAAATCTGGGAAGGGAAAAGGATGATTGATTTGTAAACAGATTTTTCTTTCTGCAAATGATGATTGATGGCTGTTTTTGTAACCTCCCTCCATTAGTACAAATTCAGAGAAAACTTGAATGAACTTAAGCAAACCTGAACAAATTATTCTTGAGCTTCCGAGGGGGCCCAGAGAATTGTGGGGGTGGTGAATGGGAACAGGACTGATATGGGAAGGGAGTGTTTCTGGTGCCATTAGCAGTTTACAAATTTTTCAATCTGAGAATGTCTTAGATCCCTTAACTATCAATAGATAAGGAGGATGCTGTGCATACAATACTGGGAGAGAGCATGAGTTCATCCTTTCGGACTTAACTTGTTCCCCTATGGAAATAAGCAAACGTCTCAGCAGCATAGAGTACCTCTGGGCTTCTAAACCCAAGCCACAATTCTGGTGACTGAAGTTGCCACGTTATGGAACAGCAGCCTCTTTCTGAGGGGGAGAGGAGGAGTGGGGACAGGGCAGGGAGAGACAGAAAAATCTTTTCATAACTTAGTAGTAGGAAGTTTTTAAAAGTATCCTGATTTTTGGAAGAAGTGCTATCACTTCAGTTTACTTGTCCCTTGGCTTCAGAGGAAAGGTTTTGAGCTGAATACCTCTAATGAATAAGAATGTCCAACTTCAGCTTGTCAGTTAAGACAAAATGTGACAGCAGGATGGGGTGAAGACCAGCAAATTAGAACATGTGATACAAAACTGAAGTTACACCATAACTTGATTGTAACTGAGTTCTGCTTGTTCAGTATGTGCTTTTATCTTCCCATGTTTAAAAAATTTAGTTTATTATGTGCCAAACTTTTGTCATCAAGTTTGTAGCCCTACGGAGTGATTCAGACAGGTAAAGGAGGAGTGGTTAGTGTGGCAGGATAGGGAGACAGGTAAAAGAGGCTTGTGTAGACAGGGAAGTGAGAAGACTGCTTCTGCAATTACAGAAGCGTGGTAGAGTAAGCAGACTGATAAATCACATGGCACCATTAGCAAATTGGCAAGAAAATCAGTGAGCAGTTTCTGGCAGATGCAGACTATCAAGCAAAACTAAACTGGAAACAGAAGACTGAGAGTAATTTAGAGGGAAGAGATTAGAGGCTGTAAAGGTGACCTGCAGGACAACGTTTTTTTGGGGGAAAAAAAATACCCATATAGTCATTTCTGTCTGAAAAACCTCAGTTTATTGAAGCTTTCTTCATATAGAAACCATTCCATACCATTGATTGTTCTTCTCTCCCTTCTTTGATTTCCCCCTGCCCCAACCCTAATGGTTTAGTTTCTTTTTCAAATACAGCCTAAAACTGCATGGAATACTGAAGATTTGTGTGCTGGGTATTTGTAAAAAAGCATCATAATATTTTTAATTTTTATTCTCTGTCCATTTCCTTTTAATTACTAGTATTTTGCTTGTTGTAGGATTTTGGCAGTGAGCACTAGGATATTTTCATAATTGCTCTAGTATTTAGAAGTAACTTGAAGATCTTCTTCCTCACTGGCAGTAGCTATTCCAGTTACTGTGTTCATATAATTTAGCCTGATTTTCTCTGTTTGGTTGCTGTGCAAGTTTTAGCAAGGCAAGGTTTGTTACCACCAAAATATGCTAACAAAGAAACCAGTGGAAAAAAATTAGTAGTATTAGCAGCTCTCCCCCTGTATGGGCTTTGTTTTAATATAATTTCTGAATAAATTGTAGTAATACTCTTTTTTCTAGCTCATTTACCATTAAAATATGTTTTGAAAGGTAAAACTGTATTTTGAAAGAATTTTCAGATGTGATTAGTGACTTTAAAACCCAGACAAACCATGAAGAGTGACTCATATTTTCACTGACTGTGTATGCAGACTTGTTTAAGGCAGGGTCCTTTCTGTAGGAGTCTATTGGGATTCTGCTCTGGCTTATAAAACTGAATATTAATGGCATTTGCTTTGCAGAATCAGTCTCACCTGGTGCACCAGTTTGCTACATAAAGAGAACATTTTCTGCCTTCCTTCTCATGGCTGTACATTGTAACAAACAGTACTTCAGCTTTCCCTGTTCAGAGAGGCTGTGGCATCTCCAGCCTTGGAAGTTTAAAAGATTCAGCTTTTCAGACAAAGTCAAGGCTGCCATGGTCTAGTATTAGGAGATGGTCTGGCTCTGAGCAGGAGGTTCTATTAGATGACTTCCAGAGGTCCCTTCCAACCCACATTTGTGTGATTCACTGTACTATGGCTTTAAATGGAGGTTAGGGAGGGTGGGGAAGCTAATATATTTGATATTGGGTGAGAAAAATAAAGTCTGTGCTACAGCCTTGAGGGTTTCAAGAAATCTCTTTTACTGTACTGACGGCACCACAGACCTGCTTCAAGATACCTTGAAACAAATTGCGATCTGTCAGACGTGCAGATCTGACAAAGTGTGGGGTATGAAATAAGAGATGAAAATCTGTCTTGGTCCAGCATAACAGCTTCTGTATATTATCTAACAGTATATTTTCATATTGACTTAGAAAAGTTGCTTGTAGCCTAAATTATGTGATTTTTCTGTTGTTTTTTTTTCTTGGTTAGCCCTCTCTTTTTGAGATTTCTTTAGAAGGTGATAACTGTTCCCAAATTTGTAGATTATTGTAATTAGTATGTTGGGTTTGTATTGTCCAATAGGCATCAAATTCTGCTGCTGTGAAAAATACAGTTTAATATAAAGATGTATATACTGATTTTTGTTTAATAATATCCTGATAGATTAGTGTATACTTGTCACATGCTAGATTTTGTTTATTTTAATATATTTTTAATGATTATTATTTTTCTTATCTTATGAGAGACAGAAGCCTTTCATTTTATTTTGACTCCTCTAGTACAGTTTATTTAGGGCTTCGTCCTTTTAAATGTTCCTAGTATTATATTTGGTGTGTATAGGTTCATCCTTTGATGTCCAGAAGTGTTAATCTGCAGTGTCCTATTTTAAGCAGGGTCTTGCTTTATGCATTGTGTTTTTTCTTTAAAATTATGCTTTTTCAATCAGTACATAACACCTCTTAATATTATCATTAATATTTAACCTGTTTTCATACAAGGCAGAGTTGAGTCAAAGTTTGTCTTGTCTGGGAAGCAGTGATTTTTGAAATTTTCTTTTTCCATGCGAAAATGCTGGAAGTTAGGTACTAGTTGTGCATTTCTTGTCTTTTCAGCAAATGCTTGATTACATGCTGACTTCTCTGACCATGTTACACATGACCTGGGACTTGTTGGACTTACTTTTTAGGGCCTAATTTTGTTCTAAGCTCTGTTTACTCAACTTTCTCTGCGTTCCTATTAACAGCAGTGCAACTTGGGTACTATTACTGAGAGAATCTCGTTAGTTAGAACAGGTTGGGTTACAACATGCTGACCTGTGCAATGGATTTACCCCCACACTTTTTAACTTCAATTTATTTCTTGTAAAACTGAAAGAAGATACTAACTTTCTCCTTGTATGTTCATTAGAGAAGACCAGTATTAATTTCAGAACAACAATAAATCTGAAGAAAAAATGTTTTAAAAAATATTCAAGTACTTGCTGTGAAAGCTTACACTCTGCCAGTGACATCAAAGGCAGGATGAAGCCTACACAACGAGCTACAAATCTATTTAATCTTATTAGGTGTTGTCCATCACCTAACATGCACAGAAGCCTGAATTTTGCTACAGATGTGTTGTTATTGGTCTTATTGCATCAGCTGGTTACCTAAGGAACTAAGCTGCTTTAAACTAAATATTAATCCTTTCTGGGCATGCAAATACTAAATTTACCAGAAACTGTTATCTGCTACTGGTATTCCTGACAAAGTAATCATAGTACTTGTAAGCCTGTTCCTGGATGCCTAGGTAGGGATCAAAAAATGGTAAACAGTTCTGAAAGGGAGTGGGTAAATATTTTAAATCTCTCTGCTGATTAAAAAGTGTCCTGAAGAGGCTATTAAACTCTTAAGCTATGTTTGCATTACTCTTGCAAACAGACATTTTTGTTTGTTCTAAGTGACTTTTTGCAGTAAATAGTGAATTCTAAACTTATAAAAACAACAAGGTAAAGGGAGGCAAAAATTCTGATTTAATAATAATAAGGAACTGAATTATTACTTAATCACTGATTTCTTACTGATACGATTGTTAAATATTTGTCAAAAGCAGCTTTATGACAGCTGTTTGTTTTCCAAATTTTTCTCTAATCTGAAGAATTTTAATAAAAAAATACAGTTCAGTTTTGCCTTTTTATTCTTGTAGTTCAAAGGCCCCATATTGAGCTCCATCATTCTTTTGGCTGAAATAAGATTGACCTGGCTTCTCCTGTACTTAGTATTGCCTGGTATTAGTTCTGGATCCTCTGGATTCAGGATTACAAATCTTGGGCATAGCTGAATGAGCTGTTCTCTCTAATGCTGAAAATAGCAAGTTTTGTTAAGTATTGTCAGGAACGAACACTAAACAACCACTTATTTCTCACTGTAGGATGTGCAGAGTCTGCTTATACAGGGAGGAAACAAGTTAGATGGCAGATTTTTTTCATAGTGGAGTTCTGGGCTTAAATCAGTTCTTATGCGAGCTAGAAGTAAGAGTCCCATGATAGGAGAATACTTTTTGGGTTTTGTCAATCAGCCAACAATCATACATCAGTGTAAAAAAAGTCAAGTCTGTATATAGTAATGATGGATGGGTTGTGTGCAAGATGATGGATAATGTTATTCTACCATCTTGCAGTTACTGTTTCAGATCTGAACTTATCTATTCTCTGTATTTGATTTCAGAAGAAATAATGCAGGTGACAGAGAGAAGGCACTACAAGTTATGCTTCAAGTCCTGCAGACATGTGATCACCCTGCTCCAGATATGTTTTGCTTATGTGGGAGGATCTACAAGGATATGTTTCTTGATTCTGACTGTAAAGATACCAGTAGTCGAGATCGTGCCATTGAATGGTAACAGAAAAAAACCCAAAAATATCTATTTAAAAACATTTTCAGACTTTTACTTCTGGTTACGAAAAGCAGGGCTGTAAGAATTAGAAGATCAATTGTTCTAGTTATCTTTTTTTCAGGGTCCTGTTTGAGTAATTGGTTTACGGAGCGCCAGATCTTTGGATATGTGTTTCCTTGCTTCCCTTTATTGACTATTATGAATATAGAATGATACACTTAGTTTATTGGGGGGGGATGATGATTCACCCACGTCTTTGTAGAGAAAAGATACAGTTAGTCTACTTCAAGGTCAAAATGCAGTGCAAGTGAGATCATGGGACTTAATTTGGTCCTCTGTGCAAGGATGATTTCCATGCTGGATCCCGAGGAAATGCAATGATCTACTGTATATAAGGAAAAATATTGATAAACTGCATTATGAATTTTCTTAAGACAGTAAGGCACGCATGTGCACGCAGGCTCTCACTGGCGTACTGTTCTCATAGGTATGTTTGTATAATCATATCAACTACTGCTGAGTACAATAGTGTTAGCAATGTGGGTTTGCATTGTAACTAAAAAATACTCCCCGCTCTCTCTCTCTTTTTTCCCCACAAATCACCTCAACAAGGTTAGTGCAACATGAATGATTAGTAGTGCACTTACAAGCTTCAGATGGATCTCTTCATCTTGCACCAGCTAGAGGCGTCCATTCAGCCTTTGTCAGCTGTGTCTCAGTTACCTTTAATGAGTGTGAATCTTTAAAACAAAGGGCTTGGAGCTGTTTTTAAAACTTCCAGTGAAGACTAATATTTTCATTGCTTCTCTCATATGAATAATATAATAAAATTAGGTTCTATTGCATTTAAGAGTTTTGCAGTAACCAGTTTGTTTTATTTTCACAAAACTACACAAGGTGGCAGGACATAAAACTAAGCAGAAGTTTTTCTTTGCTGTTTCCTTTCAAGCGCTCTTTGCAAAGAGTGCCATTGGTACCAACTGGCTACATAATCCTTACAGTAAATTAATAGCTTAAAATACCTACCAAAACTTTTCAGTATTTCAGTTCTTCTATACAGTGAGATTTCAGCTCTTGACTCTTCTCTGCAGGTATCGCAAAGGATTTGAACTCCAGTCAACTCTGTATTCTGGAATTAACCTTGCAGTTTTGCTACTTGTTGCAGGACAACAGTTTGAAAGCTCAATTGAACTAAGAAAAATAGGTAAATATCCACGCACAACGCCACAGACAAGTTTTCTGCCTCTCTCTCTCTGAGGAAACCAAAATGGTTATAGTAAGGGCCTGCAGTTTGGGCTTTTTAGTGGTGGGTCCTGGAAGGCAGTCTAAAACACAGGCATCTTGAAGGACCATTTTTCTCCTTGTTGCCTTGGAGCAGCTTTCTAGTAACTTGGCCCATCTAAAGGGTCCCAGAGGTGGGAGAGGAACAAGGAAGGACCAACTTCAGCACCATCTGTAAACTGCCTTTACTGTACCACAGAGATTATCCCCTTGCATAGCCAGCAGGACAAAGACAGGAAGTGACAGTGTGGCCCAGCTCTCCTCAGGGATACCAGGGAAGGATCCACAGGATTTCTGTTGTCCCTGAACTGAGAGAACCACAGGAATTATCGCCTGGAAGGATCTACCAGGACAGTAACTAGTTGTCTACCTAGATTCACATCTTCCATGTGGGTGCTAACTAAAACCCACCACTATACATCTGTAAAGAAATCCTATGATAGAAGCAGATATACTGTTCTTCCTAGAAAGACAATAGTTGAAAATTATGCTTGGAATCAGATCCTATCTGAAACACATACTTGAACCTTAAAGGGGAAGAATGCAAAGGTGGCTTTAAATCATTTCCCTGGCCTTACGCTGGGGTGGACTTACGTAAGCCCCTAGCCATTGATCTCTTGCAGTAGATGCAGATCTCGAGGACACAGAGATGCACAGCTTACACTGAGAATCAGGAGGCAGATAGCCCAGACAGGTAGCACAAGAGATTTTTCAGCACTATGTGTGGTAGGAGTTCTGACTGTCTGAACTGTATCAGGGATGTTATTTGCAGACCCAGCCTCTGTGTTAGGCAATGTTTTTTCTTCTGGGGAAAACTTGCTCCACTTTATTTTTATCACTAATGCTTAATCAAGTCTTATTAGTCTTTTACTGATAGACTTATCAGTAAAAAACCCTTATTAGTGTTTTGTTGATGGAAAAATATGGGTTTTTTTTCTTGAAATTTTACAGGTGTACGGTTAAACAGTTTATTGGGAAGAAAAGGAAGCCTAGAAAAAATGAACAGTTACTGGGATGTGGGACAGTTCTTCAGCGTCAGCATGCTGGCTAATGACGTTGGTAAAGCAGTACAAGCAGCAGAGAAACTTTTTAAGCTGAAACCTCCAGTGTGGTATGTGATAGAAGACTGTAGCTCAAGTACCCAACTATGGGGAAATACACAAATTAAAATCTTGTAGTCACATGGATAACTTAACTGGATTTTTTGCATCTTAGATTGTTTGTAACTGACTTTATACTCTGTTCTTTTATTTTGGGAAGGAAGGGGGAAGGTAAGAAATTAAGTTACCCATCATTGTTGGGTTTGTATCCCATTGAAGCATATCTTTTATAAGAAAAACATTGTAAATTATTGATGATTCCTTGTGAAACAATTGCGAAAAGATTGTGAAACTGTTTTTTTCAGAGTTCAGCTAGCTGCTGCTTCCCTCCCCTACCATCTTCTAGCTCATAATATCCTCTCTAATCACCATGTAACTTCTCATGTAACTATACCCTTTTGCAAAAAGATATTGTTCACAAACATCCATGTGAGCTTATGACTTAAGGTTTAGACTAAACTTGCTATTCTTTCCAGAAATCTATAAAAATCAACACAATCGTTTCCATTATGGTAGTTTTAAAACTACATTTAATTTTGCAGTGCATTTTTTGGATGTATAAGTCAGTTAAGTGGTTTTAGAATCTGGTCAAATTTTGTTTTCTCTCTCTTAACTCACTAATTCAATACATTCTAGGTACTTGAAATCATTAGTTCAGAATCTGATGTTAATTCAGCGTTTCAAGAAACTCACCATAGAACATTCTCCTAGACAAGAAAGATTGACTTTCTGGCTAGATATAATTTTTGAGGCAACGAAAGAAACGACTAGTGGACTGAGATTTCCAGTAAGATGTTATGTCCAAACAAGTTTTCTATGTCTTATGTTTCTGGATAGGATATAACAAGAATTGGAAGACTCTAAACACAATACTTACATACTTAACTGCCTGTTATTTCATTGCATGAACCAAACCCCTGTATTCTGCTAATCTTTACTTTATAAAAAACATTTATCCCACCACCCTAAAAGCATTCTAAGAAATATTAAGTCTCCTAAAACAAATTGTGATGATATTGTTTTGTTGTGCGTAGGAACAGAGCCTCTTCCTGCCTTGCGTTGTCTTGTCCTTCTCTCTCCCCCGGAAATTTTTTAGGCCTTACTTTGAGATTACCTATTGTCTATATCAGAGCATCTGAAGATACTGTTGTGTATTATCTGCTGATTTATTACAGAAAAATGTTCTCTTGCTTCAGGTTTTGGTGATAGAACCAACTAAAGTGTACCAGCCTGCATATGTTTCAATCAACAGTGAAGCAGAGGAGAGATCTCTCTCTTTGTGGCACGTCTCTCCCACTGAAATGGTAAAACCACCAGCAGATATGTTTCAGATTTTCTTATTCATTGTGCTTAAAGTCACTTTTTTACATGTAGATTTTGGAGCACTGTACAATAACTTAAGGTTTGCTACATTTCTGTGAAGCACAAGCCTCAATATCTCTTTGTGCAGATATCAAAGTTGACTTTTTACAGAGAAAATAAAAGAAGGGACTATGATTAGAACTCAAGTGGTTTTGACCTCTAGTTCAGATTTCAGTTATCTTGACCATGTCTCTTAGAAGCGTTCGGGCTATTTGGTCTGCTCATAATATTTCTCATTAGAGTTGTGTGATTTTTATTAAGATGCAGCTCAAAGCTAGATAAAAAGTAAAGATGAAGCCCCGTATTGTGTTTCATGTTTTAGAAATTCTAAGGTTTTACAATTATAAGATTAGAAACTAGAAAAAATGGCAGCCTGTGACAAATAAGTGTCAAGAGATGAAATACTTGATGTCTTGGATTATTGGATAAGGCACAAGAGATTAGGAAAGGAGTAGGCACAGTTATGGACAGTGTAATCTCTCCAAAGTGAGAAATAATTTCAGTTTCACATTGAAAGACTTGAAATCTGGAATGTATTTCACCCCCCCTTCTTAATATCAGAACAACATAGCTGGAGGATAGACTAAAAATGTAGGAGGCAAAGTGTGGAAAAGAAGCATGTTAGAGCAAGAGAAGACCACATAATTACCTGGATCTGTGAACTTCTTTTCCAGTACACTGTTCTACTTCACTACTTTGAATGTATCTGACACAACTTTGCTTTATGGAACAAATTCTTGGTGCTTCTCTGGCAGTGCTAAATAAGATCCAGTATTAGCTAAATATTTATGGAGGGCTACAGTCCTCGGCACAGGCTGTCCTTTCTCTGTTTTGCCTCCAGTGCGCTCCCCGGGCCAAAGCTGTTGGCTCAATACCTCTTAGGAAGATGTATGAAGTTTCCTTTCCCTTTGAGCTTAAGTAAGAGTAGGGCATAGTCTGCTTCATGTTTAATATATAAGGCTGATGTATTGAATCAAAACATAACGTTTGGTAAATTGTGCTTCCAAGATTTATTCTTCAAATTTAATTTTACATGAGGAAATGCAGCCTTTACTTCCACCCTGTGCCATTTATATTATTTTTTCCTCAAGTGAGTAAATCAGCAACGTATGGCCTTCCTTTACCTACACATCAATCTTATTTGAAATTCAGGGGGGGAGAAAGAAAGAAAGGACAGAGACATGTTGGAAAAACTTTATTTTGCTTACCATGCTGTGACTTTGTTTTCCATAGTAAGTTATGGTTAAACTGTGGTTGATTATAACTCTTTGTTCTTTACAGAAACAGATTCATGAATGGAATTTCACAGCTTCTTCCATTAGGGGAATAAGGTTGGTATGTCAGAAAACAGTTAAGTGCGTTTTGATTTATGTTTTATATTTCCCTTAAGTGGGAAATCTAGATTCTGCCTTAAATCTCTGCTTTGCATTGCCTATTATAAAAGCTGTTCTGTCCAACCTGCCTTGAAATGTCAACACAGAAGAGTTTGCTTTTCCATGCATGGGCAGAGCTGTACATTTGTCATAGGAATACACATCTAAGGGGGTTGTGTGAGCATGTGTATTGTCTGGTAGACTTCCCTGTTTTCAATCGTGTACCTGCTTTTTATATATTTTTTCTAAATTTTTCAGTGAAGTTATTGCCATCTCTGCATTTAAAAACATGGAGGGAAGATGGAAAGAAGAGCCCTTAGCTATTCTTGCTTCCTTCCATAAGTGAAAGAACAGCTTGTCTGTTTTCCTTTAATAAAAGGAAACCATGGTATCTATTTCCTGTTTAGAATTCAGAAACGCTTCTAATATGGTTATATCTAAAAAACTACTAGCTAAAACGTTGGATTATTAGAGAAATGTTAAATGAGGCATGGACATAGTTTGTGCTAAGGAAAATTTCTGAGCTGGAAGGAGACTGCTAGTGGAGTTTCTCAAGGACTAGCCTTTAAATACCCTAAAGTAGTTCCATTTTGTGATGCCTACATTAATGGAAACACTAGTCACAAGTATTGGTCCAAATATTAGTACAAAAGAAGATCAGAATATTATATAGAAAGAACAGAATTGTTCTGCGAACTGAAAGGTTAGAAAAGAATCACATTTGGTATTAACAACTGCAAAATACATGACTACATTTAGAAGCTAGCTTATGTATCTTATGTTGGGCTACTTCGCTGCCAGAAAGGGGAGCGGCATAGCACCAGGAGGGAAAAAAAATGAAACCTATCTGTACAGCCCAGCAGTATGTCTATGGCATTCTTGCTCTCTGCATTATGCAGGCTGTAGCTAAGAACCAAAGGAGCCATAAGCACAGGGAACACGAGGTGGGCTTTTGCCTTGTCTCTGCGTTCATAAGTCACTATGCTGGTGGATCTGGCCATGTAAATGACTGTTGACTGGGGCCACTTCTGTGAGTGCATAAGCTTAAGTGCTTGAAAAACTCTGATTCAAGTACAAGCATAAATTCATATTCCAAATGAGTTCTGTAGTTCTCAAAGCAGAGGGCTTCTGGGCTGTGATTTTGACTGTAAGCACCTACGTTTTAGGTCCCAAGTTTGTCTTCTCTGAACTTGTATAATTTTCTTAAGCAAATAAGCTCAGTGAAAAATTATTTCTCTGAATAAGGTGAGTGGTGATTGCTATGAAAGCCTACAATTGTAGATTTGAGCATAGAGTCTACCATAATTTCAGTATTTTCTTCTAAAAGAAGCAAGTTTTTGTTTAAATGAATTCAATGTGATATTTTGTTCTACTTCTCCAATGCATTGTGAGTGGATGTGAAGTTGTCATTACTGAAGTCTGTGGAGCTGACAGAGCATAACTCAGCATAATGTTTCTGAAACATATTAATTACCTTCAGTAAACACATTGCACAGACATTAATCTTTGAGAAAGATAACTTTTAATTAAATGGAAGCAAGCAATTCATTTGCTTTGATTCTTAATCACTGCTGGGGATTACAAAGCTCAAAGAGGCAATCTTTTTAAACTTAGTGGAATTAGATGTTTGCTTTGTATGTGACAACTTAAAATTGCTATACTTTTGAAATTGCATTAGTTTTAGCAAAAAAAAAAAAAAGTGGTCTCAGTTAACTTATACTCTGTCAAAACCCTTAACTTGTATTTATGCTAACCGGTTCATCTTATATACCACATGCGTTACACTATTTATAACACAGTATTGTTACTTAGATACTGACTTGTCTATCCTATGTTTGCCCTTGGAAGAATCATTTTCTTTGTCGCTTAGTTCTCGCTTCAGGTATTTTTTAATCTGCCTTGCTAGACTAGAAATTGCTATACCAGAATGAAACTACACAATGGCATAGTGTATTTTCACATATTTCTGAAAAAAATCTTCTGGCAAAATTCTAATTTTTTAGAACATTTGTCCATGTAACCTTTAATGATGCTACAGCAAGTTGGTCTTGTAACATTCTGCAACTTTACTATACTCTGCTGTCATATATTTTAACTAACTGGCTCAACAGAGGCTAAGCAAAAGCTGAGACTTTGACTAATCAGATCAGGCAAGAATCTAATAAATTTTATTAATGCACAAAAATTATGAGAATACCTTAACAAGCATAACAACTTGGCATTTATGTAGAATAATACTGAAATGCAACTGTTTGGAATACAAACTTCAAAACACTTCAGACAAACAAGTATTTTACCAAAGTAAGCAGTAGCTTAGTCATTTATTAAATTAGAGATAGGATTATAGGATATATAAATAAACTCAAAGCTTCTAGCTGTAAGGAAAATAAATATAATTGCATACTGCCTCTCTGAGGTAATCAACAGTGAAAAAGGTGTTCGCTAAGTGTTCGTAATTCAAAAAAATTAACTCCTCCTTGTTCTATTTCTTCTAATAGTTACATCCAAAATAATCTTTTCTTAATGTGAATTTTATAGCATTTCCAAGTTTGATGAACGATGTTGTTTTCTTTATGTCCATGACAACTCTGACGACTTTCAAATCTACTTTTCTACAGAAAATCAATGTAGTAGGTGAGTTCAGTTTGTGTGGATATTGCATGCGAGATCTACATCCTAAATAGAGATGATTTAGTAAAGATTGAAAGCTGACATTTTTGCTTGAGAAATTAATTATTTTATTTCTTCACTTCTTTTTTTCTTGATGAAGAAGCAATGAGCTAAATTCAGTGATATTTAAGGTGATGACAGCAATGTCACATAACACTTGTTGGCTAGTTCTGATCAGTTACCTACAAGTCATTAGGTCTGAGAAAAGGCTTAAGTAGCTTATTCTAATTTATAACTATTATTTTCTTTTTCTGTGTCTTGGCCATGTCATGTAAGGTATTATATTGGTTTAGGTTTCCTTATGTACCGGTTCTGTTTCATTTAAGTAAGAGCAACTAGATGTAATAGAAATTTCTAGCTTATATTGTGTCACAGATATCTGTTACTGTTTGTGCCTGTATTCAAATATTTCCTGATGATCTGTTGTCTCTAAACAGTACGCATGCTAACTGAATTTCAGTCCTAAATCTTTACGGACCAAATTCTTCCCGGAGGCCGATATTTGGCATATAAACCTTCTGAATGAATAGGAGGGATTTGTTAGTACACTTAATATTTGGGGTTGGATGGTATATTTATTTTTCTTGCAATAATTATTATTTATGTATTACATGGAATAAACGCCGGTTAAAGAAAATTATTAGCTCTGCAGAGCTAAGTGCATAAAAGATAGGAAACACTAAAAGTAATGTTACCTGCTCATCCTTAATTTGTCATTGCAATTTGTGTGTTATGAAACATGGTCACGTTTTTTATGCCTTATTCAGTGCACAACAGGAGTCTGTTCCAGACATATGTGTCTATTAGTCAGTGAAAGAGATATGAATATTTTATATTTAATTTATATATTAATTTTTAATAATTGTTAACCATTTGTTATGGAATTTGGAAGTGAGTGAGTGGCTCAGGCAGGGAACTACAGCAAAAGATGGTCTTGTACTTAAGGATCTCTATCCCAGTGAACTAGATTAGTTAAAACTCGGTTCTTCAAAACATGTTACTACCTTTATATTCTTGGCTTTCTGGATGCTTGACTAGAAGCCACAAAATCTGATTTTCAGAAATGCTGAGTAATCACACTTGCAACCAAAGTCCATAGGAATATTTAAATTAAACTGAAGGTAATAGAATTCTTATCACTACACAGAAGGAGAACCACCCAATATGATGTCGCAAATTTAGCACTACTGAATTGAACCATTGAAAATCAATATTTCATTTTTTAATATCTCAACTTTTTCTCTTAATTACATTTGTAGAGACAAGGCCATACTAAGCTCTTTCCATCAAAGTGTACAGCAAAAATATTTGAGTTGGATCTACCAGGGTTTTACTATGCAATTACAATAACAAGCAAGTATTGGGTTCTGCTACAGCAAATAAAATAAATTTATAAATAATCAGGCTTTTCAGTGTGTGTTTGATGTTCTTCCTCATTTAAAATAGGATAAATATGGAGCAAGTAAGTAATGAAAGAAACTTACGAACATACTAGTCAGTTTATTAGCTTGAAAGCAAAGCCCACCTTGCAAAGAATCTGTTTAATCTCCTTCCAAAAGGATATTTTTCTTTGATCCTGTGCTATTTATTGCTTTTTTTAGATTCTGTGGGTTGGTGAAAGAAATTTTGTCTGATGCAGTTGGCAGTACTCTGGAACTAGAAGGAGAAATAGATGGAGACACATTGGAGGTATGCCAAGGATAAAAGATCCAAGAACTCTGAAACTTTTTCTCCATCTTCCCTGCACTTTCATATCAGTATGCTAGAAAGATAATAAATGGCACTTAAACGCCTTAATTGTATATGAAATTTCAACTCTTACAAAACTATCTGTACACAAGAGTTGCATTCATTTGAAAAAACACATTTTTAATGAAGTAAGACTGTTACTACTGTAAACTGTATAAATCCCTAATGAAGGGTGTTGCTGATCTTGTGTTATTGTTGCAAACGATCTATAGATGAGAATCATCTGATATCAGCTGGCTTAAGTGGATAAAAAATATAAGATATTAAATAAATTCTAGGTAAAAAGCCATTTAGCAAAGGGATTTCAGTTTTTCTAGCTGATACCTGATACTATTACCACTCCAGGTAATTTAATTTCATGGGCTTTTTCTGTCACAGAGATTTGCAGATATTTAGGATCAGATTAATCCATTGTGCTTTTTACTTATCACTGAAACATCCAGGTTAGGAACCTAGTAGCTGTAGGCTTGCTTTATATTCAGTACAGAAGGAAAACAAACAAACAAAACCAAAACCAAAAAAACTTTGGAAAGGGTTATGCACATTTTATGTGGGCTCAGGTTAGGGAAGGTGAATCCCTGTCTTCATAAGACACAGTGCTTCATAGCAAATATCCAGATTTGTAGCGCTAAGTACATATCCTGTGCTTCTGTTTATTTGTTTTTAAATCTGAAAAGCCATCATAAAAAGTAGGTTGTAACTTTTACTTGAGGTGAAGTAGATTCAGTCAATCCAATTAATAGGTGTAAAAATCCTTCTGTGGTTTGTTTGAGCTGGGTAGCTTTCTTACCATGTCTCATTTCAGCAATTCTCTTAGGCTTACAAGTCAGAGCAGCTTTTTATGATAGTGGACCTTTTGTAGTACCTGAGGCTTCAGAAGAGGATTAAGAAAGTAGAAGACCCTCTGCTGTACTGTTGAATGTAATTGCATATGGTGGGGAAGATGAGTTTTTGCACTGAAGTTTGTGCACAGTGGCCACAGAATTCTCTCCTGAAGTTAAAAGGACAAGATATGCACATCTATTAAGCCCAGCTTAATACGTACATTTGTGGTCTCGGCATAGGGTCTGGGCTCTGCCTTGGCAAAGACAGGGTATTATCTATAGCTGCAGATTTTACATTGCATACTTATGGACTTAGCAATCTCCAAACACCACAGTATATTCAACTGTGTTACAGTCTTTCAGAGGAAGTGAGCGCACTGTGGCTTGAACCTTTTAAAAACTGAACTGGAAAAAGCACTTGAGAATGCTCAGCAGGAAGCAATCCTGCATGAATCAATGACATGGAGAAATGACTACAGAAATTAATTTTAAGCTATATCATTTTACATATCTTGAAGTTTTCACAATTATTACATTGTACTTACAGTCTTAGGACATTAAAACAGAAATCAAGACGCAGAAGGGGAGGATTAATTTGTTTAGCTTATAAATGAGCTAAGACACTTAATGTCTTCTGCACCCTGAGAGCTTGCATTTAATAAGGGACAGCATGAAAAACGCAGCTTTGTATGGTCTTGATGGTCTTGACAAGCACAGAGAAAGCAGAAGTTCTTACCATTAATAAAACAACTGTTTATGTTTGGGAAGAGGAAGAAACAACCTTGAGCAGAGTTTGGGGGAAGAAAATCTGATTTCATTCAGAATTCTTGTGAGAATATTGTCCCAAAAGGTTGTATATTTTGGATTGCAGTATTATTTGTGAGCAACTACAGTTTAGTTCTACAGCTAACAAGGTTTTGGAAGGCGAGTGAGTGTGGCAGTCCTTTCTACCTTAGGGTATTCGCTTCTCGATATAGATATTGAAGAAGTTCCTTTCACTGTAAGAGTACCTGCTGTACCCCAAATAGGATATCCTAGAGATCAGACCCTGCCCTACCTCGTTCATACAGAAGGTCAGCTGTGAACACTTGTTTACTTATACCTAATGGTTGAATTGCACATCCCGTGGATCACGTATTCAGACTTTTGGCAACCAGCAGTGATTTATTCAGTCTTTACAACTGCTAGAAAGAGAGGAGGCAAATGTAAAGTGTCATCAAGTATATACAAGTCTATTAAACTGCCTACTAACTAGCATTGAACTATAAATCTCAACAATTTTCATGTATCATAGGACCCAGACTGGAGAACTTGGGTTTCTCCACAGTAATTAAAGAGTTGGCTTAGGACCAGTCTGTTACAGATAGCGTTGCTGTCGATCTTAAGTTCTGCAATGTGACTGCTGTCTTTTTTCTGCACAGTTTTATGTCATATGATAGCTGTGAAAGCTGGATGTGGTCCTACCAAAGAACCTGACAAGTTTTACATATGGCGTTTTGAGTCAGTTATGCCTATCATATAACAAGATTATGTTATGAACTGTGAAGTGCTGAAACATGGAAAATGAAACTGTACTAAAGCTGTGCTAACTCAAGTTAGTTCCACTGAGCAGAATATGCTGTTAGGATAAACGACAGACGGGTTTTATTTGGCACCTTCCATACAGCAGCATGAAACTTGCCACCTTTGCTGAGGTGAAGGGGAGTGGGGGGGAATGTCAGTGACACGTGGACATTGCCATACCAGAGCTGCAATACAAACTGAGAAGACACTTCAAAGGAATAAATCGTAAGGCTGCATTCTGTACGAGAAAGTCTTATTGGATGAAGCAGAAAAAAGTGGTCATTGACAGGAATGTCAATAGTTACGGCCATTGTAAAAAGGTTTGGGTTTTTTTTTTGATAGAGAATTCATATGAAGCCATAGAGAATACCCTGCAGTTTTCCCATATGAGATGTCCTCTTGGATTTGGGCAGATAGTAGGGGAGGTCTGTGTACTCCTGTTAATATCTGAGGCTGTGAAACTGTCCAATTCCTTTCTTAACGCTTTGCAAAAGTGCATTTTCAATATCCTTTATGAGTTACCTGATTTGAATCAGGGGTGTGCTGCTTAACCCAACTTCCATAAGAAATTTGGTTTTATTTAGTATCTGGGATGTACTTTCATTAAGCATCACTTGTCAGTAGGCTTTTTCATTGATGTTTATAGTAGGAGAGCTCTGTGATAAGATCACCATATGGGACAAAACCATGAGGTGGTGTAAATAAGTGTAGCTTTACTGAAGTCAGTGAACCAGCAGTGACTTATTCAGCTGGAAATATGACCCAGCGTGTTTCAGCAGCAGTGGAAACCTCTGTTTCATATATTTAATCATCCTTGGAGACGATGACCGTTTTTTTTTCCGCCTTTTGGAAAAGCTTATGATGAGGGGAATACGTCAGAAATTGATTTTGCTGTGGCTAAGCTCAAATGACAGTTTAGGGTCTTAAAACAGTGTCCACCCACTGTAATGAGAATGTCACTTTTATCTATTTATTAAAGCATTGGTTTCAAAATTGTAAGTTATGTTCCATACATTTACATATTCTGAAGGCTCTGTCAGCAATTCTTAGAGATGACACCTGAATGTGTTCTTTTGACAGCACTGTTTCATTTAACTTGGTTTAATGCTGTGTTTCTTGTTTGGGTGAACGCATTTTGAAGTTGGTTAGGGAAGATTGTTTTGTAAAGCCAGTAACATGGAAATTTTACAAGTTGTGTAATGCATCAGGCTGATGGGTAACCTGCTGAGCCACAGCTGTACTGCAGTAACTACTCTGTGCTGTACTAACTCAGTATAGTACATTAACTGTTGCTAAAGCTCTCTGTAATGTCAACTGTTAGTGATAACAATTTCTGTGCTGCTTTGTTTATCTTTTTTGCTTGCAGTATGAATATGATTATGATGAGAATGGTGACAGGGTAGTTCTAGGGAAAGGTACTTACGGAATAGTTTATGCTGGAAGAGACCTTAGCAATCAGGTCCGAATAGCCATCAAAGAAATACCCGAGAGAGACAGCAGGTAAGACCTAGTTTATTGTTATATATACATTGCTAATGAAACTGCAGTTGTTTGCTGAAAACTTTGCCCTTCTTAGCATGTATTTCTATGTGGTTAGTTTATAAAATCCCAGTATACTAAAATTCAGTTATTATTTCCTCCTAGTATTCAACAGTATCCTTTTGAGAATAAGGGCTTTTTATTTTTTGAAAAGATATTTTATATATATAATAAATAATACAGTTTATAATCTATATGTATATCATACATTCTAGAATAAGACATATTTTTGGTTTTAAGTTGCAGTTGTATCTCATTTGTATTCTTTTTGGGGAGGGGGGAAAGCATAAAAGGAGTTTCAGAGGCAAAGACAGTACTATGTAATGATACAGAAGAAAGGCATGTATAAATTTTTTGAGGGCGTGTTTGTCCTTGAGGGTTCTTCTAAGATCTACCTCTACTTTTTCTGAATAGGCAGGCAGTCACAGTGCATTTTGAAGGACATGGACAAGATGTTTGTTGAGAATTGGATCAGTATCCCTAAAATCTATTCTGTTTGCAAACTAGCATTTAACTTTTTCCTGCATGATGAGATACCCCTTGATTTTTATTTTTTTTATTTTTTAATAGGTATTCTCAGCCTCTTCATGAAGAGATAGCACTGCATAAATATTTAAAGCATCGGAACATTGTCCAGTATCTTGGATCTGTTTCAGAAGATGGATACATTAAGATTTTTATGGAGCAGGTGCCAGGAGGTTTGTATCATTCTGGGCTTAGTCTCTCGAAAGAAATAAAAGCAGTTGGTGAAAGCCAATAGATGTACACTTAATATGTTTGTGCACTGTATATAGCTTTTCTATTGAGACGTTAACTACAGGTGGCATTCTTCTCATATAAAGAATAGATTTGAAGTGTACAGGTCCCAGTACCCTCTCCACTTGCTGTAATAATTAAAAACCTAGAGAAAAGTCATTACAAGTAATTGGTGTCAAATACTCATGTGTTACAAAATAGTGGAGTTAGAGCTGTATAGTCCATTTAGCCTGAGCTTATGAATGATGACTAGAGCTTTTAGGATAAATCTCTGTTAAGCAGTAACACTGACTGAGCCATTAAGTATTATTTTGTAACTGCTATATACAAAGCACTGCTATTTCCTAGGTAGATTAGAGATAAATTTATATGCTTCCCTTGCTCATAATTTCCAGTTTTGCTCCGCTAGCCTTCTCTAAATTTTAAGATGTGAAGTCCCTCTATATCCTCTCTAGGTTATATTTCCATCTCCATTTTGCTATTTGCTCTTCAGTGTCAAGTACTTGTCAGAATGAGTGTTAAATTCTTTTATGAATATAATTCACAAAATAAAAATAGAAATTAAAAAAACAGGGAAAAAAATTCAAGTTTTCTAGGGAAGGTCCAGACACAAACATTCAAAGTGTAATTAAATACCTCTGGGCATAGGAAAGTTCTTTATTTTTTCAATTCCCATGACCTTAGCACCTGAAAGCTGAGATGGTCTGACACATACGATGCATGTAGATGTGATGAGTTTATACCACCACTTCCACTTGTTTTTCTGCACTTGTTAAAAGTATCAGCTGGTGTTATTTACATACGTTTTTTCCCCCTGTTCATATATGCACAGTAGAGCGTACTGTGATTAGTTGCTAATGTCAAGATATTATTGAACCAATTCAGATATTTTAAACGTTGCAGCCAATCTTAAAAAGGAACCAGCTGTTCAGATTATGTAAGATTCTTTGAGGAGATTTCACTTTAGAAAGCTGTTGGTGTGGACTGAAAATCCCTTTAGCTGAATTTGTCTGGCGTTAAATAGATCCACTGCACTTAGTTTATTATGAGCAGAAAAAGCAAAACTGTCTTTATTTTGCTTCATGATTAAAATATTTGTGTTATTCAAAAAAAGATTAGATTTATTATGAGTAGGGGAAGTGTGGATGACCTATCTCCTACTCTGAACATCCATTACTTAGTTTCTTTCAGGAACTTTATTTTCTCTGTCTCTGAATATTTCCAGAAGTTAATCCCATATTTGCAAGGAAAAGACTCTTTCCTTTTTTCTTCTCCCCTCCCCCCCCTTGAGTAAATCAGCTTCTCTTTGCCCAGGCATGTGGTTCATGAAGTACAGTGTGTAAGATCATACAGTGTTACCTCTGGTCTTCATTTCATTAAGGGCTAAATGGTTGTTAGTCCTAGTCTCAACAGTTGTTAGACGGAAGGTAAGGTAGATGCATCCAGCCCTGTTGTAACATTTATTCCTGTCATGGAGGTAGAAGCTGAGCTGGCAAGAAAGAAATAACCAGTCAAGAGCAGCAGCAAGTGATTTGCTTTGAGCGATCAAGGAAGAACTTGTCTTCATTGTAGCTACCGCATTTCTCTTGTATTAGGATATTGAACAAATGCTTAATCCAGACTTAAATGTTTCATGTTAATTTGGGGATTTTGCTATCTTGATACACTTTCTTAACTCTTGTAGGTAGCCTCTCAGCTCTCCTAAGATCTAAGTGGGGCCCAATGAAAGAACCTACAATTAAATTTTACACCAAGCAGATTCTGGAAGGCCTTAAATATCTCCATGAGAACCAGATTGTACACAGAGATATAAAGGTAAATTTTCCTTTAGTGCGTCTTGTGTGATTTGTTTTTAATCTTATTTACTTCAGTTAGTTTTACTCTAACCTGAAGTAGAATTTTTAATAGGATTTCATGGAAGCTTAAAACAAAAGAAAAGAATAAAATAACCCCTTCTCCCTGGTGCTTCTGGAAAATTCCTTTGTAGAAAGGTATATTACAGAATCACAGAATCACAGGGGTTGGAAGGGACCTCTGGAGATCATCTAGTCCAACCCCCCTGAAAGATAACTGCAAACTTGAAGGAGTATTGAGACTGGGATTTGGAACCTGTACTCATCTGTCTCCTCTCCCTTCTCTCTCTCTCTCTCTCTCTCTCTCTCTCTCTCT
>VYXH01006107.1:43506-66726 GCA_013397275.1 Burhinus bistriatus | reverse complement strand
GGGACCGCCCCCCGGGGGGGGGGGGGGGGTGTGCATATATCTCTGTATGTGTGTGTGCGCATGCAAGAGAGGGTACCAAAATGGCATGTCGTATGAGTGTCTAGCTGCTTTGCTGTCTTTGTGTTCAGCAGTTAGCTTGTTCACGCCTTTTATTGCTTATGCATATAATGATTTTGAGTTGTATTGCTGCTTTCTTTCAACAAGATTACCTCTCCCTGAGCCATTTTGCAAAACGAGGTCTTGATGTCACTGAAGATGATCACGGCTGTTTTAAGCATATTGCCCTTTCCTGCCTAGTTCTGTTACATGTTTTACAATGTCTGTTCCTAGATTACAATCGTAATACATCCCTCCCACTGCCACTCCATGGAGAACAGGCTGGCAGTAGCAGCAGTGAGCATGGCTCTGTTTCGCCAGACTCTGATGTACAGCATGACATGTTTTTTGAAAGGCCAAAGAGATCCATTTCAGAGATTCAGACAAAGCATCCCATTTCCCATTTACTGAGGTAAAGCATTTGCTTGTCGCTAGACACCCATGAGAGATTATGTGAATTTAATTCATATTATATTTTATCTGAGGGCAATTTTTTTCACATAATGACTATATAAGCAGGTGTGTTAAAAAGCAAGCCAGTTGCGTAGGCAGGTTACCAGTTAATTTAAATATTGTCTGTAATTTAATTCATGAACAATGATTCTTTCTCCTTAAGGTTTCCACGTATTTATATACTTTTCCCCCCTCTGTGAATAAATGCCAGTCATCTTATTGGCTGCGTGGCTATGGATTCAGGAGTTAGCAGAAGAGTTTACCCTTCCATGTACTCATGAAAAAATGTGGGAAAGGGGCAGCAGAAAAACAGTTCTGCTGCTCAGACAGCACAAAGCAATGCTTTCAAATGAGCAGGTTACAGTATGGGGCCAGAAAAAATGAATAGTTATCTCAGGCCAGGTTTTTCAGCTTTCCTCCCCAAAACTGAACTAGTGCTGGGTGGCATTAATGCCAGCTTCTTAGCGGGGTGAAATCAGCCTTGTGCTTTCAGCTTCAGTGGAGTTTACGTCAGCTGAGGATCTGAGCCATCTTCTATCTCAGAATTGGTGTTTAAGTCTGATCAATCTGCTGCTATAGTTTAACTCACTTTTTAACCTTCAAAGTATCCCTACTCGCTTCTGACAGTGCTGGATATTGCTAATGCTGAGCTCTCTTTTGTGCGTGTGGCCCGGTTGCTGATGCAGCGTGCCTGATGACGGCTTGGCCTCAGAGGATAGGAGTGCCTCTCCTTCCATTGAGGATAAGGATGCTGGTCTGTTTCTGCTGCGGAAGGACAGTGAACGCCGAGCGATCCTATATAAAATCCTTAAGGAAGAACAGAATGAAGTTGCTTCCAATTTGCGGGACTGTATTGCACAGGTAATTTCACTTCAGGTCTCCTTTTCCCGTGTCAAAAGGAAAATTACAAGCCAGGTAGTAGTATTTCTTTTCTGAAAACTAATAAACTAAGGTGCTTGGATTGTTCCTTCTGAATATCTTTAATCTCTGAGACCTGTAACTGTGTGAGCTGTTTGCTGTTGTCTGAATGGATAACAAACACCACCTTTTGCCTGTCACGGGGCTCTTGTTTTTTTCTAAGCTGGGGGGACATTTGACATGGGATTGGGGAGCTGAGGTTGGTGGGTTGGGTGGTTTTGATGTTGTGTTTTGTTTTGGCTTTTAAGGGCATGGAAGTGGAATATCAGGTAGTAATAGGTATGATTTACAGATAGAGAACTGATTAACAATTTTTAATTCAAAGGCTTTGTAAACTAGGTGCCAAGAACACAGTACATCAATCTCAAAAAAAAGCTATGGTGGATTTCTGTTGAGCAGCGGGCTGAGTGGGAAGGTTTAGTGACTGTAAAGAGGAGCAAGAAAAATCAGGTGTTCGGTTAACCCATAGCCAAGCTATGGCACACACCAGTAACAGAGTTGATTGCTTAGCTTTTTCTACTTAATGGCTGCTTCTATTATGCCACTGACATTATCTGTTCTTATCAAAGCTATGGTTTTTCACCTGGACTGCATTTACATAAAGGGGAGCCTGCTGACTCTTGTTGTGGTGTCCCTGGCCAGCTGTTGGTCTTGACGAAGACACTTGGAGCACTGCTGGCGGGGACCCTGCTGCTCCTGAGACAGCCCCAGCCAAGCCCAGCGTGGGCAGCTGGCTCCACGCAGTGCAGGGGTTTGCTCCTCCCCCATGAATCACTTCCACTGCAAACTGCCCTCAGGGTGCAGATCGGCTCACCCCAGACCCTGGGGGTTCCTGTAGAGCTTTACAGGCCCAAGAGAAAGGCCCACAAACTCAGGCTGGGGAAGCAATTGGGGTAAATTTCTGCTCTGAGATTAAACTGCAAAATAGCTTATAGCCTTATGGCGGACTAAAATTCATATGTGAGATCTTGGTCAGAAATAACCAAGGCTCTAAATATTTTCCAGGATAAAGAAGGATTATTTAGTAACAGCAAGTCCTACCTTAGTCTCCAGCTGTTTTGCAGCACTGCTGTAATCATCTCTTTTCCATAATTTCTGTAATACTTCTCCCTTTACCTTTTAATTATACAGGTTGTTGTTCTTACAGGCACTTGCATGGCTTTAACTGTAGGGTTATGGACTGCAAATCATAGAATGAACACTTGAGTCCTGTCACTGTGTAATCTTAGCCCTTTTTCTCACTTATGATGAATGTGTATATGAACATATTTTTTTGCTTAAGGAAATCAAATGTCAGCATAATTAGATAAAAGTGCAGATTCAGCTTATTGAAAGGATAACATCTCAAAAATTTGGGTCTCTTACTGGCTCACTCTGTTCTTTTTATGGAGGAGAGCTGCCCTCTGCAGTACATTGCAGAAATGCCTAGATATTATCTGGAACCTCTTCCCTTTGTGACAGCCACAGTAGCAGTAGACAATTTATGTTTTGGAAAATAGGAATTACTGTTAAAAAATTTTTAGTTAGAAAAAGGTAGGACATAAAGGCTTTGCAGAAACAAAAGTTCTGTGATTTCTGTGCATCACTGTGAAATATACATGGGCAAAACTATAAATTGTAACCCTAAAAATACTAATGCTACTAATTAGATGTTTAGTGACTCTGGGATTTACTTGATATACATTCATTATCTTTTCTCCAGAGCTCTGAAGAACTGCAACTTACAGTGGCCCACATCAAGCAAATTATTGGGATTTTAAGGGACTTCATACGTTCTCCTGAGCAGAGAGTGATGGCTTCTACCATATCCAAGTTGAAAATGGATTTGGACTTTGACAGCACTTCCATCAATCAGATTCATCTGGTACTGTTTGGATTCCAGGATGCGGTGAGTTCCTTGCCTAGTGCAGTAGGAGAGGAATTCTTCCTGGACAGAGCTCACCCTGGGGGTGTGCAGCTTTTCCACTCTTCCTCAGTCCTCTTCCTCCTTGAATGTCACAGCCTGGGTACGGTTTGAAAGCTTTGGCCTGAAACTGTCAAATCTATTGTGTAGACTTTCAAAGGTGGGAGGGTTTTAGTGACTTGTGCAGTTGTTACTTTATAAAACTTCCTCTGACTGTTGAAAAAGAAGGTTCTCTTTCCTAAGGTGTAATCAAATATTTGCTGCTACTGTAACTTGCTTATTTATTTATAGGTGAACAAAGTATTAAGAAATCACTTAATAAGGCCCCACTGGATGTTTGCAATGGATAACATAATTCGCCGTGCAGTCCAAGCAGCAGTCACTATTCTTATTCCAGGTAAATCAAAGCAGCTGAAAATAATATTTTAAACAACAACAACAAAAAAGGCTGTTCGCGTATCAAAGAGTTATAGCAAATGGAACAGTTTAGATGTTTAATCTGTCAGCATACCATTAACTGCATCCCATGTGCCACTACATCAAAGGCACAGGGTCAGAATGTTGTACAGAAAGAAGTGTTGATCTGGAAGATGAATGCTGTAGTTGCGGTACAAAAGCATGTAATGAGGAGATAATCAGTGGTTCTGCACCACCAGTGTGGTCCAACCATGGAAGAAAAAGGCCAATTAAACTCATTCAAGCTGGAGCTTTTCTAGTAAGAAAAAAAATGACTCTGTACAACATTTTAATGACATCCAAGGTGGGTAACACTGCACAGGTCTGGTTCTGTGTTCTGAAAAATGATGGCTGAGCTGTGGAACAGATGCAGAGAAGGGAGCGCATTAATATAAGGAGTAGTGTGGTTTTGGTCTACAGATGGATAGTAGGAAAAATCACCACCACCAAGGAGGGGGATAAATTACTAAGAACTGTCTAGGAATAAGTCTAAGTTGGAAATTTGCAAGTAGTTTTGTAACTCCTTGAAGTGCTGAGCATCCCTTCCACTATGGGAATGTACCGAGCACACTTAGTGATGGTGAGCCCTTTCAGTCCGAAGTTGCTATGGCTTTCAAGGTAAATTGGCCAAATTTTTTAGGACTTCATTTATAGGACAAGAATGCCAGCTATTCTTTGATGGGAAGGCTGGCCACGTGCAGCAAGTTCTGAGAGAACTAGGTTAGAAATGCTACCTGGAAAAGAGGAAAGCTTTGTAAACTCTTTGGTCCAGGGTATTAGGGGAAAACAACTTTTTTTCTATTTTTTCCTTTTTAAGAAAACCTCAAGCTTTCAAGGGTTTCTCATTAATACATTTTTATTAACTATCTTATAATTCATTTGATCACAAATGTATTTGTCATCTCTACAGCTGTAATATACAGCTCTACTGGTACGCTACAGCTGAGCTATTACAGTGCCAGTCATTTTAGAACTGATGCCAGAGAATCTGTGGTCCAGTTCGCAGAAGGCTTTGCTACTCCCTTGCTCAGGATTGTAAGAAAGCACATTGTGTAAACAGTCTACTTCCTCAGCTGAAGCTCCCCCACCTGCAGTAATAAAGAACAAACTGTAGTACCTCTGAAGACAGGCTTTTCCAAAAACATTCTTATTCTTACACTGTTTCATTTTACCAGAGCTTCGAGCTCACTTTGAGCCAGCATCAGAAACTGAAGGTGGGGACAAGATCGGTGATGAAGTGGAGGACAGTTACCAGCCCACTGAACAAAATGGGCCTGAGGATCCCACCATCACATCAGGAGTCAGCACCCTTAGTTCTGTGGTGTCACACGAGGCTCAGCAGCAACTTAGCCTGGAGTTGGGCAGACTTAAACAAGAGACCTTAAGGTAACCCTCCTATGAAGACTGTGGATTTATTTTCAGGCAGTCTTTGAAAAGCTCTCAGACATTGCTTTCTACAGTGACACATATGTACCTAACATAAATACCGCACACCTGGTATGACTGCCTCATGATAAAGCAGACCTTCCAGGAACACAAATGGATTCAGAATATAATGGTGGCACCAGTATGACAACTCAACAGCCTTCAGTACAACTTTTGTTTCTGTGTAATTAATTTTTTTAATTGCATAATGTCATGTTGGATTTCTGCTGTTAAGTAATCAGGCTTGTGCAACTGCGCCAGTCTCCTTCCTACTTCCTTGGCTCCTTGGATGCCACCTGACCCAGTGGCAGTGCCCTCCAAGGTGTTCCTGCGAGAAAAGGACAGAGCAGCTCTGTCCTGTCCCACCGGACAGACTGCCCACCAATTACCACAAGCAGAGCCCCTGTCCTATTTCTCATGGCTTACACTTGTATGCTGCTGCCAGCGTGTTAACACCTGAAGGTCCCATTCTTCTTTATGGATGTGATGTAAATCTGTGATCAGGAAGTCCCTGGTAGAACATCAGTGTTGCACTGTTGAGCAGTAAATGACAATATAAAGGCAGCAACTCTGCCCACAGAGGCTGCAAAACAATAGGAACATAATTTACAAACTATTTGCTGCATTCTGCAAAGATAAAAGCCTTAAAATGCCACCACTAAGCTGAGTCTCAGACAACCAAAATGAAATCTCTAAGCCATAAAATACGTTACTTAAGGGAGTATCTCTCAAGGGTCTCTGTCCTTTGGCAGTCATTAAAAATGGTAAGTATTTTCTTCAGCTAGACTTATTCTCAGTATGGTTGTGTTTGATCTCTCTCTTGTGCTGACAGGCTTTTGGAAAACCTCATTCAGAAGGAGAAAGAGTATCAGACCCTCTTACGACAATCTTTGGAGCAAAAATCTCAGGAATTACGCTTGCTTCGATTAAAACTTAAACCCGAAGGTATGAGGGGATACTGCATGCTTTGCCAGTTGCACACAAATACATTGGATCATGTGCTTGCTTAAAGGCTAAAAGACAGTCTATTTTAAGCTTCAGTAATCTGAAAACCACCACTTTTGCCCTAGTTTTTGAGGTGTATTAACCTATACTTTTGTTTTCTGTTAAACTCCCAATGGTCTGCAGCAACTTTTACAGAGAATGCAGACCCTGAGCTCATGAACTGGCTGAAACAACAAGGAGCAGACTTGGATGCTATTAAGAGGGTAAAAGAAAAAGAAACTAAAAAAAAAAAATCATCTTTTAAAAAAAAAAGTCATTGTAGTCATAATTAGCAGTTTGGTTTCAAAGGAGTATTAATTTAGGAATAAATTTGCCTTTTAGTTTGCTGAAGAAGATTATACACTAAGTGCTGTCCTTAATGATATCACTAAAGATGATTTGCGGTATCTTCAACTGCGGTAAGAAAGTACTTCTTAGTTCATTGTTAAGTGCTTAATTAAAGTAGTTAAAAAAAAATTTTTTTAGAAGTTAGGTTATTCAAATAGGTCAGTGGCAACTGCTGTGAATTTCATGTCCACTTTTCTGTTAAAGTTTTTCACATCTTAACTGACACAGCGTAACAACTACACCTAGGGTGCTTCAAGCCATCTAAGTTTTGGCATTTATCAAGGTCGGGAGCTATTTCTGCACTATTCAGGATGATGTAATCATATGGAAAACAGGCATAAACAACATACTTTTCCTACCCATTGATTCAAGGCCTTTCATCATCATTCTGTTTAACCCCTGGCTGACCTGCAAGAAGTTGTTTTTAGCCACAACCTTAAAGAAGTGTAGTGTTTTCTATGTACCGTCATAACGTATATCCTTAGGATTTCTAGATGTTACTTCTTGCTCACTTTAATGTAGTGGACGTGAGGGAGCTTTCCCTAACTGTTCTCCATTCTTCTTCATACAGGGGTGGTCTTCTCTGCAGAATTTGGAATGCAATATTAAATCACCGACAAACATCTGGTAAGACCTCAGTGCAGAAGGTTAATGCTTCGGACAGAGAATGTGTAATGGTAATAAACAAATGAAAAACACATTCCTAACACTTAAATTATTAGATGTACATATGTATGTATAGTGGCCTTGCAGGTTTTGCACAGTTATGTAGCTTGTTTGACCATCAGTGTAGTACACAGTGAATAGTAACAGCTTTTAAGTCGGTGTCAATGCAATTAAATTAGTTATGACAGTAATGCAGAAGTCAAATGTCTATCAATGTAATATAAAGCATTAGCTGAGAAAAAAAACCCCAACCTTTTCGGTAAAACAGGTACCACACACCTCAACTGGCTTTAGCACTGTGACAACTGTGAATTTAAAATGTGTTACAGTTCTGCTGGCTGATGGTTTGAGCAGGGAGGGGATGTGCTAGAGCGTATGTCACCCCTTCATAGATGAATGTATACAGCTTTTTGTATTAAAGCTCCTCTCACTGAACTACTAAGACAAGCCTGGTGTGATGTTTTCATTTAGTAACTTTTCGGCAGCAAAAACATAGCATCTAAATGGCTTTTTTTGGGGAAAAGTGGTTCAACAAGAAATAAAGCAAACAGACCACCTGATAAATGTTAAAGTTTAATTTTTATTTTTTTTTTTTACACTGTACATAACACATACAGCAGAAAGTCAGTAAAGCAAATATATAGCAATTTAAATAAACCACTGCTTTCTCTTAATTTAGCTCTGTCTGAAACAACATTCAGCATGTTAAAGAAAATCCATACCGAGATGGATTTCCCTACACATTTCCTCTTTTGAAAGAGCTTAAATAAGCTTAAGGTTTGTTTCAGATCATTATAGTTCCTGTAAATGCATTCACTTATTCTTATGAATAAGTTATGCCAACAAAAAAAAGGCCTTTAGCTGACAGACTTGTACTTTATCCACTGGTTTGGGCCACGCACTTCAAAGGGTGGCTCATTGAAGTAGATGTGGTTACCTAGTTCTTCCAATGGTGGCTCTGGGTCAGTGGTAGCAAACTGAGCAGCTTCCTCGATCTCCTTCCTTACCGCCACGTCAATTTCCTATACCAAAGCCAGATGCTTATTATAAGACAGCTCAGAAAAAGCATTTAAATTTAAACACAATGATTAAGTATTGGTCAGAATTAGTGTTAACACTGTCTATAAACATACATTAAAAACCTTCCTTCCTACTGAACTGCAGCATTTGTCCCTTTTGGGTAGTACAGGTAACTTATCGCCAGGGGAACATGACCCCACTGAGCCTCTACATTTTCAATTCTGATTCTGCAAACCTGAGAGTCAGTGACATTTTTTTTATTTTTTAAAACAGAGTTGCTGAAAGCATTTACAACATTTGCTTAGAAGGTTCCTGGCTCCTTCACTAGGGCTTTTCACTATTGATAATCTCCCTGTCAGAGACTTACCCCCTTCCTAGGTAGTCAAGAAAGCCTGGGTAATTTTGATTTCTGCATGTTAGTATATGACAAGAGCTGTATTTGAAAAACTAACACCCATATACACAGCCCTGCCCCGCTGAGTTACACTCGGTACCCAAAAGCAAAATGCCTTTCCAGCAGAGTGCAACTTCATTAGTTAGTCAGCAACAAAAAAAATCACCAATAAAAGTGATGTTAAAACAAACTTTCAAGAACTTCAAACAACAAGTGATGCACGCTGCCTTATGACGTGCTTTTCAGAGATCTTTAGTGTGTGAATGCTCTTAATTAAATGCGTACCTTTAATTCTTCAATACTAGCAAGGTTATTGTTGACCATTCTGTCCTTCAGCAAAGTTATGGGATCACTTTTGCTTCTCACTTCCTGAATTTCTTCTCTAGTACGATAGCTAGGAGGAAGACAAGCAAAGACATGAACTTCTTAAGTGGTATCCTTGAATAGAGGTGAGGTTCTGGACACAGCTCACTTTCAGAAAAAAGCATGACCAAAGAATTGTCAGGCATGCAATGAATATACACAGCAGCGTTCATCACTCAAAGGGTAGCACAGCTACTGCTAGAACACTTCTTAGATCTGTAAGTGGCGACAGCACTGAAGTAGCTCCAGACTCAAGTATAACGTAGGCAGGGAAAGGGGGAGCAATCCCGGCCTGAGACAATTACTGCAAGGGGCCATATTTCCTCCTTCCCAGCTCCCCTGAGGTGGGGGACTAGATGACTTGCTATGTGCTTCCAATTCACTACAAGTTCCCACACCTCTGCTTCATGTTGATCAATTCATATTTGTCAGCTGGTGCAATGGCCGAGTCTTTATGGGAACTGTATATTTGTATTTTTAAGAAGTGTTCTGGTTGACTGGAGAGTCCAAACTATTCCTATAATTTTAGCTTACAGGATTTTAAATACTCTAAAAACCCTGGAAAAGCATGCTGCTTTTCAGTCAAAGCTTAATTAGAACACAACATACAGTCACACTAAAAGCAGAATTCATTACTAGAAAGTACAGGAGTTTACCTGACTTTGTGCTTGCTCTAAAACTAAATCTCGATATTGCAAGTAAAACAAGTATGCTACATGGCCACGGATTATCAACTGACCCATGAGACGAGTGATCAGACTGCTCATAGCAATTTCATCATAACCTTTATATGCACTTCACAATGGATTTGTTTAAATTGAATCCAAGAGTTCCAGGATTTTGACCATCAATAGTTATTTGTTTTCAATGAATGCCAAGAAAGAATGTCACAGTACCTTATTCCAGGGTCACTCATACTGTGGCCATGGTAACGGTATGTCTGTAACTCCATCAGAATGGGACCCTTAAAAAGAAAAAGGTGTTACCACCTTGAGTGACCAATTTGTTGTTGTAGCAGCAAGTATTTGCTCTAGGTGAATTGCATCAGTGATGAATGATTTTAATTCAATGCTTTTTCTCAGTTTAATTTACATAACATTATCACAACTAGGAAAATGAAACTTAACTCTTTCCAAATGAAAGCCAATGTTGATATTGTCAGCATTTATTCTCATGTTCTTACTGAACAGCGTTAAACAATTTCTTCCCTTCCAATGTCATTCCATCATTAATCAGACTATTTCAAATTGTCTGTTGTTTCACTGTAAGATTGTCACTCACAGAACCTTATTCTTTTGTATGAACTTTTTCTTTTTCCTGTTGTATGTTCCCAGCACAAACATTATTTCACCAAACATTAAGAATCTTCAGAACCAGTGTATCATACCTGGGTTACAGACACTAATGGTGACTCACAAAACTTTTACTTCACTTTCCATCCATTGTAAATATAGAATGATTACTACTTTCCTTAATGCTCCCCCTAATTAATCTCTTGACAATGAACACAACTGCCTGACAGTCAGAACATCTTTCACAACAGAACTTAACTGGTATAGAAATGGGGAAAAGGATGATAGAGTATCAGGATATATGTATTTTTTAAAAAATGCTTGGTTAATAGCAATTGCATGTTAAGAAATTCTAACAGAATTAAAGAACCACTCAATTACTTACAGGTTCAATACTGTGCAGAAAAAAAGGAAATAAAGGTCAAATAAAGTTTCCACAGTGACTGGAGAAAACGGGCTAGATGAGGAATTTTTTATGCAGCAATAATCTGGCTAAGAATTTCACCTATGGAAAAGGAATGATGATTACAGACTTACTTTTCCAGATCTACAGTACTCAGTTGCAAACTTTGCTGCTTCTCGAACACAGAGAACATCCATGCCATCCACCTGACAAAACAGAAACTGTAAGTTGAGGCAAAAAAATGCCAGACCCCAAACTTCCAATTTCAGTACTTTCACAAGTGCAACAGGAATTCAGTTTCAAATTTTCCTATATTTAAAAAAATATTTATAAATATATTTGTAAATAAAACAAATATATACATATGTATGTATTGGCAGGTGTGTGGATGCACATCCTACCCTCTTCCACCCCCCCTCAAAAACAGCTGGGTTTGTCCTCACCCTGAGCCCTGGAATGAAGTCTCCTCTTTTGTAGTAGTCAGTACTGGCTGCAGCTCTCTCAACCGATGTTCCCATTCCGTATCGATTATTCTCACAGATAAAAACACAAGGCAACTTCCATAAGGCGGCCATATTGTATGTTTCAAATATCTGGCCCTGAAAGAAAAAGAGCAAGTTACATCTAGGCAGGGAGCTCAGCCTTCAAGCATTAGGCTCTACTGAAAATCATTCAGTTGCAGAGGTCTTGCTAGGAGAAATTTTAATACTGAAAGTGATCTGAAACCAGCCACTTCCTGCAGCTCAGCAGGAATAAAAGAGAAGCTACACTATATAAGGTAACTTTCATCTCAACTAGTAGTTTATAAAACTTAGTTTTTAAACCTATCTCAGTATCTGTGGTAGGGTAGCACAAAACCTTCAACTTTAACTGAAGTATTTCAGCTACAGTCATAAAAAAACTTCACAACTGATTAATCTGGCAGAATGCTGCTACAGCAAAGTGAAAGAAAAGTTCAATCACGGTGACCACATCGGCCTTGCTACTCTAAGTCAAAGACAGGGAAAACCAGGAATGGAGATCTCCACCTGTGTTTTGAAACTGGTAAATTATATCAGCGGTACACTCTAAACCACCATCTTCTTATCTATCTGGCTTAATGTCTCTGCTGATAACATGAAGAGACCAGCTGGAATGTCAGAACTACATGGCTCTGCAAGATGCTCTGTCCTATCCTCTGTCTTCAGAAACATAAGTTACACGTTTCTCCCTATTCAGCAGCACTATCTTCACTGCTATCATTCAGAGCTCTCCTTACAGCACAGAGACTTCAGGCTGTCACACTTAGGTGAGCCATACGCAACTGGAAAGAGGGTAACAAGAGTAACCAGAAACCCCTCCTCCCATGACTTGTGCAGTGTTCAAATAATTAACCATTAGCCCCACTCACTCCCTTAGTATCTAGGGTACTCCAGGAGGGAAGGAGCCAAGAAGCTTTCCCTCCGCTTCAGCAATAAGGGCAGAGTTCAAAATGCAGGTGGGGAAGGACAGAGACAGATCCAAAACATGACAAAAAAAATCCAAGCACACGCTACATTCCTGATGTAGCATGTAGCAATTAACTGTTCATCTGAACCACCCCTCTGAAGACTATACAGTACTTGAAGCATACCGCTACTCAAATGCCTAAGACGACACAAATAAGATGTGCTAGTGTCCAAAATTTGCACGACGCCCAGCCACCTCTGTGAAGTTGGTCTCAGTGAATAGCACTTCACAACAAAAGCCCTAAGAAAAACTGCAGTGGGCTGTAGGACAGAGGGTGTACACTGTCTTCTCTCTCCAGGATTGCTTTTTCACTATCAGTGGACTCCTTTATTACAGCATCCTTGCAGCAGAAAGCCCAACACAACAATCTCAGCATAAGTCCCAGTCAGACGATGCCCGGGTTGCAGGTACTACACCCACAGGGTGAAAGGTGCTCTCCCACCACCCTGTGGAAAGGCAGAGCTCACAGTTCACAGAAGGGAAATTTACCCACAGTCACACTCCTCCTCACAGAGCCACATCAGACAAAGCTTGTTTACCTGATTGGCTGCACCATCCCCATATAACGTCAGACAGACTTCATTTTTACCAAAGTATTTACAGGCCAGCGCAATCCCAGCTCCAAGAGGAACCTATCACAAAGTAACAGGACAAACCAAAATTTTAGAACGATGTGTAGAGGAGTTGGAAGCAGGCGGCCTGTGAACAGTAGAGAGGCATTTATGCTGTTAGAGATCTGCTCAACAAACAAGTTTTTACCAACCCACTTCCATTTGTTGCAATCGGTATTACAGCCAAAATACAAACGTCAGCTATATTCTCAATTTGATTCATTTTTTCTACAGTTCACAAAACTGTGAGCAAACCAGAATAAAGACATAACAGATTTAACAGTCACACAGCAATGGTATCTGCATACAAGCTCACACCACAAAAACTGAGAGGAAACACCAACACAGGACATGAGCTAAATTCAATTTGTGCTTTAAAGTGGAAGTCATGTATATACCTGAGCACCAACAATACCATTGCCACCATAGAAGTTTTTGGTATACATATGCATTGATCCTCCTTTTCCCTTCACACATCCTCCTTTTCGACCTGAAACATGAATAACAAGCAATTTATTTTTTTGGATGAAAAATACTATACAAATGGGAACATCTAATTCAATTCCTAAAGGTAGTAACACTTAAGGCCACGTTGTTGTCATTAGATCTATGCGGAGTTAAGGCACAATGGCCTCATAATTCAGGAAATGCGGAATGAGATTAAAAAGAAATTTTAAAATCAACCAAGAAGTTTCAGTGTCCTAGTATACAAAAGCACTTTCTGATAAACATAGGTTGGTTTTGGTTTTTTTGGTTTTTTTTTTGTTTGTTTGTTTGTTTGTTTTTTAATAGCCAACATGGCCTGTATTTCTCATCTATGTAATCTGTAAGAAGTATATACAGTTCTTATTACTTTTGGCTTCTGCAAGAAAGATATGAACACTGTTCCAAATTAGTTGCAATAATCTACACTTGTCTTCCCTGTGACAACAACCACACAATCACAGATAGGACGTTTAAAAAGAGAAAAAGAAAAAAAAAAAAANNNNTTAAAAAAAAAAAAAAAAAAAAAAAAAAAAAAAAAAACAAACAAACAACACAAAACAACTCCCCATGCTGCCCCAGGATAAACCTCAAAAAGTCACCCAGCCCAGCATTATTCATGCTGCAGTTTGAAGACAACTGGTGGTCCACGAAGCATTACAACAAACCCTATTTAAATGAGCTGACCTAAGAGCACAGAATTTCTCAGCCCACTCCATTTCTTATTCTAATCTGTCTTGTTACTCGCCACAGAAGCTTTTACTTTATTTCTAATAAGCACAGCTTGCTTGGTTGGGCTTCTTTTTTGCCTTAGCCTTGGTGTTTATTTTAGAAGTTGAATGTTGGATCTCTTTCTGGAACTTGTACTTCTCTTTCTTACTTAATAGTGGATCATTTTTATTACTGGTCTTTCTCGTGCTTATGAATTGGTTTCATGTGAGCTTTTATGGATTCTGCCAGCTGGGGCCAAAGCAAAAAGAAAAAAAAGAAAAGATTGTCTAATTTTAATCAGAAAACTATTCTTCTTAACTGTAATTAAACTTCAGTAATCTCCCTCCACTTTTTGTACAATCCTTTCTTGTATTTTAGCTACAAACTCCTGATTGACCAATGTCACCTTTTGCTATACATTCTACTTTTCTTAGAACAATCTGCATTGACATCTACAAAACCTTATCTCAGGGAATCATCAATTCTCCTGAGAAGTCCTCTTCTATAGTTTGTTTCCTGTAGGATCTTATCCACTAGTCTTATTTTGGGTGACTCTGCTTCCTGCTCCTTTGAAGACTTTTTAATTCTGTCATTTCTTGGTCATTGTAACTCAGGCTGTCTTTCAGTTTGGCATTTTCAGTCAAGATCTTTGTTTGCAAGAATCAGCTCGAGCAGCATTCCTCTCTAGAAACTTGGCCCAAGCGTCATTTCTTGGAACAACAGTCTCTGTACGCGGCTGCTCTTTCCCAATTAAAAGAACCCCGCTAAACCCAAGCATAACGCTATAGAAGAGGATGTGTGTCATGAAAAGAAATAAAGAAATAAACCCCCACATCATCACTGATATTTGTAGTTTCAGGGCCCATAACAGACTTCAGTCATGACAATCTCCTTATTTACTTTCTCTTTTATGAGTATCCAGTGACACTTGGCACGTCACTCATCCACTAGATTCTGGGCTTTCGTGCACATTATTAATATGCATTCTTAACACACACACACATTCTTAGTATACAAAACCATACCTCTTCTCTACCCCCAAAATGCACTTTCCTGTATTAACGTTTCAAGTGTGCAAATTCTCAGATCAAATCTTTATTATACCAATGATTCATAAAGGCTTTCAAACTCCTTGTTCATTTTTTGTTTCTGGCATCCATTCACAGATCTTTAAGAGCTCAGCAGGCTGATCCTCTCTTCTCTTCCCTGCTCCACCTATGACCCCCATCTCTCCTTTCTGCAAAATCTTAGATCTGTCTAGATAACCATTTAATATTCTTGTTACAGTCAAATTTTCCCAAACCATTCAGTTTATCATTACAGGCAGTGTTTACCAGTCTTCCTAAGACTTCAACAGTGTAATCCACGGCTGTCTCCTAGGCAGTGTAATGCTCTGTCCTACTGAGAACAAACGCTTACCACCATCAAGTTCCATTTAAACAAGCTGCTCCATCACAACAAATACAGCATATGGTATCAAGAAAAGTTTTCTGAATTTGTGCTTTATAAGTACCAGCGCTTAAACATTCCTTATGACTTACATTTTGTAGTAAAATGTGATTGCATCATAAAATTATAAAATTGATTTATTCTGCTATGTCACTAAACTGCTTCTGAAGCCCCAGTATACTTTATGCATCAACATTATTTTGAATTTGAATAAAAAATTCTGACACAAGTATAGTGGCATGCAAATCCTCATTTTACTTAGCACAAACCTGTAAGTTCAGCGAGAATTTCTCGGACAGGCACTCCTCGTGCATAGGTAAAGCCATGCGCTCTGTAAGCTGTTATCACATGGTCTGTAGGCTTTATGGCAACTTCAAGGCCTACGCAGCAAGCCTCCTGTTACAAAGGAAAAGTAAGCTTAGCAATGAAGAAAAGCACACAACTTCTACAGTCAGCAGTGTGGCAAGGGCTACCTATGATCCCCCATACATCAAGTATCAGCAGAAAACAGGAAGAGCACAGGTACAGGAGACTGCCTCAAATCCCAAGGGGTGGCAGGCCTGGAGCTACAACAGCCTGGGGCTCTAAATTCCAACCTGACTGTCACTAACCAAAGCAGACAGGAGGGGAACCAGAAACTGCAAATTTCTGTGGACTTTTTCTACACCCATCTCCCAAATGAAGCATCTAAACAACTGCAATTCAAAAATGGCAGGGGGGAATGGACAGACAGCAATGTTTCACTAAGTTCAGGAAGTTCCTTCTCCTGGCTGTTGCTTTTTAGTGGGCACATGATCTATGAGACACTGGAATAAAAGCCATTAATGAAGCCTGAGAAGGAGGATGTGGGCCTCCAAATGTGTTGCAGTTGCTCACTCCTCACATTCTGCTCATCTTCAGCTGCACCTTGCCTTCTCTCTCTTCCTATTGCTGTCCCAAGATCTCAGGGATACCCTTGTGCGCTAAGACATTGTTTTTAAAGAAATAATGAACTAAATCATGGCTCCAGTTACAACTTCAGACAGTGTACGTGGATACTCAGTTCTAGATTTACTCTCTCTATTCAAATCCCTACATTAAGTAAGGTAAGACAATATGAAACCTCTTGGGAAAAAAAAATTCTCACCTGACCATCATATAAATGGCAGAAGCCACGGATAATCTTCTGCTTGTACAGCTGGTCAGACTTCAGCTCCATGCGTCGTATGGTCTGCATTGTCTTGTAGTAATGGAGCCCCTCCTCTCGAGTCATCACTGCTGTGGTACTAGGGCCTTCTTCCAGGCGATGGAGGTCACATTTCTGCGAAGTTGAACAAGTAGTCATTTCTTGAAACTAATTCATCCTATTTATGAATATCTTTTTTTTTTTTTTTAATGATGTGCCATTTTCAAAATCAGATTTTAATATCTTTTAAAAAAAAGAGCCAGCAAAACCTAAACCTAAATTTGTAGGTCAAAATAACCGTGAAGTTTGTGCACTATTTCCAAATTCAAGGAAATAAAAGCTTACTTTTAATAAAGACAGATTTCCACTCATGAAATGAAGCCTTGTAGCTCCTACTAGCAGTAGATGAACTACAGTTCTCACAAAATACGGGAAAAGCACATTTCCATGGTTGTTGCAGGCCAAGTACTTGGTAAGAGATACAGAGCCTTAGTGAAGAGACAAGAAAGGTAGAAAGTTTCCTTTGGGAAACAGTTTGTAAGGTCTGGTCCTAAGACTGGACCTCACCTCTTCTATCACCACTTCTAACAAGCAGCAATAAACCACTGCTGCACATGCCACCCTGCCAGTCAAACCACCCTCTGTACAGTACAACTTCCTCCCCAAACCATGGATTCTACTGAGGGTGGGCTGATTTTAGGCACCCATATGAAATAAACAACTAAAATTTAAAAAAAAAAAAATTAAAAAAATAAAATCAGTCAAGTTCAGTGGAACAGACCAAACAAATTACTGTCAGTGCAGATTACGTGGCCAAAATACTGCTATACAGGTTAAAGACAGTTTATATAAAAGCAAAAGTCTCTCCAGAGCAAATCCACTGACACTAGATGAATTGGATATAACACATGGGCACACTACTCTAAGGACAGCTCTGCTTCAGAGTTCACATAACAACAGAAACTTAGAAGTCTGAGTAATCAACACAGGACCAAACATTAAACCTGGTGTCTACTCAGAAAAGACTTTTCATATAAACATATTTTCCTTCACTTCCACCTGTGAAACAATTTGAATACCTTACAGGCATGGACAAACAGGAAGCAGGTAGAAGGAAAACCAAGTAATTTCTTTCAGATTTTCTTTTATCAATTCCTGAATGAAAAGCCAGCACAAAAGCTACCACCAATGGAAGCATCGCTTTTTCCTAAGACCTAGCCACAGTCGAAAGCTGACAGAATATAACGCACGTTTTATGAGCAGCACCAAGTCAACTATTAAAAGGATGCCATACTTTTTCCTCCAAAATCCATACGGACCTCAATTAGCTGCACACCTGGGATACTGCACCGATGACTCCATAAACAAAGGGGAGATGGAAAAAAGGGTAGACAGCAAACACCAGCTATTTTTTAAAAAGCATTAAGGAAACATTAATACTGTTCCCTCAGAACAGAAAAGGTTCTTTAGCTTCTTTGTGACTCAATTCTCACAGTTGCATTGCAGTATCACAGCTGCAAAGACTGACAATTTCACATTCTTAAGAAACAAGTAACATTACTACATACTGCCGAGGACAGTACTTCCAGCTGCATTTAGAATCAGGTCAGATACTGAGGGGTTTGGTTCTGGAAATGCAAACGCTATGTCTATACCTGAAAAGATAAGGGGGCAATTCCATCATGTCATGATCTACAACAAGCGCTTACACAGAATACCGGTATTAAGTGTTAAGCTTCTTTACCTTAATTTCAAACGTAGCTTCACTTGCAAAGTCTGCATAGTTACGCGACGCTACCATCACTCGNAAAGAAAAAGTAATTAGATCGGCAGTAGCGTAGCAGTGACAGCACAAGGCATTTCTAACACAGGCACGTCTCCGTCGAGGGGCCAACCCCAACAGAGGCAGCGCTATTTTACCATCCACATGCTAGAGCAGGAATTGCTACCTGGGACATGACAGCCAGTTTCTTCACGGAGAGGCACGTTCTTGCACAAACCGCAGCCAGGCTGCTCAGCTCACAGAGGGAAAGCGGGCAGCAGGGTGTTTACCTGCAGGTATCCCGCCTTGGCTAGGGAGGGAGAAAGCCGGGATATCTCAGTACCGTTAATGACAGTGACCCTGAAAATCACTTGAGTGGATGAAAGGATGCGAAGGCTCACAAAATCGCAACTGTGAGCATGCTGGAAATATCTAGATAGAGAAAACTACCCTGAGTGCTTATTGCTTTTCTGGGATTTTCCACAGGATCCAAATTTAAGATGCCGTTTGCTCCAGCCCTGTAATTTAACAGCTACTGTGTCAAGTCTGTTCCAGAACACACAGCTCCCAGGGAGGAGAGGCTGGATACTATCCTTCAGTGTAACTTTGAAGACAAAGGAGATCACGCGGCTACTCCTTCCCATTTGAGAAATGTAGGGAGCAAAAATGATAATTGCCCTCAGGAGCGATGAACTCCTTATCAAACCAATCCTTTAATGCAGCGCCTCAAAGAGTCAGCTGAAGAGATGAAAAGAGATCATCTGCGTAAAGCTTTATTTCACTATCTCTCCTAATCATCAGATTACTGTTCGGATAATATTAAACAGGGTGCAGTGGGAATATATTGTGCCAAGAAAAACAAGAGCAACCCTCTGTCTTTTAACATCTGGTGCTAGTAAGATTTGCCACCAGGCTAAGTCCAAAACAAAGCTGACACCCACCAAAAGGAAAAAAAAAAAAAGACAAAACCAAAACATAAGCAATATTTAAATATAATTATCAAGCAAAAGTAGGCAAGTTCTCAAATAATTTCTAACAGTAGTCCCAAATTGAAATAATTTGCGAATTAAACTCACCAGTGGCACAGCTTCACCAAGGGCAAGTCCTGCCTGATCAACCTAGAGGCATTCTATGATGGAGTGACTACATCAGTGGACAAAGGGAGAGCTATGGATGTTGTCTATCTGGACTTTCGTAAGGCCTTTGACATGGTTCCCCACAACATCCTTCTCTCTAAATTGGACAGATATGGATTTGACGGGTGGACTGTTTAGTGGATGAGGAATCGGTTGGATGGTCACATCCAAAAGGTAGTAGTCAACAGCTCAATGTCCAAATGGAGATTAGTGACAAGTGGTGTCCCTCAGGGGTCCGTATTGAGACCAGTACTGTTCAATATCTGCATCAATGACATAGACAGTGGGATCAAGTACACCCCTCAGCAAGTTTGCAGACAACACCAAGCTGGGTGGTGCGGTTGACATGCCTGAGGGACGGGATGCCATCCAGAGGGACCTGGACAGGCTCAGTAAGTGGGCCTGTGTGAACCTCAGGAGGTTCTACAAGGCCAAGTGCAGGGTCCTGCACCTGTAGCAGGGCAACCCCCAGTATCAATACAGGCTGGGGGATGAAGGGATTGAGAGCAGCCCTGCCAAGAAGGACTTGTGGGTACTGGTGGATGAAAAGCTGGACATGAGCCAACAACGTGCAATCGCAGCACAGAAGGCCAACCGCATCCTGGGCTGCATCAAAAGAAGTGTGGCCAGCAGGTTGAGGGAGGTGATTCTGCCCCTCTACTCTGCTCTCATGAGACCCTGCTCTGGAGCCCTCCACACAGGATAGACATGGACCTGTTGGAGCAGATCCAGAGGAGGGCCACAAAAATGATCAGAGGATTAGGGCACCTCTGCTATGAGGACAGGCTGAGAGAGTTGGGGTTGTTCAGCCTGGAGAAGAGAAGGCTCTTGGGAGACCTTCTTGTGGCCTTTCAGTACTTAAAGGAGGCTTAGAAGAAAGAAAGGGACAGGCTTCTTAGCAGGGCCTGTTGCAACAAGACAAGGGGTAATGGTTTTAAACTGAAAGAGGTAGATTTAGACAAGATATAAGGAAGAAATTTTTTTACGATGAGGGTGGTGAAACACTGGAACAGGTTGTCCAGAGAGGCGGTAGATGCCCCATCCCTGGAAACATTCCAGGTCAGGTTGGACGGGGCTCTGAGCAACCTGATGTAGTTGAAGATGCCCCTGCTCATTGCAGGGGGGTTGGACTAGACGACCTTTAAAGGTCCCTTCCAACCTAAACTATCCTAGGATTCTATGATTCGATATCCCTATAACAGTAGAGCTTTTATTTTGTACATGTGGTAGAAGTCCTTTAAAATCCAGTATTTAAAATTAAGATTAGAAAAAGAGAACAGAATTTTAAATTTGTAATACCGTTGATTATCTAAAATAAAAGTTTCAAAAGACTGTGAAGAGCATCAAAACCACAAAAATAATTATTTTTTCTCTTCACATGCCAGATTGGCTGTCTATTCAGATAGGCAATGCAGATTTTGATGGCTCTCTGCTCTGACTGGAATTTTGCCTTGATAGAAAAAATCTGAAAAACAAAACAAAACAAAAACCACAAAACAACCCAACAAACAAACCAAAGCAAAAAAAACCCCAGCAGATTTCTGGAATCTGAACTACTCTCATGCTTTCTTTTCAATAGGAAGAGAAGCTGGGGAGACACAAGGCAATAACAATGAAGAGAGAGAGTATCAATTAAGTGGGTAGCAGCACGGCCACTCATTTAAAATGATATGGAAACATAAAAGGTCACATACCTGAGGATACATGAAATACAGAACAACTGAAAGGGTGGCATGGTAGCAGAAAGATAAGAAGGATGTTTAAAAATACATTACTGTTCTGTCTTAAAGAATGAACACAGGCTATTGACTAATGAACATCTGGTATTTTTAGATAACTTTAGTTAAGTTTCACTACAGCATCAGATAGGATGTTCGTCTGTCCATGCATGTGCTGTGGCCATAGCATAAGAAATGCACTACATCTTTAGTGGCAAAATTGTATTGCTGATTAAGTTACACAAAAATTTCAGTAGCTCATTCAACCATGGAATTCACAGACATTTAGCTGAAGGTTCATTATTTCAAAATTTTGAGAATGCCCAGGTCACTGTCTCCAAAAAAAGGTCTGATTGACAGGTATAAAGCTTGGAAAAAAGCCAGGAGAAGTTTCTCAATCCATCTTGGTTACCTACTCTGTTGCATATTTGATTTAGCAATCACAATCCCCTCCCTCCCCCTGCCCCATTATCAGATTAAATATTTAGTGTTTTTAATTTAAACCAAATTTAAATTCTACACTGTCAACTGCAATGCATCAGTATTATCAGTGAAGAAAAGCTATTTTACTTCTACAGCTGGAAATAACTGAGGCTGGAAGGGACCTCTGTAGGCCATCTGGTCCAACCCCCTTGCCCTGAATACAACCTAAAAGCAAAAGTTCTAATACACAGCCAGTACACATGTCAAAAACAAACCTTGACAAAACTGATTCAGGCCTTACCTCACTAACAGCTCCCTAGGTTTGCAGCATTTGGAAGGGGGGGAAAAAAAACAAAAAAAGAAAAAAAAGAAAAAAGATAAGAGTAAGTAACTGTAACAATTAGGAGAGGAGAAGTCAGCAAATTATTAGCCAGCTGGAACACTGTAAGAGGTAGTTTCCTTACAGGTAAGCTCTGCGTCACGGATATACTTTGCAGTACGCTCAAAGTAGGTATAATATACTGCTTTACAGATTAAGACTGCTTCTATTTATTTGGTAACTTATACCTTCACTATAAATGCATAGGAACTATTCAAGACAAATATTTACATATTTGGTAATTGCTAGGATCCAAAAATCTGCACTAAGATAACCAAACCAGATCTAGTTTGGAATTCCAGGAAAACGCAGTATGTCAGGAGCAGGCCAAGTACTTCCAGTAAGGGACTAATTTTAGGCACTCATATTTGAAAATTTTAGTATAGATATTTCACTTGTAAATTAGGAAATACTTTTAGATATATAGTCCCAACACATATAGGAAGATCTTCTGGTAAATCTGCTTTCTTGTGTCATTCTCACGAATCCAGTCACCCACCTGCTTTTCCCCCAAGAAATGAATGCTTAGGTAAGTGAGCTACTTCAGAATAGAGGTGCAGTAACACAGTTGCTCTCAATGGCAAAAAGGCAGCTGACTTACAATTACCAAAAAGTACCCTTTAATGCTGACTCTATCTTGCCAACAATTTTTTTCAGCAGGGTTAATTTTTCCTCATGGCCACAGTCATTATAATGGAATAAGGAGAATGAAAAGGTGAAAGTAAGTTTTAAAGATTTTTCACACAAAAGAGATAAAACACAACAAATGAAACACTAATACTAGAAAAAATAACAACATTTGAAAGAAAATTCAGGAAGAGATGAAAAGAGACTGTTGTTTGAGCAAAGAATGGCGAAGCACCTCGAAAAAGGTCAGATGGCTGAATTTAGAACGGAAAGAGAAGAGTATGTTGACCCCCTGTTTAGGATCTGACCTGTGCTGACAGTCAAAACACATATGAATAAAGTAAACCAAAGGGCCCAGAAAAGGGTTTCAGAAATTAATCTGAATCTTTTATACGTAGTAAAAATAAATATGGCAAAGAGGTGACTGCGCACAGAACCGACGGAGGCTCTCCGGGCCGGGCAGCCACAGCCGCCCGTGCTGCAGCCGGAACGAACGCTCGGCCACCCCGGGACAGCGCGGGGGCTGCCGGCGGCGCGTTCGTCCCCG
>VYXH01006107.1:0-41159 GCA_013397275.1 Burhinus bistriatus | reverse complement strand
CCCCCCTCCCCCCCCCCCCCCCCCCAAAAAAAAACCCCCGAACAAAACCAACAGAAAGTAAAGCATGTTCACCTGTTGGCATCACAAATGCTTGTGTCTGCTGAGGGTTGCACAGAACTCGGCGCATTTGCAGCACAAGTGGTAAATGTTTAAGGCCTAACTGGTGCTGAAAATGTGTTCCTCAAACTACACCCTCAGCCTCCATCAGAGAGGACAGAAAGTGGGCGTCTGTTTCCAAAACACAGCTTCATCTGGATCCCCGCTGAACTGTTCACCTCCTTCCTTGGCTGCCCACCTGTTCTGTTACACCGGACGCTAGCGGCCAATGTGATTTCTTCCTCATTTTCTCCGTAACTCAAATCAGGAAGACAGGTAGCCATCTCTGCAGACAGGTGCTATGAGGAAGCCTAGCTCTTTATGTATTTGGGTAGTTGTTGATTAGAAAAGCAAACCCAAGCTTGGTATCAGCTTGCTGGAAGACACAAAATTACCAAACTTTCTTCAGCTTTAAGTTCAGGTGGCAGCCCAGAGCATTGGCAGTGCTCAGCATCCTACCTTTGTGCTGCCACCCTGCACGTACTCTGAGGTACGCTGTGCGTTGGCACAGGCTGAGATGTATAAAAGAAGCAATATAAAGCTATCATTTTTCACATCTAAGGAATGAAAGCCTTAAAAAATCTGAAAATAATGTCACTTTTGCTATCATGAAATCCATCCATGAGTAGACAGCTAGTGCTGTTTTCAGTTGTCATTAGGGACAAAACAGTTCTTGCTAACGCACTGCTAAAGGCAAATCTACACGGGGCTTCTGGAGTCATTTCTGGTATGCAACTTGTAGGAAGTTTGAATTTTTCGAGTCAGCTCTGTGCTGCTAAGCAGCTTTAGACGTCGTTCATGAAGCAGCAAGAGCAACAACAGCAGCTGTCCTCCAACAGAATAAAAAGCGATGTAAAAAGGTTGATAAGTTGCTTCAGAAAGCATTTTTCCTAGAGTATCTATCTTTAGTCTGTAGCATTTCCCTGCTCGGAAAGCAAGCACAGACTTGCTGGAGATACTGTTCTGCAGGCAGGGAGTGGCACTGCAGCTAGAGAAATCTTTATCCCAAAGGTCTGTGTGGGGCTTACCCCAGAGCTGCCAAGGTACTGCACCAGCCTGAGAGGTCCCAGGCCACTTCTAAATGGTGTAGCCATCTCTGTCTGGAAGTTTGCAACCTGCACTTTTATCAGTCATTACTGCACAGGGAGATTACTGATGGATTCATCAGTAATGATGGTGTCTGTGCACACGCCAGTTATATTGGTGCAACTCATGAAACACAAATACTTCCAGTGTCCTCCTGGCCTACTGAAGTTTATAGCAAGGCCAAATGGCACCTGGGATTTCCTTAGCAACTTGTGTCACTAACCTGCTAGGGACAGTCAGGAGATGGCTAGGGGGAAGCTGAGGCTTTGAGGCATTTCTCATGGTGACCCTGCTCTGGCAGTCTGGTGACAATAGTTTCTTGACACCCCTGACAGGAGATGCTACATTTTGAGAGAGATGTGCAATAGTTGGCTTTGCAGAAAAACCCACCTATACGAAGACCTGACCTGGTTTGAGGTAAAACAGAACTGACTTTCTGTTCAGTAATTTTACTTTTTAGCTAAGCCTCTTCTAACCAACTGAACTCTCTGAAATTAACGGTGTATTTTTCAGACAGTATCTGCTTCCAGAGTGATAAGACCTGATCGTTTATCATTTATGCCAAGGAACGGTATGCAGAGAGGCTCTTGCTTATCCTTATTGCTATAACACCCAAGGGCAGCCAACTTTGTTATTTGCCCCGTTGGAGGGTCGGAAGCAGAAAAGCGTAGCGGGGTCACACCTGAGGGGAGGAGCGGACAGGACAGGTGACCCCAAACTGTCCAACAGGGTATTCCATCCCATCTGCCTCATGCTCAGTACAAAACCTGAGGGATCAAAGGGTCAGCTCTCTTTCTTCAGTGGCTGGTGTCTAAGGAGGACTCTGTCTGTTTGTCTGCCTTTGATCCTGATCCCTGCATTCCTGAATCCAGATCCGTCTGGGACTTTCCCCGTGCCTGTCGGTGACGTGATCGTGATCGTCATCCTGGGAGCTTGATACGGTTTTGTGTATGTTGTATACATTTCATTATTTTCTTTTTATTATTTTATTAATATTTTAATTAAAGTAGTTTAGTTTCTCTTTAAACTCAGAAGTCTCTTTCTCTCTCTTCCTCCTCTCCCTTCAGGGAGAATTGGGGGAGAGCATCTGTCATTTGTTTCAATACCAGTCTGGCCCAAACCACAACAAGACCCCAAAGAGACCAAAATCTCCAGCAGCAAGTGTAGCACCTCTCTTCTTTCCTGGGTGCTTTCCTGTGCAGAGGGAACAATGACCGATGAGGAGAAGGAGTGCCTCTGCACATGGCGCTTTGTGCCTATGGCTCAATACTCCTGCTGCTCCTGCCCTCTCTTGTCCCTGGGCCTTGTTCAGCTTCCCCATATATTATCTCCTCCCTGCTGAGAGCAAAATTCTCTGCTTCCTCTCCCCGCAGCTCCCAGTGCTGTTTCTTCCCTCTTTGTCATTTTGAACAAGCTGTTCCTTGTCCTGTCTTCTCCATTGCACTAACTCCATGTAACATTTTCACCCCTCCTACCACCTCCTTTGTACCCAGCTTTTATTCTTAGGAATCCATATTTTTTTAGCACCTCTGATTTGGAAAACTGGCCTCTGGTCAGAGCTGGGGGGATGCACAACATAGGTAGCTTGCAGTAGGGGGGGATGGTGAGGCTGTCAGTATTTCCTGCAATATACGGCAGAACAAGGATTCACCACTTTATTCTGTAGTTTTAGCATTCTATAAATGAGGTTCAAGAGAATGAAGTGTAAACTCACATGCTACTTCTTCACTAAGCAACACTATGAAGAGATTTCAAGAGATCTATGGACAATTGTTAACTGTGGACATGGTCCTACTCAAAGAAAAAAAATACATTATTATTACAAAAGAATGCAGTCAAGCTTATTTCAAGTTCAGTGTCATCTACCCATTCCTTCTCCACGTGAAAGAAAAAAAATTTTACAACTACTCATTTATAGACTGATATGTTATTAACACTTCTAGTAGTCATAGAAAACAGTTATTTTTGATGGGAAAGGATCCATTTTTGTCCCCCCTGGAAATATAGTAAAGCATTTATCTACATTACTGTCATGGTTTCAGCTGGGATTTAGTTAACTTTTTTGCTAGCAGTTGGTATAGTGCTGTGTTTTGGATTTGGGATGGGAATGGTGTGATAGCACACTAATGTTTTCGGTTGTTGCTAAGCAGTCAAGGCCTTTTCTGCTCCTCACACCACCCCAGCAGCGAGTAGGCTGGAGGTGCACAAGAAGTTGGGAGGGGACATAGCTGGGACAGCTGACCCCAACTCACCAAAGGGATATTCCATGCCATATAACATCATGTTCAGTGCATACAGCTGGGGGAAGAAGAAGGAAGGGGGAAGATGTTCGGACTTACAGTGTTTGTCTTCCCAAGTAACTGTTACACGTGATGGAGCCCTGCTTTTCTGGAGATGGCTGAACACCTGCTTGCCCGTGGGAAGCAGTGAATGAATTGTTTGCTTCGCTTTGCTTGCGTGCATGGCTTTTGCTCTGCCTATTAAACTGTCTTTTTCTCAACCCGTGAGTTTTTCCTCACTTTTACTCTTCTGATTCTCTCCCCCATCGCAATGGAGAGGAGTGAGTGAGCAGCTACGTGGTTCTAGCTACTGGCTGGAGTTAAACCACAACAATTAGCTCTGCAACTTTTTTACTTTTCATATGATTTCATTAATATTTCTATGTTTTCTCCATTAAAAACTAATGCAGAAAACTCATTCATGAATGAGGTAAACAATGAAAAGGAAAACATAACAAAATCATAAGCAGAGGATGACACTAGAAAATAATTTATTGAAAGATGATTATGTAATATTTCATAATGGAGCACCTTGCCATGTGTGACTCTAGTATTACCACATCAAGGGTGTGTTGCGTGGCAGTTGGCCAAAACTCATTGTTTTCTATTGTTCTGGGTGTGATCCTGAAATGTTACAACTTTTCAGATCGCAGCTGTTGTTACCAATGTTTGCCATTGGGTTAAAGATGGAGGGGAACATCCAGTATTTGGGACTTACCTCACCTTGCCACCTATCTCCATTCGGGTGAAAGCATTCCTCGCCTCATTTCAGGAGTCAGAAGCTTGCTGCCTGATTTTTCTTCTTCCCGTGCCACCATAGATCTAACTCACGAAAGGCAGCAACGTGGGGGGGACACCTGCGACTGCTGGGACGGCTGCCACAGGACAGCTTGCAGTCCCACCACTTCAACCTCTTTTCCTCTACTCGGGGCATCCACACCATGGAGCACTTGCAAGGTGTGTGGCACCATATGGCGGCCCCTTAAATCATAATAACTGTTCTTCGTGTTTATTTAGTTCCAAATGCTTGAAGTAAACTGAGGCCACATAGCAGCCCTTCTGAGTGGCATTGAACGGCATTGCACAATGGGACTGTGCTGCGTGCTCAGTGGCGTGGGAATCTGTGTGGTGGCATGGTGAGCTGGCTCCATTTTGGGGATTGGCTGGGAAGGATGGTGGCACAGCCTCATCCATGCCGGTCACAGGCAACAGCCTCCGGGACTGTGCCCTGGCTTCTTCCTAGGGCAAAGCAGTCAGTTAGCTCCAAAGGAGAGCACACAATGTGTTCACAGATGTGAATGACTGGGGAGCAGGTCCTGGGACTGAACCAAAGAATTAAGTTATCAAACAGACCAGATGGAGCCTTAATTCCTTTTCCATCTTTAAAACCTGAATCGCCAGCTTCACTCCAGATGCATCCTCCAGTTATAAATATATTGCACTCTGTTTGAAACTGCTCAGCAGGAACAATCCTTTTTCTCTCATTATTCCTTCTTTTGAGTTTTCTTTTGTTTTCTCTCCCATTTTTTTTCCTGTCCTCCCATATCTCATTTGATCTTCTTGCCCAAATGTTTCTTTTGTCACTATTCCTCTCCTCCTTTTCACAGGTCCACATTGCTCCTCTACATTTCTCACAAGAAATCTCTCTCTATTTTGCTATTTTGCCTCCTACAGAATTCCCATTCTGTCCTACATTTTCTAGTAGTTCCTGCTTTAGACAGCAGCACTGCTCCCAAATAACTTTTAGTACTGAGACACATGCAATCAACATTGATGGGGGAACTAGAACAATTAATTACACTGTCAAAATCCTTCAGATCATTTGTTTCCTTTGGAGTTGTTGGAGTTTGGAAGAGAAGTAGTTTTCTAGGATCTTCCAGATGTTTTGCTTCTAGCAGTGACATAAAAAAAAGTATGATTTCAGTTTGCCATTGTGATTGCTTTCTTGCATTATTATTTGGAAAACACTGAAGGAGCAAGATGCCAATGAAGTTATAATGTAATTTTTCATGTTTGAATTATTTATGCTTTTATCCCGTTCCTCTCTATGCTTCCCATTATGTTACTTTTTTTTTAGTCCCAGGAGTAATTAGTATTACAACATGCAGAGAAGCACTGCTGTAGAAAAGGCTGTATTCATTTACATAGTAAACTCCTAGCAGAAAAGAGATGTTATTTTACTCTGGTGGGTAAGCTGAACTACCGTAGAGTTATTTGAATGCAATGTTGATCAGTTTGAAAAGAGGGAAGAAAAGAAAACAGTCATATTTTCTGCTGTTGCTGGATCTCATAGATATGAAAACCAAAATGTTGTGTTTGGGATTCAGTTCAGCCCTTCTGCATTTTGAGATAATAGATGTCTTTCAGGTATATACAAAAGTATAGCTTGATCCAAAGTCACAGTTTAAGACTTTCTCTCTGCAAGGCTCATGCGAATGCTCTAAACAAACATTTTGTGAAATCTCTGTGGACATAGAAAGCTTTTTAAAAATCCTACTGTTTGTACTTTATGCTTTTTACACAGGCATCCTTATTCCACTGTGTTCTATTTCACAGCACCTGATGGATAATATTCCTATCAATACAGCTCTGTGTAACACCTGCCTTTTTCCCCAGTGGCATAGTATTTTTGAAAGACGCTCACTTGTGACCCACTACAATTCCAAATTCTGGTCTGCAGGATTGTTGCCAGCCCCATTGCTCCCTGCCTGCCTTTCTTTTTGCTGGGTTCTGCTCTCTGCTTCAGGTAGAAACCACCGATTCACATCCTGCCTTTCAGACCACTCTTCCAATTTTACAGGTAACTCGAGTTCTAATCCTCTGCCCCAGAGCGCTCGCGGCCCCTCTCGGTTTTATGCCTCCCCTGGACTAACTGGGAGATTATTACTTTGTCCTTGCTAGTAAGAAAATCGAATGGTACAGGCACAAAGAAAGATTTTGTCAGAATTATGTTAGCGGTAGAATCCTGGCTGACTGTTGTTTGCATAGGGGCTTTGGGGAGTCCTGGGGGGAACGAAGATGGCCATGCAGAAGCCGTGCCGTCAGGCGGCAGTGCAGCCCAGGCCGGCAACCGCCTCTGCGTTTCCTCCGGCCCCCAGCAGCCAACCCAAAAGTAGCGGGAGTCCCAGCAGTGACTCAAACCGTTTTAGCAGTAGGGCGCTGGAGGTTGCTTAGTTACTTGAGAAAGTAACGTTAGGACAATATTAAGGGAACAAACTGAAAAGAAACTGGTTACATTGGAAAGAGTGTGACTGCTTGGTATTGCTTCCCCGGTTGTATTTGTGATGTTCATTTCCTTCCCCTGAGCACAAGAAGGGGGTGTTTTAGTACCCAGTCTGTTGCCCTTGCCCCCAGTTCCCTGACTCCCTCAGGGGAAGCAGTGCCGAGTTTAGCTTTGTCCTTCAATATTTTTGGTGTTTATCCGGTTTTAATGAAGCTCATAAATTTGAGTGGAGTCAAATTTATACACACACCACACACACACCCCCAAAGAACCACAACTGTACTCTGCAAAGCTTTTTGAACCTCTGCAAACTCCAAGCTAGTCCTATGGTATACAGTAAGGGTCATATATCCCAAAAAAACCCCACCCTGAGGTATGTGTCATGACCATTCGATACCAGACTCGTACGATCTGAAGCTATTTTGCACTAAGCCACGTTGTCTCTGACAACCCTTAGTGGATTCTGATTCATCCCTTGCTTACCGCAGTTTTGTGATGATACGATGCCGCTTGCTTTAGCATGTGTGCATCTGGGTCCACGTGCAGAACACCTGCAAATAATTATAGGAGAGAATGCTACCCTTATGAAAGCAGATCAAACAAATAACAGAATTAAGGATGTTCTGTAATTTGGCTTCCTGAACTTTGATACTAAAATACACTCTTGCCCCTTTGTGGAAGACTTAGGAATAAAACTCATCTCTCTAATCTCACACTTTCAGAAATTCTTTTCTCCCACATTCAAAATTATCTTCGATTATGCAATTAAGACTGCTTTAAATGCATACAAGTAGAATGGGGTGTGGGGAGTGAATTAAGTAAGAAAACAGACTTCTGTTTTTTGGAAAGGTGAAGAGTAGTCTCTCCAGTCTGACAATTTTCAGTTCAGTTTTTTTCTCTTCTTGAGGATGGTTGAAAAATGTTTAAATGCAAGAATTTGTTAAGGGAACTTGGCTAACTTTCAGAAAACTGCTGAATGTCTTCTGGAAATCTGGATGTGACTTCCTGCATGAGTAGAATGAATCCCATATTATTACTTTGTTCTTAGGTTTAAAATTAAGTACAGCTTTGTTCGAGCTGATTCAGTGTCACTTGGTCCTGAACATTACAAGGCAATGGCTACACAGTTTTTTCTAAATGATATTTTCTTGGTAACCTTAAATGGGATCTTCCATACAGTTTTGCCCTAAAAACTCAGAATATTTTGACTGTATTATTGGTTTACATCTGTGTATTAGATTTTTGCTTGCATTACTATCAGTCTGGCAAGTGCCAAACAGGTGGCCAAAGGCAGTGCTCGCCCAGGGCTTCTCAGCAGTTTTGGCAAGGCTGAGTTTGCCAAGCAAAATTTGGAGCTGTATCCTGGACCAGGAGCAGAAAGGAGTGGAGAGAGCTAGAAAACTGTAAGGACAGCTGTATGGAGCTGGGTTTGCAGCTCCCGAGGCATGGGTGGAGGTGGGGAGCCCTGACACTGCGACCTGCCTGAGCAGCACTGCTGCCCCATGGACTTCTCTGCAACCAGCATGGCTTTCCAGGGCCCTGGCACAGGCAAAATAAGCAGTAGGGCCATGACCATTTTGCTGCCTCTGGCAGTCAGCTGTCCTAGGCAAATCCCAGCTTTGCCCATGGTTCTAGTTGACCCTGCACAAAAATGGCTTTTTATTCCAGCTGTGTACCTCCCCAGTGTGTTTCCCTTGCCTACAAACCCTAGGAGTCTTTGCCTGAAGGGCCAAGGCGTGCTGCAAATGTAGACTCACTTGCAAAAATATTTTCTAAAGAGTAATTCACTGTAAAGCCACAGGAGAGAGACGAAGAGGGGAATGCCTCTTCAGAAAGCAGCTGGTGAAGGCTAGGAAGGGTTACCTGTTTATCTACCATCTTGATAAGAATAAGGTTTACCATACTGGTTTTCACATTACAGGTTTTCTCCAGACTCAATCAAAATCAACGAGAAGCTTCCTATTGATTTCTATATCTTTTCAGTCAAACCCATTGTGTGTTAGCTTTCAAATACATCAATATGTGAATATTTGCAGTCAAACATACAAGCCTATAGCACTTTGACATAATACAGGCAAATCATCAAAAGACTTCAAACACAAGAAAAACCTTCTTTACGGAGAGGGTGACCGAGCACTGGAACCAGGGAGGTTGTGGAGTCCCCTTCTCTGGAGATTTTCAAGACCCGCCTGGATGCAGTCCTGAGTGCTCTAGGCATTCCTGCGTCAGCAGGGGAGTTGGACTAGATGATCTCTAGAGGTCCCTTCCAACTCTGAAAATTCCATGATTCTGTGATTTTAAGATTGTGTGAATGTCCTATGTTCAGAGTTTGGAAGGCATGATTAACTGCAGATGTACTTAAACAATGAGTAAACTTGAAGAAGAGTTCATGTTTGAATACAAACTGTTTTAAGTGTTTGTTAATTTTACAGTGTCTTCCAAACAAAGCAGAATTTATTTATTTTTGTCTGACTAACTTCAACTGCTTTAGAGTCCCATAAACTTTATACAATTATGCCTTGGATCATTTTACTATATGGTACCACCTCCCTTTGTTCTACTTTTTCTTCAAGCATCTGTCTCCTATTTCATACAACAAGCAGTGCTCTCCCAGATCCTTTGCCAGCTAGACTCCAGTATTCTCTTGTTGGTGCCATATAATGCAGCTGACAGCAAATTTTCTTTCCCATTAGAAACCTCGTCACTCATTTCTTTTAAATTGTTTGTTGGAACACTTCCCCTTTTTTTGCAGGTGGCCATTTTTTTCCTCAAACAAAGCTAAAATATCAAGTGAGTCAACTATTTTGATTTACATATTAGCCAAATACAACAAACTTGTAAAATTCTCCTAGCCCAATTACCTGAACCAAGTACATTTAAGTGAGGAAAGGAAAGTGAGCTGGATGGAGTGGGTACAGGCAAGAAAAGTTCATGGGTTATATTTTTCTATGGCAGCAGGACAGTAATTTTCAGCAAGGCTCATAGCAATTTGTTTTAGTCTCCTGTGAAATGCGTTCCTTTTTTTTTTTCATTAATTTTTCAGCAATTTTTCAGTGAGAGTAGACAAGCAAACTGAGCATCTGGTTTCCACAAAGCCTAGAATATAGGTTTTTAAGATCTGCAGGGTGGCTGGATTTATCTTGCTTGTTTTTTATATGCTTTTTATATGTTTGGGGCTTTTTTCCTCCAGAATTTGAACCCTAGAAACATCGTAGGCCATTCCAATTGCAACATGTAGTCTGCTATTCAGCTATTCAGCTCAATCAATGCTTTAAAGAATCTGAAGATTTATGTTGGAAAAAAGAGTTGGGTAAGCCCATTTCAGAACACATTATGACCGCACATCAATTTCCAATACTAACGTTCGTCCTGAGAGAGTTCTAATAGTGAAAACTTAGTGATGGTAATCATGGCTATCTGTGAGAAATAGGCAGCAATGAAATCAGGAGATACACAATATTAGAATATTATTTTTACCTATTTTTTACTTGTGCAGGCTGTGGAAATAGAAGAAGACAAGACTACTGTACAAATCTGGTATATGGGGTCATGATAGTGCGGCCACCAACCACTTGAACAGCTAGTAAGGAAAGACGGACAAACAGAATTTGCAATAGAACATTTCTCAATGGCTGGAAAAGTGTTTGGGACAAGTGATCCAGCTGGCTGACCCAGAGCGGTGTAAATGTTGTAGATTTCCAGTGTGGATTTTTTTATAGCTCTTCTAGGAGAAGTTCAGCTGAAAGAGCAGATCAGAAAACAGAAGCAAAGGAAATCTGAGCCAGTGTAAGTTTTCCTGTTATTTTTCCAAACTTTTTGAACACGTACATTCGGTCAACTGAAGAGCTCCCTCATTTGTCCTGCACACTTCTTTCCACTTGTGCAGCAGAAGAAAGGCCAGAGGTGGAAATGTAAACTGGTGGTGCTTCAGGGTATTGTATGTAACCAATTTTCTTTCTGGTTTGCCTTAATCTGGTGCTGATTTTAGTAGTTAGATTCTGCACTTGGCCTACGTATAACTGAAATATTTATAAAGTCTCATGTAGTCTGAAGCTTGCTTGTTAGCTATACGTTAAAGAATGTTCAAGAGCATAAATTATTCCAGGAAGGGAACGGAATAAAATACTCAACAATTTGCCTCTGGATTGACTTTTCCTGGACAGTAGATAGGAATAACTTCTTCATTTCTCCCAGCGCATGTAGTTTTGATTCAGTCATGCCTCTGTTGCAGATTGCCCATGCCAGCAAAAGATGTATCACTAGGAAGACCAAAACATGTTGCAGGGAACAGTATGCCTTGCATCAGCCTAAATATTTGACACTAAAGGTGCCGTCCTGCTCTCATAAGTGTAATTAATTTTCTTGTTAATATGTTAGAATTAATGTAAGCCGCACAATGACACTGAAATGAGCACTTGAGGCTATTACCATAGCATTTTTTTCTTTTTTTTCTTAAATAAAGTATCAGCCCCATGAAAGCCAGGGTGAGACACTGTCACCCTCTGAGACTCATTACTGCTTAGATGAGGGCTACTTAACAGTTTAGTGGGACAGATGCCAGTTTTGGGCACATCTGCTGTCCATTTGTGCTGCTCTCTCAACTCACTTAGACAGGATTATTGCTTATCAAAGAAAGGGCCCAAACATGTGCAATCACAGTCAGATAAGTCTGAACTTTTGGAGGCTGAGTAAAATCACCCCACAAGCTGCCAGCTGCCTTCTCTGATCTAGACTGTTACTCTCTGGTATTATTTCTTACCAGACCTCGGTTTTGCAAGGCTGTTATTCCTTCCATAGCTGCAAAACTGCCATAACTGAGCAGATAAGCACTTCAAGAGGAGAGATTTTTGTTAACAAGATAACCATTCAGCATCAGGGAAGTCGCAGTTAATTGTAGCTCTTTGTAATACCAGATGACCAATGTAAGAATATAATGAGTCTATAAAGAATCCAAACACAAGGACCTCAAAATGAGAGTTTCTGACAATATTTCTTCTCAAGCCATGGTTACAAGGACATTGATTCTGAAAACAAAGGCTTGTGTCCTTTTCTTGCATGTACAAAGCTACATTGTTATCAATGGCATGTTTATATGCAAAAAAAACCTGTGGATCTATCTGCTTGCCCTTAAGGCTTTTTGAAAAATCTCTAGGCAGCCAGCTGATGAGTTTCTTCATGGATTTGAAAATTTGATGTTGTCAAACTGAAATTTAACATCATTAAAAGCAACATAAAAGTATCCATGCTTGTTTCAGAAACCCATAATTATGTAGTAATCCATGTGCAAACAGTCCCTTTGCAATTAGCCAATTTGACTAGTCCTCTAAGAAATGGTCACTGGAGTGACTAAACACAGCAGACCTGAATCCATGTATTTCAGAGAGTGGGGACAAACTTGGATCATAATGAAAATTGATTTTGAGATTACTGCCTTTTTTGATGTTCTTTCTCTTAGCAGTTTCACGTCAGTCAAACTTCACTCATGTCAGGGAAATGCTTTTTGGACTTTCACTGGTAGGAATAAGTCTTATGAAATTGCATGCAGGTAATGTTGGCATGGCTTGATTTATATTGCTCCCCCAAATGGAGATCCATTCAGAATATTTTAGAAAAATCCATGTTTTGAATAGATTTTAAAAAAATTTCTTCTTTCACGGAAAAGCAGCATCATATAGAGCTACTGAGCTAGAGTTAAATTGAGTAATCTGCATGCCAGAAGAAATTCAGATGTGCTAACATGGTTTCCTATCTTGTGTGCATGTGTGCGTACATAAAATGGTACACAAACAGTATAGATTTCCCTCTGGGAAATGAAGTATGAAGGTAGCATTATTTATGTTCTTAATTAAATAATGAGAACTTTCCACCTTTTGTAGGCAAACTTTCTCAGGCAAGAATCCAATGCACACAAAAACCAAAGGAGGAGGCAAGAACAGGGTCCCATCCACACAGAGCATTGAGTCAGAGCAAAGGCACGAAGGGAACAGGTTTCCAATAAAGGTCTGTCATGCAAAACAGAAAGAATGCCAGTATTAGGAACACATACAAAATGTGCCCCAAAACAAACATGTATGCAAAGATGCTTCATTGGCAGACAGAAGAGTACAGGGAGTACAGTGCATGAAATTGGAGAACACCTCCAAGGACAAAAGGTTAACAGCAATGACACGTTTTTTTCTTGGGGGTCATTCTGTGACAGTAGCAATCCACAATAAAAGCCTGTGATTTCATGCAAAAGTTTATGGGAGTGAAATATAAATTAAATTCAAAATTACTTAAGGACCACAATTTAAGATTAGAAACAAAAATCATGCAAATGAGAAATCAGAACCATAAGGCCAAATGAAAGGATTCACAGGCTTACCTGAAAAATGGTGGCGTCATCTTACATAGTTTCATATATAGAAGTGAGGCATGCTGTCTGAGCTCATTATTTAGACTGTATGGTCACTGAAGAGGGGTAAACAGTCCCACACAATGGTTCACTTTACATCACCAGTAAAATAAATGGGCATCTAGAGGAGACTGGCTTCAAATATGTACTTACTTTGAAACAGCCACATGTAGGTGAGAAGAATCACATGTAATATGATCACGATAGAAAAGAAAGGCAGGAGTTAAACATTAGTTGTACTAAGTAGAATAAACCAGAAAATGTTAAAGGGATCCTCTCAACCAGGAAAACAAATATCTTAGCTTCAGTGTCATAGCTTCAAAGCAATGTATGCTTACTATGCATTTAGGATTAGATGCAAGTTCAGAGCAAAGAAAGGTTAGTAGGTGGGTTTCATTGGTGCATTTGTTCTTATTAAAATGTCAGAGGACATTACAGTTTTTGCTGTCATTACATTTTTTTTTTTTCATTTAAGCAGCAACAGAAGCACAAAAAGAATCCAGGAATTCGGTGATACCCATCTTTTACCTCCTCCAAGAGTTTCTGAAATAGCATTTTCATTTCCTTTTTCGTAACTCCTGTTAAACAAGCAAAACCCACAGTAGCTTTTTAATCACACTCCCAATGGATTTCAGAGATTTTTTTTCTTCAGTGTGGCCAGTGCTGGAATAACACAGATACCTCTAGTGGATTTTTTTAAAGCACACTAAAAAGGAAGGGGAATTTTACCATCTCTTCACGCTCTGACCCTGCCAAATGCTACATAGGCTGAAATTTGCACAGGAGTTTGGCTTAGTCACTAGACATACGGAAATCTTGTTCATTCCTTATTATTGTTAAAAATATTACTGCAACTATCCTCCATCTCCAGCCAACAATGCAAAATAGATCTATGGGAAGGCTGTGCTAAGGTAATCTTGGTTCCTTGGGCTTCTGTACACTGCTTTTGAAACACTCTCATCTCCTTGTAGTCAAGGGCAAGAGTCTACACTTACCTCCTACCTGTTACTTTTAGTTTGCCCATTGCAGTAGAGAGATTCTTGAAGTACATTTTACAACATGCAGGTTTCCTTCTCTGAAATAAATACCTTGGGTCAGTGTTATTATAGTAACTCTCCTTTTTGCAGTCTGGACTTGATTCCTTAGGCTGGTGCTTTGTGAAATAAAGTCATTCCAGTCACAGAGGGCCAGTAAGCAAGAGAAGAGGATATGTCTGATTCATAGCTTTCCAATCTGACAAAGCTATACCACCAGCATTTTTTAACTGAGGATTACACTGTTTGTGAAAATCTTTACATTTCCAGCCTCTGGTAGATAATAATAAGTATAATGGAAATCCGAGTGAAGTTCTCTAGCTTGCCAGCCAAATTAGCCCCAATCCTGCAAATGCTTTTGCAGAGGCTTAACTTTACAACCAGAAAAGAAGACCCCATTATGGGTCTGCTCATTTTAGGAAAATTGAGCATATGTCTAGTGATTGCACAGTTGTGGGGAAGGATAGAGCTAGGATGAAAGGAAATCCTAAATTGGTTCAGTCCCCTTCACTGTGTAATTTACAAATTGGATTAGAGGGAGCTTTCATGTGCCATATGGTCTAATTTGCAACAGGATGAATTTCATCAACAGCTACAAGAAGTCCTGTTTCTTCTACATATGTGAATTGGCACAAGATAACATTCTCTAAGGAACCCCTGACCTTTGGCCTTATCCGAAAAAAAAGTTACGTACAAGTGGAGAGTTCACATCTAGTTATTTAGTGTTCCCTTTCAGGACACAGCTGATACACAGAAGAGCCAGCTGCCCTTTTGAACAGGGAACATCCTGCCTTTTCTAAGAGAAAATTAAGAAACAGGTACAGAATGGATTTGAGCATCACCTCAGGTTATGTTGAGCTGAACTGTGGGACACAAATACACAAATATACAAATACACAAATACAGANGAGCCCCCAACATAAGAAGGACCTGTTGGAGCGGGTCCAGAGGAGGGCCACAAAGATGATCAGAGGGATGAAGCACCTCTCCTGTGAGGACAGGCTGAGAGAGTTGGGGTTGTTCAGCCTGGAGAAGAGAAGGCTCCAGGGAGACCTTACAGCAGCCTCCCAGTATCTGAAGGGCACCTTACAAGAAAGCTGGAGAGGGATATTTTACAAGGAAGGGCATGTAGTGGTAGGATGAGGGGGGTAACAGTTTTAAACTGGAAGAGGGTAGATTTAGAATAGATCTCAGGAAGAAATTCTTTACTCTGAGAGTGGTGAGACACTGGACCAGGTTGCCCAGAGAAGTTGTGGCTGCCCCATCCCTGGAAGTGTTCAGGTCAGGTTGGATGGGCCTTTGTCCCTGGCCATGGCAGGGGGCTTGGAACTAGATGATCTTTAAGGTCCCTTCCAACCCAAATCATTCTATGATTCTAATATCTAATATTTGGTAGTTTGTCAAAAGCTTCGAGTCCAGATCTTTTAACCACTTCCTAGAAGCAAAGAAATTTGGAAAATTAATGTCAAAATTCAGAAGTACTGTTGATGTTATGTAACAAAATTGTTACTCTTGCAAATTTTGTAGTAATAAATTTAAAAAGCACAACTTGTTTATATACACAAAACAAGCAATTCATATATAAAATACCATGGTTGATGCTTTTACCATGGACAATCTATTAGAGAAAAACATAAGAAGAACCAATGACCAGAAAATTTGATCTGCATTATTCCACTAGAAAAAAAGCACGTGTGTTTAATAGTGCCAATAACGACACCCAAATAAATTATCAAGAGAAGCATGGGGTTCTCCATCCTTAAACTGAAATTGCCCGAGAGGCTTTCCATAGCTGAGCACAAGTTATTAGACTCAATATATGAGTCACTGGATGCCATTCCATGGATTACCTTATGCAGGAAATCGGTCTGGTGGTGTAACAACTTTACAATTTACAAGATTTTATTGGCCAAACTCTGATATTCCTGTGAAGATTCTTGCAGATTTCAATACTGTTATTAATATTAATCAAAGTGACAGAGATAAATTACAAATTATTTTCTTCTCTTTAGCCTTATGTATTGTCCCCATATTTTGCAACAGAGAAGGCAAAGTCGTTATTTCATTTCATTTTCTGAGAAAGTGTTCTACCCAAGAATGTCAATGAATCATAGTTTGTCAGGGCGGCCCTTGCAAGTCCACTTGAAAATATTCATGAGATTCCTGTGGTTACAATTTGCCCATTAGTAGTAGGATAAAAATAAGCTTCACAGCTGTCAAGATTTATAGAGTCATGTGAAAATATAATTTTGGGGGGGTCAGAAAATGAGATCAATCAGTTACTTTAAACTGAGAACAAAAATAATATATTTACTAACCAATTTATTTCTAACTCTGATATCTCATGTAAGCCTTTCATTAAGCGTTCCCTAAGTTTGACTGTTAAGGGAGCAAATGTATCTTGTCATCTGGTTTTATTTTGAGGAAATCTTGGCTTAATTTGAAGACAACTATAATAAATGTCTTAAAGGAAAGTTTGAGGGAAAGTAACATTAAATCATATTCCAAACACCAATTCCAAGACGAAGTCATTAAAATTCTGATTATTAATGTGTTGGATTTATTAAGACAAATGTGACATGTTACATTTGAGGTTACCAGCCTGTGGCTGGAGTTGTAGATTTATTTTTTAAAGCAGATGACATAATATCTGTGATGCAAAGTGAGTTCTCATTCTGTTCTCAGAAAAAAACATCCAAAGTAGCTCTGTACAGAGAATTAGACTGGTGCAAAAATAAACTACCCTAAGGTTTCATCTTGTTGCTGATTTATGAACTTGGGCAATGCAATGTTGCTTTAAAATAGAAATCTAAAATTCATGCAACTCCTTCCACAGACTGGTAACCTCAAATGCATCTTTTTAAATGCACTGTGTTAATAATTCACTTAATTTTAATCATTACTGTTAATTGCTGTTTGGGATACCATTTGATTTTACTTTTCCTCAAATTTGCCTTTATAATGACTTAAAACTGAGCTATAACTCTCCCCCCAAAATCACATGACAAAATACATTTGATCCTTTACTGATCAGTGTCTACAGTTTTTCATACAACCAGAGCAGTTTTGCCAGGGAAAAGTTTTGGCCTTCTACATCTGCACGAGTGTAATTCCCAGTGCAATCAGAATTTCTGCAGACTGATGCTGGTTTTATGAAGGCAGAATGAGACTCACTTTACACAGTAGGTATTATTCCATTGTGCATATCAGTGAATTTAAACGTTTTGGAGTTGTTGACCTCTCATAGTTTTCCAAGGAAAATACAGACCCCTGGATAGTGAATTTAAATTATAATACCAGTTTTCTTGGGTTTTATCGTCCCATTTTTTAAGACGCTTCAGCAGCAGTCAGCAAACCCCCAGGGGTCTGTGGGGTCACAGTGTGAAAACCACTGCACCAAAGGCTACTCTTAGAGGAAATAATTGCCAGCCTACGCTGCGACCGATACAGATCTCTCTCTGTTCTTCAGGGCGCAAAGCAAACTCAGCTTCGGCTCCCTCCTTTCCATTGTGGCAGTCACACTAGAAGAGCAGGACTCCCGATCCATCACAAACAAAGCATAACTAAAGTATTTATAATTAAAAATACACGGACAAGGGACAAACCTGATTCCAGACAATTTCTTATTTCCAGTCTCTGAGCAGAACGCACTATTTTAGAGCCTATTTCCAAAACAGTGTGCTTCCTCTTCAGTGCAGGCATTGACTCATGCTAAGGAATGTATTCCATTACAGCCTTGCTGGCTTGCACCTTAACTTCATGTAGAACCAGTTAGTTGCTGTGGTGACAGCGACCAACAAACAGAAAAAAATCACGAACTCTTTCAGGACTGGTCAGAGTGGTTCAATGACAGTATCCATGCTTAAAATTTTAAAGCTTTCTTGGTTTGTTTTCTTTTAAAAGGAGGTTCAACCATTCTGGTAAACATGTAATATCATCCTAAGACCATCTATGTCTTCTCCTAAGAAATTGTTTCACACATCTTGTAAATCTTTTGCATACAGTCTTTAGACTATATGCAAAGACTGTTTGCAAAGTCTTTAGACTTTTTTGCATATAGTCTTTTTAGAGACTCTAATCTGTAGCCATTATTTCACGCAAATCTGGAGTTTATCTCCCTAATAACAAATTGAACCACACTTGGTGGAACCTCACTGTCTTTTGGAGAGGTACGTAAAGACAGAATCTAAGCTTGTTGGTGCAGATAATGTTCATCTAGTGCTGAAATCAGTACAATACCTTTACAACCTGAAATCAACTATAACATTCAATGGGGGTGTTTGGAAAATGAGGTATGATAAATATAACATTACATTGTTTTAAGAGAGAGGTACAAAATCCCTGAAAACTCACAAAAAATGAAGATCATCACTATCTTTGTTACTGCTTTCATTTTCTAACATTAACAATTTCAAGAAAGGCCTAGTATGGCATGCAGTCTATGAAAAGATGGGCATTCTCATTTTAAAGAGGAAAAAATGTTTTACAAGTCCCTATTTCTGTTTTGAGCTCGGTAATGTTTAGCTCTGCAGATGCAATCCAGTGACAATGAGATGGCTGTAAACCGTGATGCAGTTTACTGCAAGGATGCTGAGTTGTTATCTGCACTATGCTGAGGGAGATGGAGCTTGGGGGAAAAGGAGGTTACTTAGAAATGGTTCATATAGAAAGGAGGAGGTTTGTATATCAGGAGGAGTTTATTGTGTTCTCTTCCCTCAAATTATTTAATTTGGTTTGATCAATAAAGGACTAAGGGAAAGATCTCACAAACGTAAGTTTGGCCATATTCGTTCAATCCCTCCACCATTTATAGCGACTGCTAAAAAACTATGATTACAGTTTTGTCCATTGCGCAACTGTAAAAGAACTGAGTTTCTCTTCCTCTCTCAATATGTTTTGTTTTAGAAGAGGGTTGTGGTTAAAGACAATCGTGATAAACTGTTGTTAGCTGTGGAACTCATGGACCTCCTGGAAGTGTCTGGAGAATCCAAGCAGATTTTCAAAAGAGTCGCAGAACCACAGCATAGCCCAGGCTGGAATGGACCTCGAAAGATCATCTGGTCCAAACTTTCATGGGAAAGGGAGCCTAGATGAGATTATTTAACTCCCTGTCCAATTGTATCTTGAAAACCTCCATTGATGGCTACTCTGCCACGTGCCTGGGGAGATCGTTCCAGTGATTGATTGTTCTTACTGTAAAAAAGGTCTTTCTTAATTCATGATGAAACCTCAACTGGTACCACTTATAACACCCTTGTCTTCTCCATGTGGGTCCTTGTGAAGAGAGAGCCTCTGTCCTCTTTCTAACTAGAAGAAGTTCAGTCTAAAAAGGTGCGATTCCCTCATCCTCCCAGCACTGGAGGATTCAGAGATTCTTTTGTTCCTGCTGCTTGCAGGGGCACCTGTGGAGGGGGCTCTGGGTAACCCCACCAGAGCTGCCAGGGTCCTGTGCTCACAAAATGTTCAGGGACTCATCTGAGTGTCCTGCTATGTCATTGCCAACCCCACAGAGAAGATGGCAGAGGGCTCATCCTGAGCGGGCTCAGCTCCATCTGCACGGAGGGCATCTGAGATTAGTGGGCCGTCTGAGCTCAGCCAGAGGTCAGGCAGTGTGCAAAAGCACAAACATGAGGTACCGCCACGCCAGTGGCTACTCAGAGTTGGAGGGTGCCTGGGCTCACTTGCCTCAGAGGAGGGTGGCTGTGGCAGCGTGTGCAGGCACGTTTATGCGTGTGCATAGATCTGGCATTGTGCATACATGTTGTTATTCTCATATACAGAGGTTGTAATTGCCTAGCCGTCAGATCCATCTGCCACAAAGAACCATGCATGTACAAATAATCTACGTGGAAAAAACAGGCTTGCTATGGTATGATGTGAGTTGGAAGTTTTGGCTCAGAAGTTATACACACGCATATATATGCCTGTAAGTACATACATTTGGATGCATGTGTGTGTCTGTATATTTTATATAATATATGCTGTATTATTATTATAGCCAGATAATTCTCATCCCATTACTTTTATTGCCATATTTGTTAATTTACCATCACCCTCAAGAGACTTTATTAACATTGGCAGGATAAGCCTAACGGCTGTTGTGGTGTCTAGACAAAAGGAATTAAAGGCACAGCAGAAATACTTACTCAGTATTTCCCTTCTGTGGGAAGTTTCTGTCTCACTCTTACTAGCCTTTTAATATAACTTTATTAAGGATTTAATGTAATAACCAATGTGTGCTGTAATGGAATAAGTGTAAGCATTTTACGTGTATTTACACTTGGCTGGGCAGACTCTCCCTGCCTAATATCAAAGCTGATTTAATGTTGTGGGTTTGAAATTAAATCATGAATGTGAAGTCTCTAGGACCGTCATTGCAAATGAAAAAAACCCACATCAGTTAGACTGGTGCTATGGAAATCCTGCACTATTTTGAAAAGAAGAGAAGGTAAACCCACTCTTTGAACAGCAGGAAAGAGCAAAAACTTAGGGTATCTCTGTGTGGGAAAAGTAATCCAGGGAAGATCCAGGGATGCATAGATTCTAGGTCAGAGAGGACCATTATGATAAAAATCTTGTTTGAATTCCTACCAAACCACCAGACAAAACATCCTGCTGCATCCTCCAGACATAATTTCTGCAACAAGAGAATTAATGGGAGGAGGCACTGACAGCTCTCTTTCCAAACTTATGTCTTGATTTTTCTTCTCTCACATCTTCCAAGTTATTTACATTAAAGTGTCTTCTACAAAATGGATCTGAGATTTGTGAATAAATCAGATAAGTCAGAAGATTGTCAGAATAAGCCAGATAAGTCAGAAGATTGTGATGAGAAAAAGTCAGGAAAAAAAGAGGAATGGAAGATAAGAGGGCAGTTCAGACAGAAGAGGAAGGATCTGATAGAGTGAGGAAGTTCAGAAGAATGTGAGATGGAAAAGGGATATTTCAGAAGATAAAGAGATTTTGAAACATTTCCATTCTTATGAAGATTGAGCTGAGTGAAACTGGTCTGAGTCTCCAACAAATAACTTTGTCAAAATATTCACTGTTGGTTCAGACTAACTAGTCTCTCCTCCCTGGGGCTGTGCAGGAGGTGTTTTGGTAGAACATCTTAATTAAAATTTAAAAAAAACAAAAAAACAAAAAAAAAACCAAAAAACAAACAAGAAAAGCCTCACACATTTCCAGCACGATCTGTTCCCTGCCATTGCCATCCCTTCCTTTCTTTCTAGAGTGAAGCCATCTGCTTCATCTTCTCCTTTCACTGTCCATCCCAGCTTGGAAGATCCCACATCGCTTTGTGGGAGGGTTCAGTCTCTGCTGTGTTACAGCCTGGCTCTGTGCCTACAAGCTGATGGGTTTTTTGGCAACGTTCTGTTGCTTCCACCCCATACCTTCCTCTGCTACCACCATGGGCAGATGGACCTCGCCTGTTATTCTAACTGTTACACCTTCCTCCACTGATTGATGACATATCTTAAAATGTGAGGACAATGAAGGAAAAAGAAATGTTGCTTGGCTTTGGAGATCCACTCATCTCTATCTTTTCCAGCAAAGAATGTAGTCAAAACCGGGAAGAGGAGGAATTTACATGAGTAAATACCGAAGTTTTATTGTCCAGATCTTTTGATATAGAAAACACAAACTAAAGGAGTGATATGTAACTAATGAAACGAAACACAGAAGAAAAAAACAAAACAGAAGTGGAGCTCTTGGAGAAAGGTATCTGGTTTACATATGCTGTACTGTTAAAAAGTTTAAAGATGCATTTTGTTCTGAAAGCTAGGAATACTTTTCCCCAAAAGATAAAACATGACCCAGATTATGAAAAGGCTTTCCTTACTAGAAAAGACAGTCGATGAGTGTTTTGGAGGCTGTTTGACAGCCTGGAGCGTGGGGCTTAAAATGTTCTATTTTTTCTGGACTTGATTTTGAAGTTAGAGACCACATTACTGTGTTAGCAAACCGCAGAACGCATGCAATCCAAAACAAAGCCACTAACCAATTTACAAATGCAACGCCTATGTATACTGAGGTAAACTATACCCAAAGTCTTTATCAAAGACACTAAATTCTCCGAGATTTCCATGTAAATTCTCAAAAGACATGCATGTATCAGTATATATTTGTTACAGACACGTTTTTCAATGCATGAAATAAGGAGCACTGTGAGGCACTGGAACAGGTTGCCTAGGGAAGTTGTGGATGCCCCATCCCTGGAAGTGTTGAAGGCCAGGCTGGATGAGGCTTCAAGCAACCTGGTCTAGGGGAAGGTGTCCCTGCCCACGGCAGGGGAGTTGGAACTAGATGATCTTTAAGGTCCCTTCCAACCTAAGCCGTTTTATGATTCTATGAAAAGAAAAGAATACAAAAGTAAATAAGAGATGCCTGAATGTTTTTGTAGCCAATTAATTTAAATTTAATTATCACATTTCCGCCTGATTCTTGCACCAATGTTGAAAACTGATGTAATGCTGTGGTAAATTCTGAGACCCTGAGATAATAACACAGATAAAAGCTTCCACTGACTATTTCTCATGTGGTCATCTTAGTTGTACAGGTACATTTTTCAGAGGAATTGTTTCAAGATGTCTGCAGACTCAAGAAAGCAAAATATAATCTAGTTGATTGAAGGTATTATATTCATGATGGCAAACAATAAATATACATAACTTTCTAAAGGTGTCTACTTGGGTCATTACAAGACCAACTACCTCCATGGAGCCCTTTTCATGTAAAATCAACTGAAATTGAAGACTCTTGCGGGGACTAGAAAGTTTTGATTCTTAAGAACAATTCTGAGTAAATAATTTCATTCTTGAGTGATGAGGTAGCAGGTCTCTCCCTCTACCCTAAAAAAGGTTAAAAATTCAGCAAAAAATATAGGTCGTAATGCAACATTCATAACTAGAATAAGTTAACTGTATTCTTATTCTCTATTTTCCTCTTCTTGCAACTGCTGTAGAAAAGCAGTATGGTCTTTGCATCATTCTTGGATGATGCCCAAATGAAAAGAGTAGGTAAACCTAAAAACTGGGAATAGCTGATATAATCTTCAGACAGAGGCCAGAGGCACCTATGTATAACTGTCCTTTGCCCCATTCTCTGAGAAAATCAATCCAACCTTCCCTAGTGTCTGAACACTTCAGGTTTTGCCTACTAACATACTTCTGCTTTACAGATTGTTTTGTTCTTGATTTTCTTAGCCAAAGTGAAGTCTGGAATTTTCCTGGACTGCTCCAGTCCTGAAAAAGTGCTATTAAAAGATTTAGTACAGTTAAGGGACAAGTAAGTTAGTGTTAAATATGTAGTGAAGTCAGCTAAAACTCTGCTAACATTTCCTACAGGTTTTAAGTAACATTTAAGAATCTTTTCTCTCTGCTTTTGAATTTAGGTTCCCAAGGCAACTCCCTGCTGTAATACTGAGGGTATCCAAAAGATGATTCTTCCAACAGTCTAGCTTACTCTGCAAGAAACAACATCGGTCTCAATTTCCAGGCGTATTCTGAGAACTCAGAAGTGCATATAGGATTGAAATAAATATTTCTGTTTAGATTCTGCATAAAACAGTCTAATAACTGAAACTTAAAAAGTACTAAAAATACTGGTTTTTATTGACTGACTCAGTTTCTTGGTAGAGGTGGGGGTAAGTGGCATCCTGTCTGTGTTTTCCTGGAAAGCAAAATGCAAGGACCGTCTCCAATGTGCTGTTTATACATAACTCTACCTGACAGAGGTTTGCTTAACTCAGTATCTGAGTGGGAACCAAGGACCACTCTTTTATCAGCACTGTTTAACACAACAGTTGCCTCCTAAGAAAGCCTAGTTACCCACTTTTTCCTGTTCCAAGTGAACAATAATGAAATTAATTAGCAATGTTTATGTAAGCAAAATTTTGAATTCAGATAGGCAATTTACATTCAATTAGTCACTGTTTCAACCAGTGTAATTCAGAGCTGTTACCTGATCAGCAGGTGTCCCCAAAGATACCTGTGTTCCTATTGTTGGTACCTCTGTTCCTCTGATTTTATCACCAGCCAGCTCAGCCCACAGTCGTTGTTCCGCCCCTCACAGACTTCAGGAGCAGCAGCAGCTCTGTGCTTGTTATCTCCCACACTTTTGGGAGATGAAGAAGATGCCTATGACTCCATAGCTTGTAGGCAGCTACACGTCATGGTACAGCTGCCGTTTGCAACCATTTTTCCATCAGAGGGGGTTTGTTTTGTTTTATCTGTCTTCTAAACACCAGGCAGTCCAACTAAGACATCAACCTCTGATTGTGCTGTTATAAAGAATCCAGCAAATAACTCAAACTTTGCTCCCTTTTCCCCCTAACAGTACACAGGAATGTCTCTGTAACCTGTGGACACAGCCATTATTTTATCAATTGCAAAGGTCTGGATTGTAAATTGACCATAAAACTGATAGAAAATTGGTGCTGTATGGCGCATTAGACAAGTTATGTGAAGTATGCCCTGTGAGGGCCATACACCATTTTGATTTTCAGTTCTCAATAGAACTAGTTTTCTAAAGGTGGCAGCATATGCTTTCTTGGTGTCATTCTGTCATTTAATAGTGCTAAATATGCATGAGCGTCCTGAGCTCCTTTACCTGATTCTTCCTTTTTTTAACATACCAGAAACTGTTCACAACATCACTGGTCATATGAAACCTAACATACAGATATATGGATATAAATTTATATGTACACATAGAATTGACCGTTCTTAGCTGTGTTTTTTTTCTAAAACACAGTTGTAGGTGTTTTAATATTGCAGCAATGAGTCATCACCACTCTGGTGCTTTTAAATGGGATTCCAGCTAGCACTGACTGTTCCTTCCCTGTCTGACAGGGGTCTGTGAAGATCCTGTGCTAGCTTCTTGTTCTGCTAATGTGTTGTGTTACTTGCTACTGTGTCCCGTCTTCAGCAGTAGCTCTGGCACTCACAGTCTACATTTCCTCGGGTAAGGTGTTTGGTTTTTTTCATTGCTGGCTTCTTAAAACTGATTATCAGGTGCCATATAGTCAAGATCCAAAATGTGCTTTATGCTATGTTTGTCAATGCCCTCAAAGATGTTTCTGTAATCTTCAGTTTTCTAACACTAACGTTGCGCTCAGTTTACAGACATTTGTAATTGAAAAAAAAAATTAATCTGTGGCATGCATTGTATGTGCATGAAACCCACTACCCTTCCATAAGTAGTATGTAAAACTTTTCATATGTATGGATTATGTTTCAAGTTGTCTGTTCTTGTATAAACCACTGAAATTCATTATGACAGTTTCTCTCCTATCTTCTATCAACTTTAGTAAGACCCTCAGTTTCTCAAGCACACATACATTATAAGTATCCTTTATTTACTAGTCATCATTGCATATTAGTACTTCCAAGCTTCTTGTTCAGGTAGCTTAACTACACAAATACTTCCCTATAAACAGTAAATTCCATTACAAAAGATCATCCATTTATCTTCTCTTCAAACTGCTTTCTGATTTTATTTTAAATAAAAATATTCAAATAAAAGGATGCCAAGTGTTGGGGCTTTCAGGTAGTAAATAATTGTGAAAGTTGGTAACACTCTGGAATAAGAAGCTTGTAGTATATCATCCTTCTATATTCCCTAACCTGTAATTTTGGATGTTTCTGTTTTAGTCTTTACCAATTCCTTAATTCTATAGGGAAGTGAAATATTCCCTGACAAGTTTTGTTTGTCTGAAAGCAAACTGTTGCTATAGAAATATCTGATGTCTCAAATTTAACTACAATGGAGGCTAAAGGAAAGCAAGATATTTTAGAACATAAATCATCCCTGTTAAATCACTGAACATGCTGTTTAATAAAAAAAAGAGGCTGGAATTATAATTAATTGGAAACTTTCCTGTTACTGAAAATCCTTTCTTTAGCGGACTCTACCAGCTCATGTTTTCTGTTTAAAAATATTTGCATCTCTCTTCCAGGGCCAAAGTATGTATACTTTCTTTAACTGTGTTCTTACATATGTGTAACTCAGCAGATGAAGTTGGCCTTGGAGTACACAAGGAAGCCACTGGCCTGGGTTTGTCTTGCCTAGATCTTTTCTTCTGGATACTCTGGGACAGCTGCCCTGCAGGGGAGGGGTAATGGAAGGGAAAGAAATGTGTTAGTCTGAAGGTGGCACTCAATTCCCACCTGGTGGCTGGGCACTCTGGCTCAGGCAGCAGTTCCCATTGTCCCATAAGCCTGATAGAGTCGCCTGATATCAGTGCAATGCTGGGGAGAGAGAGGGATTGGCCAATACATGCGAGTTAGTTGTTTTACTCCCCACAAAGACATTTGACTAGGTGAAAACAAATCCATTTGCAGAAAAAACATTATTTCTTTTGTGACTGGATATAGAAGTGTAAACATGTCTTCATCTGGTATCCCAGCCTACGTCTGCCCCTGGCCTGATGGGAGCCTCCTGACTCCACCTCCCAACCCGCTGGCTAAGTCACACGGGCACTGGATTGAAATATTCACAATATTTGAAAACATCCACGTACAGGTCCATAAAGACTATATAATGGAGCATGGCCATTGGTCATCCTCAGGCTAGCAGCAACTCAGTCGGCTTTAGGACGAGAGGCAGTATTGTATCAGCGTGGCCTCTGCTTAGGTTAATTAACTGTGCTGAAAAGTAGAGCTAATTTAGGTCAGGAGCGGTGTTGCAAGCTACAGAGCTTTATGGAGCATGTGATGCCACGTGGCTACATTAGAACTGCTGGGAGCTAGTTGAGAGGTTTTTGCTCCAAACTATATGGCACAGCGTAGACATTGCCCTTCAGTGCCAAAGAGTGTGTAGTGATGTGCAGTGATAACCGTGCAGTAATGGGCCAAGTCATTTGTACACCTTCACCTCCCTCAATCTCAGAGCTGGATTTTGTAAGGATAATATTAAATGTTACACAAAAAAGCACTGTCTGTGCCAGAAGCAAGGTGTTACTCAGCATCATGGCAGGCTCTATGCAAGGGTGAAGAGTTGTTTTCCTCACTCTGCATTCCCAACAAAGAAGTTAAGGAGAGCGCCAGTGGCCTCCACCTTATAAAGGAGCTGGCTGAAGTCTGCATGGTGGTCCATCAGGGCAGGGTATCCATAAGAAGGACTCTAAGAAAATTCTTACGTTGAAGAATTAGACATCAAATTCAAAACAAACTGTATTTTCAGTTTTCATAACCCTAATATTAATATAATGAATAACAACTAGTAAAAATTTTTTCTTCAACTGGTAGCCTAACTTAAGTACAAACCACCATCAAAAAAAGTGACTACTTCCCACTTTTATATAGCACCGGACATAACTGAAGCTGCTATAAGGGTGCCACACAGAGTCATAGGGATGACACAGTGAGGTAAGTCTTTAACGACAACAACGGTAAATATTTATCCAACTATAAAAGGCAAAGTCATGAACATCTTGACTATTTGGGAAGTAAAAGTTATCTTCTTTTTAAATATAGTACCTCAAATATGACCTTTGTTTCAACTGGTAGCTGAAAATATATTTTATATCATCTAAGGGGTGCCTACTTCACGTATTTCAAACACAAAAGAAGTTATGGAGAGCCTGTCAGCAATATAGAGTCACTAACCAATCCAGGAATATATTTCATGTAATTCTTATAATGAAATAGCTGAACATATTTGAATACAGCAAAACACATTTGAGTAGAGAAGTTTAATGATCAAGGAGTAATCGACAGCTTTCGCAAAGATTCTACTGCTTTTGCCAAGACCCATGAACCACTGAACTCTTCCTCACTTGAACATTGTTCTGCTGTCAGCTCATGTGCCCCGTAGAGAGACCATGGCTAGAAGGCACCGCTGTGGTCCATCCTCCTCTCCCAGGACAGGGTCAGCTATTCTTAAACTCTTTCTAAGGGACTGCTTTGAATGTATTTGTTAATAATATGCCATGTGTGGGCTTCCTATGGAGTTCTTATTTCCAGTCCCATTCTTAGTTTACCAGATAATTTGTTCCACAAATTCATACTATTCTGTGTGTTTTTCACATAAATAGAGTTGAAATAGAGTTGCCAAGGAAGCAAGTAATGACTATAGTTAAAACAGCCTGAAGTGCTTATTAGTGTTCAACTCAGGTGCTGGAGTGGGCAAAGCCTTGTTCAGGAGAATTTTACTTGCCTGAATCCCAAACTGGATTGCTTAAATGCAGCTGTTCCTGTGGCGTGCCAGAAATGGTGGCTGTCCTTGTGGAATCTCACACCGAATTGTATAGATCCAGATGGATAATGCTAAACAGAGCTGATATGGTTAAGAGAAGAAGATATTGTTTGAATAAATCCCACCCTTTTGATTAATGTGCTGAAGCACATTCACAAAAATTGGAAAAGTTAATGGGTTCCTTGGAAACATCTGTGGTTTCTTACAAACTGGAAACTTGTAACATGTACCAATGGTTTGAACATATCTGGCAAAATACTTCATGTGTCTTTATACTTTATAATATGAATTATTATTTTTAATATGCTGTTATTTTTTACATTTTTTTCTTCTAAAACAATTCTAAGAAGTACAATCAGACACTAGCAACAGCACAACACAATTTAAATGACTTTCTTAAAGGAAGGAAAACAGCTTACAAACAGCCTTCAGTCTCAAGATAGGTGTGCCCAGACTCTGAGGTAGCCATATTGTCGTGCAAGGGGGACCAGACAGAGTTCACAAGGCATCCTCTCTGAAGATGGAGTCCAAGTCTGATAGCCATACAGTGATGCTCAGGCCTTGGTTAGTCCCCTACCAGTGCCTCAGAGCTGGCATCGTGTGTCTCAGCGGTGCCACCAAGCCAGAGTGGGGCCGGGGCCAAGACACAGCAACGTGGAGAAGGAGGCCCTGAGGGGCCGGTGTGGAAGAAGCCCTTGCTGCCATGCTCCCCAAAAGGCACGGGTTGGAGGTTGGGGTATCTCAGCAACCTGGAGGCCTCCTCCCATCTTGTCCCCAGCAGAAGCTGTTGAGCGAAGCAGGACCTGAGCTGGCAGCAGGGTGGGATGGGCTGGCAGCCATGTTAGGTGATGGCTAGCTGTGCCTGCACCTCAGTGCTGGCAGGGAAACCACCATCATCCTCTGCAGTGCCCCCTAGATGCTCAGGAGAGAGATTTTTTTACTTTTGTTCCACCAAGCACAGGGTCATCCCTTCTTCTCCATCAGAAGGTAGGTAAAGGAGACCTAAATAAAGGAGCCGCTGCTGTTGGCTGCCACCTAACCCTGGAGTTCTCTGTATGTTGCTCAAAGGGGATATTAATTTTCTTTCTCAGCCATAGGGAAAGCAGCAGTCTGCTGCCGCATTATGTCTGCTTTACCCCAAGACCCTGACTGTTTTACACTTTAATGTGTCTCTTAGTATTCACAGTATTTTCAGCTATCCCAGTACTATGTGTACCTTCCTCTCCATTCCCACCACCAAGCGAAAGTGGTTTCCCAGGAGATGACTTCGCAATTGCTGCTCTTCCCGAGACTGAACATTTGTCCTCGCTTAAAGGAAGGGCAGATTATTTTTTTCCATGCCCTTCTGCGTTGCCTTAATCTAGCTAACAAGAGGTAGGCGCCTGCCAGAGACACGGCTGCGGCATGGATGCCGTGCTGGCTGGCTGCCATTTTGCACCAGGCAGCCACGCTCTGGCTCTGTCCCCCCGCCACCTCCCCGGCAGCCGTTCCCACCGGCGGGGGTGAGCCCTTCGCTGTCCTGACCACCGCGCCCCTCGCTTGTGGGGCATCTTTTTCTCCGAGTGTAAAATTAACTACCGTCTCCGCATGCTCGGGGCCCGCTTCAAAGCCCTTTGAAATTGATGGGGATTTTTTCTACCCACTTCAAAGGGCCCTGGCTCATGGGCGTACAGCACAGGGTGCACCAGTTAATTTTTAAACTCTCATTACCTGAAAACTTCTTGTAAAGTGTACTGGAGCGTAGGGCTGGGGACAAGCTTGCTGAAACACTTGACAAGGCACAGCTGAACAACTGGGATTAAGGATTTCTTTCTTTACTATTTATCATTTTATGCCACGCACATGCCTTCTAATCATTCCTTGTAATCTTTTACCTGTGTTTTCTACTGTCCTGCACATTTAGTGCTTAGTCGTTCCTCTTGCAGCAGCCCGCCCAGCAACACACGGGATCCAGCGAGGTTCTGGAGTACGCAGGACTTGCCTGAGCTGACCTGACATTTCTGAGCAGCCCAGAGGTTTAGAAACCCCTGCCTTGTTTGAGTCCAGCCCGTACCACCACTTGGGCGTCTCTGTAGTACGGGTGCTGTCTTGGCAGGGAGCTGGGCAGTCATCCCTCCCTGCCTCCCTGCCTTCTCTGGGGCATGGCCCCCGAGCCATCCCCTCCACCACTGCCTGGGATGGTTACCGTCACAGGATTGTTACCAGCAGGACGAGAAGAATTTATTCAATGGTGTATAAAGGCTGCAATTATATTTGGCTCTGGTTTGTGAGGTATATAAAGATATGGTGGGAGATTTAAAAAAAAAAAAACAAACAAAAAACCCCAAAAGAAAACATATTCCCTTTATTCACTTTCCCAGGAGAACTTCATGTCTTTGTTTCATCCAAAGTCCTCTCTATCACCCATTTTACATCCTAGTTCCAAGAGACATAAAACAAAACAAAGCAGAGAAAAGCAAAAAAAACCCAAACCAACCAAACCAAAAAATAAAATAAAGAATTTGGAAAGTAGGTTTTCAAGTAGTGAAGGTAAGCAAGGAAAATTTTATTTAAAGAGCAAGGAGTAAATAAACATACCTCTGAATTGAATTGTAGAGTAGTCTCCCAAAGGAAACAGTGGAAATCAAATTGCTTCAATAATTTAAAACTAGACTGGACAAAACACTTAATAATAATATATGGCAGAAAAGAAGTCTGCCTTGGCAGGAGATGGAGTGGATGACTTCATAGGTCTTTTCCCTCCCTAGCCTGTTTTATTTTATGTTTTATTTCTGTAGATGACTCAATGTTAACAATGCTTAGTTTATTTTCTTACAACTGTTTGCCACAGGACAATGTATATCTGTGTCATTATACCTTATTAATTATCCCCAGTTACCAGAAAGGCACTGGAGGCACTAAACAGTGTTTATGCATGAGATACTGTGTGTGTGTCTATGTTTTAGGGCTGCATATGTGGGAAGAATGGCAAAGCCATCCATCAACTCCATAGATCCTAAAAAAGCATGATATATGTCACACATCACTATCGTGCTTTTTGCATCATCATAAGTTTCTACAAAACTCTTAGTGGAGTGTTTTCAAAAGCACTGAAATTGTTTTTGTACCGCTAAACATAAAGCCCACTTTGCCTTAATTACCACAGCGTAATGTTAGAGAGCTCTGTGAGAGAGGAAAAAATACATTCTGCGTTGCTTCTGAAGTGGACCCTAGATAAAATACTATATTCACTTTAGAAATACTTATAAATGACATTAAAAGCAACCAGCACCTGCTGTTCTATCTTATTTCATGATAAGGAGACTTCACACCTCCTTATGTGAAACCCACTGAGCAGCATGTGGGCAGAGTACTCCATTACAGATTTGGGAAGTGTTTATTGGACATTGGGTAAGTCAGAAGGTAAATTAATGGGGAAAGACCGGACATAAACCAAGAATTACACAACTATGACTACACTGATCATGTAATCTGTTTTATTAAGAGAACAGACAAACACTGACCAGATAAACAGAAATTTCTTTAATATAGGGAGCTTTCCTTGGTTCAGGGGAATGGGGTGCTGGACTAGATGAACTCTAAGAGCCTTACAGGAGAGAAGAGAAGAAGACTCAGTTTACAGAGGAGGAGACAGGAGACACAATAGAAAAGTCTCTAAATATAGAAAAGAAAAATTATATAGCAATTTCTATGCTTTTCTTCTATGTAAGAGCAACAAACTTGCAGAAAGGGAAGTGTAAGTTAGACAAATGAAGAATCTTTCTATTGGTAAGAATCCTGAAGAACTGGAATATTTTGCTTGGATAGTATGAAATACTTCAATGGATGTCAGACAAATATTCATTTAGAATGATTTAGGTGCATTTAATATTACATCAGGCCAAAGTACACCAGATGATTTCTTTATGTTCCTTTCAGCCCTGCTGTTTTAAGAATTTGTGAATCAAAGCATAAGGCATGTGTGGAGAGAAAAATCCTGAGAGGATACTGACAAAAGGGCTTATGAGACTGGCATGGAAAAAACATGCATGCAAATATTTATAATACTGTCTAATTTGTACATTTGTCATGCTAGCTAAAAAAGACAGAAATTGGCATTTTGGAACGATTACAAAATTTTTTCAGTTGTCACGTTGGCATTGTAATCCAGAGCACCTATAAGGCAGGAGTGCCAGAAAGGTGCATTTACAGAGATACTGAGAAGTCTGTGGTAGTCCTAGCCTGAGGATCCAGATGCTCCTGGAGTGTGTAATTTAATTTCCATAAAGGGGTAACAGACAGGGCTGTGCTTAGCAGAGGAATGAAGATGCCAGCACAGAAGGGGTGTTGTTGCCTTCCTGGTTTTGGCCTGTTGAAAAGAATACTTTCCCAATATGTCCCATGCTATCTTCTTTGCAACACCAGGAACAGTTTTTGTCAGTGTTTTTGGATCGTGTTAATGTATATTGGCCTGTGGCAGTGGGCACATTCCACATACAAACAGTCTAAACCATTCCATTTTAATATTTGCATTACCACAGAGAAAAGTCCTCTTAGCCTCTCGGTTATTTCTGCTCCATAAACCTTGAATACAGCTTTAGGCTATCTGAGTTTCACATCTACAAATGCCTGAAATAGGCTGAAAAGAATCAGTACCAGGTATGTCACAAATCTCTCTCATTCATCCATATTTTCAGAAGATCCAAATGGAAATGTAATACCACCTGCAACTGAGAAGCAAAATACTAGCTATATCTTCGGATGATAAATCTGATTTTGCCATCACTAAAAGGTATCTGGAGTTTCTTTTAAAAGTTTATATGTCATTTTGATAATAATCAACATAAACTATCTGTTGTGGTGAGAACATGGGCTTTTGGGGTTTTTTTTACTCTTTCCTTATGTACTGAAAATTTTGCTCTTTTTTTTTCCTTACATGGGATTTATGTCTTCTCTTGCTTTATTGGTCTCCTTTTAGTTCACTGTGTTGTCTCAGTGGAAAGCATACCATAAATAACTGAACACAAGCTATTCCCTCATGAGAGCAGCCACCCTTTACCAATACCAATTAGCATAATTTCCCTAATGATGAACTCCACAAAACAAAGCAGAAAACACCTCCCAGAATGCTGTCCATTCTCCACTGTGCCAAAAGTCTCTAGGTCATTGTTCCCTGGAGCTCTGCTAGTATTTTTTCAACAGCTGCTTTTATTAGTCAAGGGTGAGATATTTGGAGAGTTCCTTGGGCAAAATAAAACAGTTGGTGGCACAAACAACTTGGAACTGTGTCACTTTTATTTGCCAGATCTGAAGATGATCAGAGGGCTGGAGCGCCTCTCCTGTGAAGACAGGCTGACAGATCTGGGGTTGTTCAGCCTGGAGAAGAGCAGGCTCCAGGGAGACCTTATAGCAGCCTTTCAGTACCTAAAGGGGGCCTACAGGAAAGATGGGGAGGGACTCTTTATCAAAGAGCGTAGTGATAGGACAAGGGGTAATGTAACGAGGGGTTCAGTTTAAAACTAAACTGAAAGAGGGTAGATTTAGTTTAGATATTAGGAAGTAATTCTTTACTCTGAGGGTGGTGAGACACTGGAACAGGTTGCCCAGAGAAGTTGTGGATACTCCATCCCAAGGGCAGGTTGGGTGAGGCTTTGAGCAACCAGGTCTAGTGGGAGGTGTCCCTGCTCGTGGCAGAGGGGTTGGAACTAGATGATCTTTAAGGTTCCTTCCAACCTAAACCATTCTGTGATTCTATGTTTTATTTTTCCCCTACACCCACTAAAGCCTTTGCAATGCTAACCTCTCCTTAAAGCTGCACTCCGCAAAATAATTTGGCAGTTCATGTTCCAGTCCCAGTTGAAAGCCTATTTATAGCAGCATATTTAACTGGAATTTTCTGGAGTTACATATTCACACCTGCTCTTCTGTTTTGTTTTATTTTATTTTTCTTCTTTTTTTCTACTGTAAGAAATTAACCTGTACTAAACTTGTCAAGATGTGCAAAGTAGACCTCCAGAGATGATCCAAGTGCTCTTCTGATGTTGCAGAGAGTAGGCAATGGAAGAGATGAAACTCATCAGAAGCACCTGACCCTTCTTAGCTGAACCTCAGAAATCCTTGCATGGCCGAGAATGCCGTGTACCACAGATACTTGAGGGGAAAGGAGGCTTTGAGCATAAGCCACATGCAGAAGTTGCCCGTGGCTCTTGGGAGCGGCAGTGACCCAGCATTGGGTGGGTGCTGGGGACAGTGTGCCAACTGGGATGTGGATGGGAGACCCAGGATACCATCCTACAGCCTCTGATGGTTTTCTCGTGCAGGCGGGGATTTGGATAACAGTGCTAGCATAATAATGTGATGTAGGCTGAACCCATGGTCTGCATTTGAGCTGCTTGCAACAGGTTGAGGACATCTGATCTACACTGTAACAAGCCTCTGATCTCCTCTTTTAGACCTAAAAGAACAGGAGGGGCTTAACACCAAAAATTGTCTGTGCTGTACTTTTTCATTTACAAGTTTTAACAAGTCACTTTGGGTGCTCTGGTTTTGCTGAGAGTAAGAAACACCCAAACATAGCCTCTTTTTTTTAAACAAAAAACACAATCCATGCTTCAAAACAAAATAAATCAAATCAAATCAGAACAGGGCTAAGGCAGAAGTTGGATAATTCTTAAAGTTGGCAGGCACATGCTACTGACTGAAAAGGGTGTGCATCACTTGGCTTCAGGGTGAAAAAAATCCCCTCAACAACATTTAAATAACATTTGAAGTACAAATTATAAGAAACCGAAAAATCATTTCCAGGCTTGTGGCAGGGCATGTGCTAAGATTTCTAGCAGAGGCTAATGGAACCACACCCCTTGTTATCACATATGGTGTGGTCTGGAAGACTTGGAGAGATGCTATTGCAATTATCAGCCTTTTGCTGAAGCAATTAGTATGAGCGAGGCAGTAATTGCCTGATTGGCAAGCAACAACCGAATTCTTAACCAAGCAAATAAAACTCAAGAAACAAAACAGTCCACAGTCCTCACTGTAATTTGAAGGGAGATGAGGTGAAAACTGGAGAGATGAAACAAAAATGGAGGATTGACACAGAAAGGGAGACAAAAAATACCTTAAGATTGCAGGCATGGGAGTTTAAACTCAAAACTCTGCCTGACAATGTAAGTTTTGAACTCAAGACACTTACTTACTTTATAATTCTGCTCAATTCTACTGTAGTTAACTCTCCTGTATTTGAGAGACAAGAAGCGTTTCCATCTCTGTCAGTGACCACCTCTGTATGCTGGACCAGGAATATTTCCCAGTTGGTGGTTCTGAAGGTGTGCCATATCCACATTAAAACTATTTTGGTGTGAACTGCAGGACTATACCTGGCCTTTCCTCTTGAGGCACCTTGATGTCCACACAGAGAAATCCCGGTATGTATATCAGAGGAGAGCAATTGTGCTGTGTCTTCTCCAGTATGGGTAATTTGAGCGATTCAGGTGTATTGCTGTGGCTATGGACCACATCATCCTCTTTTTTTGCTAACGTTCCTCTCCAGCTCCACAGGTACCAGCCACTTTCTTAAACAAGTTAAACTTGTACCAAACCTTGAGGATACTTGCTCTTTCAGGGCAGAAGAAAGGCTGGTGTGGCCAAAAGCATGCATCTTTTCCCCAAGTATCTTTATCGGTGTCATGAAAAATAGGACTTCTGCCTCCAAGGCTTGCCTCAAAACATTTTTATTTTCATCAGCAAGTCAAGGGTACATTTTCACTGAAGTTTCAGCTGTCTCAACACAAAGTGTTGACAGGTACCTGACACACAGAAATGCAAAGATGTGCAATAAGACAGTAAGATTAAATGCAAAGAAAATCAGTGATTTCTTTTTTTAAAGATCAGGGTCCCAGAGCTTTGAAATATTGTCCTTCCAGAATTGTATTCACTCTCTTAACCCCATCTTCCCTTCCAGTTAAGCTAAGATTTTAAATTTGTCTAGACTGTGCTTTCTTTTACAGGGATATCAGGTACTTACTTCCCATACCTTCTGCCTTGCACAAAGGCTGGCCACAATCCTGGACTTCTGTGCAGCAAGCACATATGCATGAGTTTAACTTTGTGCTCTTCAGTTACTTTTCACTCCTAGTCTTTTTACTGTATAAGAAATGCTGTATAATATAATCTCCTAGAAAGGTATGACATATACAGCTGATATTCCTTTGGAAACTTTTAAATTACTCTCTTTAGACATAAATTTATATGTCTCATATTTAGAAGCGTGTGTGAAAGGCACCAGGGCAAAAATCTTCTTAATATAATAAAGTATTTCTCCAAGTGTTATACAGTGATCAAGCTTTCCAGGAATACAGGATGGATCTGTCTTCAATTTACATCATTATCACTTAACTGCAGCTTCCAAAGGATGCTAAATGAATACTGGAAATAGGAATTATTTTTCTGACTTTTTATTTCCTAGTTCTTTCATAACAATTAATTTTGGAATATAAGTCTGTTTATTTCTTGTTAACTGGAAGGCAGCAGCCCTGACATTTGATCAGATACAAGATATTAATTCAGATAAAACCCTTTACTTGGGTTTTATTCAATTAATTAATTAAAAGAAAGACACAGATTTTTCCAGATAAACTAATACTAATACTTCTAGGTCCAACGTTGTTGTAAGCGGTATAGCACCAAATGCCTTGGCACCTTACGCTGATGTCTGTAGGGTCATTTTAGACTTGATTTTGTGGATGGTGCTATGTTCATCCACAAGCTACAAAAACAATTGTCTGCTCTATAGTAGGAAACTATGATTTTTCACAAATGTAGAGCATGAATTTTTAAGCTGTGGAAAGAACCTGTCCCAAGCAAGGTATATAGTTTAGCTAAAGAGACACAGTTTAGGCGTAGTAGGCAATTAGCAGTTTTTGAATAAGGAAAGGGAAGACATAAAGAAAAGCAAGCTTCTTATTACATAGTTTAGGAGAAGACATATATGGGATTGTAGCTAAGGTAACACAGTATTTCCCAATGTCTTTATTTTTATATTCCTATTTTCAGTTTCTTCCACAAAATGGAATTGTTCATAGTAGGTCTTTTCCTTAAGTTGAACTTCGTGGACAAATTTTTCAGGTGAAATGGTTGAATTGTCAGGTGAAACCTGACAATTGATGTGGAAGGAGTACATTATTTTGCCAACACTGAGCTTCCCAAAAAACAGAAGAGTTTAAATATTCTTGTTCTTTATTTCAAGGATTTGAGAACAGTAAAAGCGAGCTTATTGTTTCAAGAACGTCTCTTTTATTTCCCTCAGAGCAATTCACCTAACTCTGAAACCATGGCAACAGTTCATGGATCCTTAATGGAAACATTAGGTGTGTGATAGGCATATTATTCAATAATATCATCTGCACTGAATATATGCCATCCACACACTCAATATACGTGTAATGGAGCTTCAAGTGTGCCGTCACAGGATGATCAAGCAGATCTTCTTAGGACTGAAGAGTCCTGTATCAGCAAGGGCTACTGTGGCACCATATTTGCAGATTAAAAGGGGGAAAATTGTCTCAGTGATCTCTTGGCTGGAGAACTGAGAGTATGGAAGTAAAAGCAATGAGATGATTGCACAGGGGCAAGTGGAATGAACAGGATGGGGCCAAAGACATGAGTCAAGCCTAACTCTCTACAAGCCTCTGCTGTGCAACCTGCTGGCAGCATATACTGGTCTCTTATGTCTTTCCAGTGATTGCCCCATGGGGAGGATGATAGCATTTTACTGTTGCCTACTATTTTGTTTGTTCTGGAAACAAAAGTCTGCTGTAGATCTGAAGGTAAGAACCTTATCAGTAATGCAGTTTGGTGGCCTGCATGGCTCCAGGTGATGATAGAACTTCCATCTCTCAATATTTTTTTCTCTTGGGTTTTTTTTTTTTTTTTGTCCCTCACATTTATACTGCCCCATTTAAAACACTGTGTTAAATGAACTTGAAAATTTCAGCCAAGCATTCTGGACACTACCAGACTTCACCTTTCCCTGCAGAACAATTGCTCACTGGGAGACCTCTCTCTAGTTGCTGTGGTGAAGATCTCATACAAAACCTAAAATGAGTGAGTGCTCTGTGCTAAAATAATTGCTGGTGCTGCCTGGAGGCAGACAATCACAATTCACAGTGATATTCCAAAATGTGGGTGGTTTTTGTGTGCACCTGTGTTCACTGAAATAAAACCAAAACCTTTCAAAAGTATTTGAGAAAATACAATAGCATCAAAATATATGTTTTGAAATGAAGAGCAGAGAGATTTCTGCAGAGGTGGTTGCTGGGAATCCTACTGGAAAAGCCATGTTCTGCTTGCTTTGGAGCAGACTTCCTATGATGACTCTGAGGATTATGTCAAAACCAGGTATGTGTCTGTGAAACATTTTGTTTTTAGCAAAACAACATGTTAAAACAAAATTTCATAAAAAATATTCTGACCGGGCCTATTTTTCTTTTGCTGGTGGCTGTCTGTACCATTATATTTGGTCTATATGATAGACCATCAACAGCAGTACTTCTAGCTAAGTAATCAGAGGTCCATCTTGAGTCTCCTTTTATACTCTTTTATGCCTACATACATTATGGAGTTCTAAAGAAAAAAAGTATTTTATTTTTAAAATTTGACTGAAAACTGTTTCTCTTCAATGTTTAAAAAAAAGCACAGTGCCACAACTTACAGAAGAGTCATCTGTTTGCATTAAGAAAGCTTTGGAAATTTCATACTAGCCAAGGAGGCTTGTTATAGAGAGACATGTAAGACTTCTGAAAAGCTACTGAGAATACTTGAGATAGGAAGATTTATACTTGTTGCTCTTGATTGTGGGAACTTGAGCATTTTCTCACTTTATCTGTTTTACGAGTGAGTATTCAATCACATAACCATTTCCCTGTGCATTGGGAAGGAGAGAAAGAAGATACTTTCAAGTGTGTTGGAACATTAAAGTAATAACACTAGGGACTGCATATCAAACAGGCACACAGACCCCATAATTAATAAACTCTGTCCCCAAAAGAAAAAATAACTCAAAGATTTGAGTCTCTGGAAGTGCACAATTACAGCCTCAAAGCAGTTCAGCTTGAGTAAGTGAAGCAAGGGCTGAGTTGTATGGACCTTCCCTTCAGGGTCTTCCAGATTTTGGAGCTGGCTTGCAGTCATTCTGGTTTCTAATACAAGCCAGGACAGTTCAAGCTAGACAGTGATTCTCACTGTATTTCAGCTGTGAAGAGGGTTGTTATTCAACTTTCTAAATATCTAAGAAACCTCTCCAAACACTTTGATTTCTTCCTCTACCTGGAATATGCAAAGACCTGTTCCAGGAAACACCCTTGGGTAGCAGATTTGGCATTCAAGTCTTTCATAGGTTGTTAGCTAAGTAATTAAGTAGCATATAAAAGCATTCCACAATTCAGTTTTGCCGCTTTTCTCAAGTATTTCAGCTATGGCATATCTATTTTGAAATCATAGTCCAGAAATTTTCAGTGAATACACAGTAAAAAACTTTAACAAGGTTCTCCCTCTTTAGCAAACATTTGCTAATGGATTTCACAATAACAATTCATGTTTTCAGGATAAAAACACATGCAAAATAAACATGCTATATTCTGTGTGGGAACACCAACAGATGGGTTGGACCCAAACTTTTTTGCTATAGTTATTAAATCATATTACATGTTCCGGTGTTGACAGGTCTGGACTTCTTCCAGAATGCTATTGATACAGAGGACTGCATAATTTCTGACACAGGCTAATTTTTGAACAATGCTGTTTATCTGTTTTTTAGAGACACAACTGTGTGACTTATCACTTTAGATTATGAACAGGATGTGTTCATTTTACTAGCTTGCATGTGTAATGTGGCAGGGTATCAAAATGACTATCCGGATAACCAAGACAAATGGGAAAACTGAGTTGTTTGACTATTCTAAACTCTGGGAATGGTTTAAAAATTATTTCTCCTGGCTTGTCTCTCCCTGATTCCATTCACCGCCTTCTTTCCTTTTGTCTGAGCAGCAGCAGTTTTCCAGGCAGGAGTTATTACGTGGCCCAAGAGCCTTTTTAGCCAATTAACCTTTCTCCATAGTCTACATGCAGCCAAATGAGGTCTCAGGAGTGAATGAGGAATTGTTTCCTTCTAGTCCTTTGAATATACCTCCAGTTTAAAACAGTAATAATTTTACACCACCTCTTTTTGCACTTCTTTTGTGCAAAAGAATTTCTAGCTAAGCCCATTCCCTAAAACTTTATTTTAGGAGAAAGTTCTGGTGAATCCCGTGCTCGAAGCAAGACCCATCACAATGTTGCTCATTGTTAAGTTTTGATTAATGTTCTCCGTCAATTGCTGACTCACTCTCTTTCCAGCATGTGCAAATATTTAGTTTCTTTCTTTTTCTGGAGCATGTTCTGTAGAGCCCATTGCTGTAGTATCCAAGCAAATTTTCAACATCAACAATAATATTACCAATACATTGGAGCTTTTGTGACATCCTTGTCTGAAGGGTCTCTGTCTGCTCAACTTAACCACCTCAGCATTCACACTAAGCAACTAAGTGCTATTCTGTTGTTTTTCAGAGAGTGAGAACAGTGGCATATAGCACTGGGAAATCCGTGACTGGAACACTGTCATGGATGGCTATGTCCTCTTTAGGAAAGATAGGCCAGCAAGGCAAGGTGGTGGAATTGCTCTTTATGTGAGAGAGTAACTGGAATGCATTGAGCTGTCCCTGGGGGCAGATAAAAAGCAAGTTGAGAGCTTGTGGGTAAGGATTAAGGGGCAGGCTAATATGAGGGACACTGTTTTGGGGTTGATCAGGATGGAAAAGTTGATGAGGCCTTCTACA
>VYXH01006106.1:113340-124523 GCA_013397275.1 Burhinus bistriatus | reverse complement strand
GTGTACAAACATTAGATTCGATAGACTAGAAAGCTGGACAATCATCAACTGTATGAAAAAGAGCAAGAGAAAGTGCTGGATTCTCCACCTGGGACGCAGTAATCCTGGTCTTAACATACAAACTGGAGGACAAGAGGCTGGAGAGGAGCCCCGTGGAAAGAGATCTGGGGGTTTGGGTTGATGACAAGTTGAATATGAGTAAACAGTGTGCCCTGGCAGCCAAAAGGACCAACCATGTCCTGGGGTGCACTAAGCAGAGCATAGCTAGCTCGTTGAGGGAGAGGATTGTCTCACTCTACATTGCACTGGTGTGGCCCCACCTCGAGTCCTGTGTGCAATTTTAGGTGTCATAATATAAGAAGGACATCAAACTATTAGAGTGTGTCCCAAGGAGGGTGACCAAGACGGTGAAAGGTCTCAAGGGCATGACTTAGGAGGAAGGGCTGAGGTTTGTTTGAAGGACTTGTTCAGTTTGGAGAAGAGAAGGCTGAGGGGTGACTTCATTGCTAAAGGGTGACCTCATCACTGAGGCGTGACCTCCTCGCAGTCTACACCTTCTTCAAGGGGGGCAGCGAAGGGGGAGGTACTGATCTCCTCTCTTGGACAAACAGCAATAGGACATAAGAAATTGGAATGAAGCTGCATCATGGGAGGTTCAGGCTGGACATCAGGAAAAGGTTCTTCACTGAGAAGGTGGTCAGTCACTGGAACAGGGTCCCCAGGAAGTGGTCACAGCACCAAGGCTGGCAGAGTTCACGGACGATCTGGACGACGGTCTCAGTTGTATGATTTAGTTTCAAGTAGTCCTGTGAGGAGCAGGGAGTTGGACTTGATCATCCTTGTGGGTCCCTTCCAACTTGAGATATTCTGTGGTTTTAATTTGTGAATTCACTGACTATGGCTTTAAGGTTTCTAAATAGTGGGACTTTTCTTGTCTATGCAGCAAAGCAGTTAGCACATTTTGAACTTCAGCAATAACAAGGAGCTAATAGTTCTTCAGTATTCAGAAAAATTTCACTTAGAAAGATTTCTTGTTATTTGCTGTGTGCTACCTTATTTAATCTTAGAGTATTGCTTTCAATGAGTCTGCTTAGTAAAATGATGTACTTCTTGTTATGGTGCCTTCCACACAATTATGGATATTTCTTTCCTAAGATAATTTCAGCTTAATTATCTCAATGAAATGGAGAGCACTGTTGCAATTTTAAGAAAATTATTCTGTAACTTCCACAATGTATTCCTTTTCTTCTCTTCAAAAGGATCAACATCAATCGTTTGTATGTTGCATGGGTGGGATGTGGTTCACACTTGGACCTTTTAAGCTTTATTGAAATAGCTGACGGCAGACTTCTTAGAGTTCTTAGAAAGTTTTTCCTCTGTTTCTTCACAAAAGGTAATTTCAATTAAGTAAAGTGGGCTGGTTTATTGGACTAGTTTCACAAGGAGAATTTGGGATGTGCTTGTGTTTGTTGGGCAATGTTGTAGCAACCCTTCGGCCAGCTCAGGGATCTAGCATATCTCCATGGTGTAAAAGCACATCAAGCAACAATATTAACTCCACTTTTAGAAGTAGTGTACTCTGCCTCCTAACGAGACTAATTGGTTTAGACTTGGCTCTGCACTTGATAGAGTGATATTGTGGCTAGGAGCTAATTACACACTTACTTAATTCATGTTTACACTTGAATAAGTGCTATGAATAAGTATTTCTTTTCTTGTTTTACTTACAGAGAATTATTGGATGGAGATGTTCTGTGGATGTTCAGTCTTGTGCAAGACAGAAGAAAAGTCCTCCTATTACACACTAAACTGATGCTAGAGCACTCCAGTACAGAAATTTTGGGTTTAAATCCCACCTCTAAGGAAGCATGAGGCTATATTCTGGGAAGCTCTCCTTTCCCGTTTGAAGGACCACCCACATTTTAGAGCTAGTTACATATTAGTTGGAGAATCAACAGTTCTCTCTTCAACTGAAATCTTTTTTCCTACTCCTTGTGAAAATTGTATATTATATACGAAAGGGACTGCATATCATCCTCTTGAAAGAAAGGACTTTTTTTTTCCCTTGAAGAGGGAATTTAGATGCCCACCTATAAAGGAAAGCTCAGAGATGTTTGTCTCTTCTTGAGATTTATATCTAAATCCCTCAAAGTGCCTCTGGTGCTTAAAAACCACTTTTTTGCCTCTCTAGTAAAGCTAGAGATTCTTTCTTCATTCACTTGTCTACTGTGAATCTTGCAGTTACTAGTTTGAGTCCTTCTGTTTTATAAATGGATTTCTTCAATTAAAAGGCTCTTTATCTTATCTCAACAACACATATTTCTTTGATGCTTAACTATGAATCCAGGCAAGATTTCCAAATACATCTTGGTCATGGAAAAAGCCTTATATTCCAGACTTTTCATTAAATAACTGCTCCTATGAGACTTTTGAGATCCTTAAAGATACAGAGTTCTTTCTAGATAATTGGACAAGTTATGTTCAGTTGCATGCCAAATAATAGAACTGAAATAGGCAATAGAGAATAATTGTAGAAGCATAAAAAGATGCATGGAAAAGCAGTTGACTTTCACATGCAATACAGTAGAGAGATTTGGAAATGGAAAAGTTGTTTTCTGTATCAAGGAGAGAATGTTATTCATTTATGCTGGATCTTAATCCTTCCTATGTCCTTATAAGATGCCTTCTCTGGGTTGGTCTTTATTTCTTTTATACACTATATTTGTAAAAGTCAGTTTGTTCCAAAAGGTACTATTCAATTTGCTCCAAACAGGCAAATCTCCGGAGTAAATATCAGGTGATATTTCTATGTGGAAAAAGTGCTTTGTTTGTACATATAGAAACTAGAAAATGAATTGGTCCTTACTACGTAAGGCAAGTCAGAATGTATATTTTCTTAACTGCCTCGCCAACTAGAGGTGAAAATTTTTATGTTTTTGGTTTCTGAAAATAAAATTTATATTACCTGCATATCTGCAAATCATATGCAAATAGTAAGACATCTCATAATTATTTCTGATATTTTTTTCCTGCTTTAAAAGCAGACAGGTATTCTACCAAACTAGCAGATTCAGGGGCTAAGTTGGAGATCAAATAATGAATTGCTTGTCAAAAATAGTAGAGAAGAGAGGGTGGAAAAATGAAATTCGTTCATCCACAGCTACAGTATGTGTGGGTGTTCATTATATAGTTCAGTAAACACTCTGTTGGGGAAAAATGTTCATTCTACTTGTGGTCCTGGAATAAATTCAAGAAGAAAGAGGAAAGAAATGAACTAGGTTAGTAGAAATGCCCTAAATGTTGCAAAACTCAGATAATCGGATGAGAATACTGCCAGTGAGGCATGCATATCTTTTAAATTCAGATATAATACTTACGGTAATTGTTTGATAAAAAAAAAAGAAATGAAAAAAAAAGACACCTCTGAAAGATGTATTTCATGAAGTCCTTTATGTTTTTAAGCCATTCTGCAGCAATTTTTAGCTCAACCGTCCTCATTCAGAAAGAGCAAATAAATCAGATTTTATGTCTTGAAATCTTCTCCTCTGCATGCAGCAAAATCCAATCTGAGGGTATTTAAATACTGTCCAGGCAGGTATAGACAGAGCTGTAGCCCTGAGCTAAAGATTCCTTCCTCCCAGACTGTCTCCTCAGCAACAAGAAAACAGCTTATGCGATCCTGCTGGCATGCTAGAAATTGATGTCCCCCCTCTAGGACTCCTGTGGCACTTGCTGTCACCATTTGAGAAAATCTAGGGAAGTGTAATTCAGAAAAGCTAGTAAAGAAAAGCTGGCAATAAGCCACTCAGTTTAAGCAATATGAAATGCTGATTATAGGACTAGGAATGTAGTTGCACCTCCTCTGTAAGGTAAAAGTGCTCACTGAGAATGCGTACTGATAGCTTTAACAAACGACTCCATAATCCTCAGGGCAAGACTGAATATTTGTATCAAGAGCAAAGCTTTTATGAGCAAAAGCCTTATTCAAGAAAAAGTTCATTTTCTTTGACTACTTGAATATAACTACTTTTATGGTCAACTGGTCAAATTACTTACTTGCAAGCTATGATTCCCAGTGTCTGCCATCAGGCCTCTGGGTGGATTTTTGAGCCAATCCAATGACTTGTAAAAAGTCTTAAAAGCATGAAATAGGTAATGAGATATTTTTTCTACTCCCAGTGAAAGAGAATCTTTATAAATAATGAGACCTGTAAGGCTACTCTGTGACGCTGTCCTGGGAAGAGGGAAGGAAATGTGTGCTCTCTTCCTCTGTTACCTTGCTTTCACAGAAAGAAAAACAGGCTCATGGGATAAGGGAAAGCTAAGGAAGTACTGATAGTCAAATCTTCATTCTTTATTTATTTCCAGTGCATAGGTACCACAATGTGCAGTCAATGTGGTGTTTTCTGATGTCCCTGTGCAACCCATATGGCTTTCTCAACATGAAAAAGCAGTTTATTTTGATGTGTCCCTAGAAACCCACAAAGCAAAGATTGTTGCTAAAGGTAGTATGATGCAAATGTGAATGTAAATGTGGGTGAAGAAGTAATTTACTTCCCCCCAGCCCCAAATGTCTTTGCTTTCACCAAAGCTAAAAAGGAAACGTTCTCTGAGGATGTTTCAGGAGGGATTTAAGATGCTTCAGGTGCAGGAGAATTTTTTTTCCTCTTGATAGACAGAAAAATAAACACCATCTCTGCTCTCAGGGACCTCTTGCCCGGGAGGGAGCCCTGTCAGCTGCCAACAAGGGATGTGGGAATCATCAGAATGAAAGAAAAACAGCCAGAAACCAACTGTTGCAACATGACAGGGAGTTTCCAAGCAAACCAAACAAGTTCCTGGAGAACATCAGGTGGATGAAAAAAGTAAGCTATTATTAACACATCTTTGCCATGAGGGAGCATGATGGAAAGCTGCTATGTGAACAGCAAATTCAGCATGGGGAGGTGATACAGCAGCTACCTGACACACAAAACGTGCATTTGCAGACTCTCTTCTGCCCTACGGACTCCGCAGGCAAGGTCAGCTCAGCTCCTTACCGCACACAAGGCACAGGTACTCCTTCAGGCATGAAAGTGCTGCAAAAAGGGAGGAGGAGCATATCTAGAGTGTATCTAGAACTGCATGCGACAAAAACATAGAGAGAGATCTGTAGGATTTGTATTTAGCCAAGACATGTAATAATTTTAATACACTGGTTTTGCAAATGATATCCCCTCCTCCCAGTCTGTTGCTGCCCTTTGTTGCTCAGTTGCTTCAAATCTTTGTCTGCACTTCATACCCTGCTTTATTTTATGCATTTTTTTAGTTTTATTTTTCAGGACGTGATAGGAAGAGATTCAAATGATAAGTGCTTTTTTTGCTTTTATTTCCATGTGATTGTTTACTCTCTCTGTGAATGCAAAATATTGGCTGTACTGTTGCATTTTATAACGCAGAAATCCTAAGGAGACATTAATTAAAATAAAATTCTGCCTTTAATAAATTCTCACATACATTTGACTACTTCAACCTTATTAACAAAAACAAAAAAAAAAAAAAAAAAAAAAAAAAAGAGAGAGAGAAAAAAAAAAAAAACAAAAAAAAATTAAAAAAAAAAAACAAAAAAAAAAAAAAAAAAAAAAAAAAAAAAAAAAAAAAAAAGAGAGAGAGAGAAAAAAAAAAAACCAACAAAAAAAGAATCCCTGAAAGCAAACTGTCAATATACATTGCTGAAGTTGCATTATCCTTTATGACAGCTCCTCCCTGGCCAACATTTTACATTGTTATGATAATTTGCTCTGCAAAACAAGTGTGTGGGCACATACGGCATCCCATTATTTCTTTTGCTTTCTTGGAGTCAGACCCTGTTATCACAGGTGCATTTTCTGGCTGCCTCCTCCTTCTGTGTAAATGAACACTGGCATGAACCCTCCCCTGGGAAAAGCTCACCGCCTCTTCCTTGCAAATGTTATGCGGTGCAAAGGACTCCCCTGCAACACATGGCAATTCTACCTTTTTGCATTCAGTCAGTTGTATAAGCAGCCTCAAGTTGCCCGTAATTGCCCAAATGCACGTTTTACAACCATCCTGCAATTAATTGCAGCTTAGTGTGCAATTAAACCTCTTTCTGCCAGGTGCTCTTACATCAGGACCATACTTCATCAGCCAGGGCACAGGCGGATCAGCCAGGTTTTGGGAACTCTCTGGCTTCTCACATCCTGCTCACAGTTGATCATGGCAATCAACAGATATTGGCATTTTCCTCATCAGCACCATTAAAGGAGAGATCATGGGCACATATGTACCATGATAGGCCTTGCATAATTCATGAAACCTTCTCACACACAGCCTACTCTTGGTATGCTATGAATCCTGACTACCAAGTGCAGTCTGCTTCGTAACTGTCTGACAAACTCCTCTGCAGGAACACTGACCGCTGATGAACAAATGCTGCAAACTGTAGGAGGCAGGATGAGTCAGATTTCTAACAGCACACTGTTCTGGTAGAACCGCTTTCATGGATGTGACTGTGAAATGAAGGAATGGGGCAAGGTTTATTCTGGGGAGGTGGCCTGTGCAGGCACCACCGGTGACCACATCACTGCATGGTAATAGGCTCACCATTCTTTCCTTCTCAATCTTAATCAGAGCCACAGATCAGCAAATATCTCCACTGTTGTTTTAGACGGCACCTGCAATTCCATTGCTCTCTGTCAGCATCCAGCAGATGTGGATTTCTTAATAAAACACACAGTAGGTAGGTCAGACCACAAGATGTTGTTATCAGTTTGTTCCTGATACTGTCTCAGACTTTGCCTATTTGCTTTTCACCAACAAGTTATAAGAGCTAGAACATCTCCCAAACATGGAACAATCCCTTGTCAGGAATGCTACTGATGATTTTCGAAGCAGAAGCGCATTTCTACATTGGATTATAGGAGAGAATTTGTGCACCACACTTTACAAACTAATTAAGATGACCACTTTGCTTAGAAGCTCAATGTAGTATACTGCTGTAGAGACTGTAACTCTGGCCCAGACACAGTTTCTTCATTCCTCTTTTACTGAGGTTTAACTAATAAAACTATATGCTGTATAGACTGACACATACTCATATAAAGTACAAAATCTCACTCTATGTTATACAGGAATAAGGATTTCTAGGTGTCAATCTGCACTTCATTACCGTCCTTTGAGGTTGGACTATAGTTCACACAGAGTAGACAGGATCCTGAATCTCAAATGCATTAGATGTTTAAAATGGCTGATAATGTATCCATTAAAACAACCAGTTGCTAGAAATAAGTCCTAAAAGTCACTATAAACAGTTCTTTCTTCAGAAACTTATCCTATTCTTATGGGGTAATCCTTCATCTAACATAAAGATGATCAAGTCTGGAAACCACAAAAACAAAATGCAGATACTGCCTAATAAGAGGTTTGTAAATCTGACATTCTTTAGAAGGGAATAATATATCTTCAACACTATTCAAAGAATAAAACACGAAATCTCCAAATCTTGCCAGCAGTTGGTTGGGTGCTTGTATCTGTTGTCTGAGAAGGAAGAGAAACTGCTGATATTTTTGATATAGAATACAACTTAGTAAATATGCATTGTTGAGTTTGTCATTCTCAAAGCAATCCATATCTTAAAGATTATATGTAGCATCACATCTTTGCAAATTATCTTCTCATCAGGAATAACTTTTTATGGCTTTTGAATCAGAAAATCTTTAAAGATCTATGGGTATGTAAAGTTCCACCCCTCCGTGAGTTTAAGAGGAGGCAAGGAATATTGGAGAAGAAATATTTGTTGAAGATTATTAAATACATGTAAACATATCCAGCTCAGGAGGATCTGAGATACTTTCTTTCTCTGCTGGGATCTGAATATAATATTGTCCTCTAAGGCAGATCCAGCAATATGTGCTTCTTTCTATGATTCGGGAAGGGTTTACAGTAAATGAAAATCAAGCACCAAATCATCGAGAAAATCAAAGTTATTATATGTGCTGCTGGCTTGTGTGGTGAGGGAGCCAACCAAAGACTGGAGGAAGAGAGCCCTGGACAAAGAAAAGTGTAGCTGAAAAAACACAGCTGAGTATTTTTTAACTCCACAGAATGTAAGAAGCAAAACTGGCGGATGATCCCTCATGTTTGCAGTGGACCTGGGGCGTACCTGCCACTTCAAACACATTTTCCAAAATATGAACTTTCATTTGTATATCTATGATGTGCACACATTTTCATGATTTCTCAGGCAGCAAACTGGCTCTTTTCTCATATAATTAGAGTCTTTTCATATCAGTTAAGCAAGCAGATGGTCACACAGTTTGTAGACACAGATTTCCAAATGTTCCTAGTGTTTGACTCTTGTTGATGGTCATGATCAACAACACCAAATAGGATTCTCTCCAAATTGTGATAAAGCAAAATGACCGTTAAGTTGGATCAAAGGTAGTTATTCATTTAGGTTTAGTAGTGTGCTCATTATAGTCATTATAGTAATACACATTATATTATATAAATATGAGCACTGTGTTAATAGCCCAATTCTACAACAATTCATTCAAAGGAGCAGGAAAAAACTTCCAAGTGAGATATCTCACAAAGAGACTGCTCATCTTGGGGAATTCCATTTGCTGGAGTAACAGGGTAATGGTAACTCCCCTGTGGCACCTGCACTTCATAAAGCATGGACAAACTCAGGGGTACAAGAAATCAGCCGAGTCCCAGTCAAGATTGTCATATGAACCAATAGTTGTCTTTCAGAAAAATTTTTTTTCTAGGTAGTTCAGACATACTGCTTTTCGAAGTTTGAGGTAAACTTATTTCTACTTTCGGGATAGATATTTCTATGGTTTTCTCTTGTTATAGGGATACTTCACAGTAGTGTAGGCGTAGGCATTTGATTAGCATGTCAGTAATCTGTAGCTGAATGTATATATGTATATACATATTGCAGTCTGTAAACTTCGTTGAATTTGTAAAACTTGTAACATATCAGTAAAAAAACTCCTTTATGCAGTTTTTTGACTATAACTCCCACTAGTTCTCCCTTGGAGTCAATAGAAGTCCAAAGGACTTAAGAACTTAAGAAATCTCCCTTATGGTGAGATCAGTGGTCCATCTAGCCTTCCACACTATTTACAGAAGTAGCAATCTGAGATGCTGTTTAGTGAGGCTAAATGAGTTTGTTTTATTTCTTGTTTTTAATGATTAACAGAATGCATCAATAAATAAAAGTGTTTCATATCTGATAAAGAAGCAAGAAAATTCTTTCAAGCTAGAAAACAGAATTACTTTTGCTTTCCCACCAGCTATTTATTCACGCAGTAAACGGATAAATGCGTGCCAAAACGTATGGGTCTTTTTAAATGCTGGAAGTGCAAAAAAGTCTGAAAATAGGCAGCAAAACTGTGAGAAAGTACGACTGCATTCACTGAGCATCCTCTGCAACTGGCAGGAAATTCTATTTCCCTCCAGGAACGTGTGGTGAACCTGAAGCATTATTATGAACTCCAGACACAATTGAGGTCATGGTGATCCTGAAAGAAAATAATAAAAGAATGTCAGCAGGAACAGTGGCGAGACTGTCTGTCTTCATTCCCAACGGGATTCCTATCTCTTTCCCTTGTTGCTAAAGCACAGCCAAAGCATTACTTATTCTGACCTGTACACCTGCATGCAGCCAGAGCCTGCTTTGAACACATGCTCTGGGCACATGCAGGTACTCTGGAGCACCACTCTGTTAACTCTCACTGCTGTTCCCCTTCCTTCTCTGAATCCCAAATGAAAGGATAATCGTATTGTCCTTCTCCATGATGCTCGACCTATTCTTCAAATCGCCGAAGTCATCCTGCTCTCCCCTGCAATAAAAGAACCCCAACAAACCACATTCAAAAAGGGCAAGGACTGCAGTGAGGGTCTGCTAGGAGCCTTTTGGAGTTGTTAGTTTTGCTTTCCTTTGCTTTTGCTTAAGAGAAAGGGCAAAAAGGCATACCAAATGGAGCATTTTCTCCACCAGTGAAGAAAAGGATATGATTGTAAACCCCTTAAACACCAGTGCAGAAAGCAGAGCACTAGAGTTGCATGAGAGTGGTGGTAAAAGTGGGATGATTGATGTAGTTGTAATATCACAACTGAAGACCATAAAGAGAAACTGAATCTGTTTCAATTTCTTCATTTGTCCAAAGCTATTTCCCCCTACCCAAAGACCTAATTCTGATAAAGATAGGTAGAAATAAAGAATGGTTTCATTAATATGTTACTCTGTGATAGAAATGTTGTTTTGCTAAGTACTTCATCTCACTGAGTCATAGCAAGCACAGGCTTGCTGATTACGTTGTCATCTGCTGTGAGAAAAGAGCAACACACAGGCAGCTGGTGTCTAGCATAATAGCCAGAGAGTGAACAGAGATGCTCTAGAGTGCTGTTTAGAGCAGAATATTCAAAATCCCCTTTTGTAGGAGCTCATGTCTCATCACTGCATGTCTAGGGATAGCTGAACAAGACTAGCTTCTGAAGTCATATGTTCTAAATCTTTACTGTAGTTACATGATAGTGGGAACATCCTTGAGACCAAATTAATTCAAATGATAAATCCTCCACTTGCCTCTGCTAGTCTGTGACTGAGAAGAAGTTATCTCATGGTGTTTGTGTGAAGGAGATATTTTTACCTTTTCACTGTTTTTAAACGCAAGGCCTTTTACTTGCATTTGTGAACTGCGCATGACCTGGTCCCACTCCTCATTGTGTGCTGGGTGAGAATCACTTGTTTTCTATGCTTCAGGGAGTTGAGGAATGAATAGACCTGAATATGTGTCTGTAAAGATGGCACTGAGATCTGAATAAACTGAACGGTGTAGCCCTAGACTGTGTGGGGTTTCTTTTCCTGCCTTTAGCTGATAGTTCTGAAAACTAAGATTAGACTTTATTTCCTCTTAGTTTCTTATGACCAGCTGTACTCAGTTTACGTGGAAAGGTTTTGGTAGCAATGGGGTTACAGGGGTGGCTTCTGTCAGAAGCTGCCAAAAGCTTACCCCATGTCCAACAGAGCTAATGCCAGCTGGCTTCAAGCTTGCCCTGCCATTGGCAAAAGCCTAGCCCGTCAGTGATGCTGGTAGCACCTCTGGGATAACATAGTTAAGAAGGGGAAAAAACCCTGGGGAAACTGCAGCCAGAGAGAGGAGTGGGAATAT
>VYXH01006106.1:83578-113242 GCA_013397275.1 Burhinus bistriatus | reverse complement strand
CCCCTGCGCCGCTCGGGGGGAGGAGGGAGAGAAATGGGGAGGGAAGTTGAGCCCAGGAAGAAGGGAGAGGTGGGGGAAGGTGCTTTAAGGTTTAGTTTTTATTTCTCATTACCCCACTCTGATTGGATTGGCAATAAATTAAATTAATTTCCCCTAGTCAAGTCTGTTTTGCCCGTGACTGTAATTGCTGAGTGACCGCCCTGTCCTCTCCCCTGCCCAGCTGAGGAGGGGAGTGACAGAGCAGCTTTGTTGGGCACCTGGCATCCAGCCAGGGTCAACATATCAGCTCACAATAGTCTTTAACTCATGGTCACTGTGTTAATTTGAAAACTTTTTTAATGTTTTTGGAAATCCACACAAGGCAGGTGGATCGATGAAACAAACAAACAAAAAAGAATTTATAAATTAAAAATTATGAAGAGAGTAATTGTACAATTGTACAGTTGTGGGTGATGGATAATGGTTAGCTCTCAAGCTGCTTTCCCACTTTACGTTTCCCAGAACATCCTTTCTGGTGTTATGTGATGAGAATTTACTTTGCATTATACAGCCAGCATACAAAACTTTTCATCAGTCTTCATACAGGTGTCTATTCTTATCAATAAGGGGCAAAGATATAGTTTTAAAAAAATCAGAAATGACAAGCAGGGTAGTATTATCACTTGAGAACAAAGCTGCAATATTTTTTAGTCTTTGACTTTATAATTTTCTTTTGCAAGAAATTTTTAAGAATTTATATATTATGGTAGACAATATGCATTTCATTACTGTAAGTTAAAGCAAAAATCTTGTGATGAAAAATTGTGTCCTCCTAAGTTCCCAAAAGTGTCTGCTGTTGTATTGTATCAGAACCCATGTTTTGAAACAAAACCCCATTGAATCTCATGCTTCAAAACTTAAAGGAAGATGCAATAGTTTATCACAAAGAAGGTGAAATGGAGGATCTGTTGTACAGTATTTCCAAGTTCTGGGGTCTCTCCCTTTTCTGAAGTCATTTAGAAATGCCTTTGTTGAGTGTGATGTAAATATGTTTGTGAGTACTGTGGTCTGATATCTCTTCCAAAGCTCTCATAGCAGGTTGGATTCCTCCCTTGAGTCTGGGCTCCAGTGTGAGCCAGAGCCCGTTTTCATGCCTGAGGTTCCCCGTCAGGGGAACTGGCTGCCTCACTTGAGCCATAGGGTGAGCCAAGATATGCTCATTGCAGATAATTGGAGGATTTCAGCTTGAGGGCAAACATGAAGACATGTAATCAGTTCATAAATTTGTAACAGTATCTAAACAACTTCAACTGGAGAACTCCAATAAAAATCTATTCCCAAGGATACCACACCATGTTATGAACTCTACATATTTTTTTCTATGAAGCCAAGGTGAAAATGGAGAAAGAATTTTGTTTTTATAATAATATGAACTCTATGACCCGTTTAGAATTCATCTTGGCATAAACACATCTCCTAAACCTTCAAGGAGCTCCACTGAAATCAGGTGATTCAGCATCAGCTCTTAAGTTCCAACAATAACGAATGTATACACATATAAAAGAGAATAATATTAGAATAAATAAACAAAACTATTAACATACATTAGTTATATTAAATCATGCCAATCTGAGAGAGACGGTATTTGTGAATGAGCAGAAAAAAAATTCATTTGAACTGGAATAAAAATAAATTAAAAAAATTACTAATATGGCATTTCTGGGGAAAAAAAAGAAAGAAAGAAAGTGGGGGTGGCAAAAAGGGGTGAAACCTAATAAGTTGGTACTAATCTTTATTAGGCTGTGCCTGTGAGCAGAAAAGTTAATGAGCTGGGAAAAAGGTTGAGTACTTCAGTGCTGTGAGACAACTGCAAATTCCTCAAACAGATGGGTCATCAATATAAAGATTAAAGTCTTGGACAATCAAACAGTTTTCAAAAGAACACCTCAAAGTTGTCAAGAGATGAAAAAATTCTGTAGCAATTGATTCAACCAGCTTCAGGGTACAATAACCATTAAGTAGTAAAATAGATATGAGAAGTAATGCAAAGTTGCAAGCAAGATACTCAGATTTTTTGTTTGTTCATTAGCATGTTCTAAGCAATGTGACAGGACTCTAGAAAAAAAGTACATTTCAAAATATTACTAGATGTTACTACTTCAGGATTTCAAGGTCACATGCCATTGTCTGCTTCATAAGCTATGGGAGGGAGTATTAGTGCAGAACAAGCCATTACACGTACTCACTACTTTCTACATTCCACCCCTGCTATGTTGCATTAGTTTCAATTTATTACATATCATGTTTAAAATTTAGGTACTCTAGATGACTCTGACAAAGGACTTCATCATGTTCATGTTGAATCAATGATTAATTAATTTACTTAATCTACCTGCTTAATTTTGAATAGTAGAGCTTTGAACATTGACTCCATCTGCTTGGACCTTTATACAGCTTTAACATTCGGTCTCTGCCTACCTTATTTAATAAATATCTGTCCTTCAGGAGAAACACTGAGTCACTATGACAATAACAATAGCTGTCAAGATTATATCCAATGCATTTCATTAGCACTTCTCTTAACTAGACACTTTGAAATAAATTAGCATTGCCTTGTACCTGGGCAAAAAATTCACTAATTTCTTCAAGGTCAATTTGTGGAATGAATTGACCATCAGTTCTGGTGGAGACCACTTTGTTGGTGTTTGGACTCTGCGTATCTTGTATCTTTCTTTGGCTGGACAGTTGTGAGGATGGCAATGAGCTTGATAGCGGGCTAGTAAATAAAAGCTAAAATACTTTAGTAAGCAACTGTAAAATATACTCTGTAAAACCATAGGGTCTGAAAAATCTCTCAAAGCATGGAGTTCAATTACTTACCATGCTGTATAGTCTGTCATAAAAGCATTTATCTATGATTTTGAATACAGAGGAATTTTCCACCAGTCTTCCTTAAAACATTGCTGTTTTGTTGGGAACATTTACCTAATTCCAAGCATAAATACCATCATCAATGTGTTCTCCTTTGTCTTTGTGCAAATTTTGGGCCAAATACTGTTCTGGAGTTTATCTGTCATTTGTCTTACCTTTTTGCTCTCTAAGATACCTGTACAGTGGTTTTTTGTCTGATTTTTCTATCTATTTTCCAAATATGGAGAAGTAAATCTTTTCTTGGTCTTCTCCTGTGTCCTGTGATCTAATTCGCCTGAGCATCCTAGCAGCTTTTTTGCACCCTTGTGAGTTTATCTTCTTTCCCCTAAATCTTCAACCAGAGCTGAGCACAGTGTTCAAGGTGTTTTCTAGATTGTGTACAAGTTATTAACAGGTGGAAGATGAACAAACCTCTCTATTCCTCTACTGTTTTTTGGCTTCTAGGTTTGTAGTATATATTCTTCTTATTAGTTCCCAATTAAATTGCTTTTCATTTGTAAGTTTCATTCTTTCTGCAATTTCAGTTTTCACAATCACACAGTACTTCCTATGTTTCAATATATAATGGGTTTCCCAGGGACTTCAATAGCTGTGCAAAATCCAGTTGTGTGTTATTGATTTTGATGACAAGAGGACTAACATAAATCAATAGAATGAATGGAAAGCTGGCACCAAGAATAAGAAATTCAGATTAAAATCCCAGCCTCAAAATGGAACAAAATGGTAGTACAAAATAAAATAGAGCACTTGAATTTTTACAATTTCCTGAAACTTTTTTGTTTTGTTGCAAGCTTCATTTAGATTGTAGCTATCTTGGTTTCAGGAGAAAAAAAAAAAGATAAAGAAACAAATAGATAACTTCCGAGCAGATTTATTTAACGGCTTTTGTAAATCTTTTCTTCAGTGAGAGTTTCTTAAGTTTCTTGCCATTTATTTAGATAGTAATTATCTGTCCATAAACTTATGAAAAATGGTGTGTGAGGTACTTAAACACATGATTAAACTCTCCCTGGGTGGATAAAAATGTTTATAAAATTTCTCTCCGGTTGAAATGTTTTCTAGAACTGTTATACTGATTTTATTTAAGGAAGGTGTTGTTTTGTTTTTTTTTTTTTTTTTAACCAGAGTGATTTATGACAATGTTGTTAAAATGTATATTTTAAAGTAGCAATCCAGACTTACTGTTTTCCCCAGGCTGCAGTCTTCATAATCTCGCAGAATCTAGCTACAAACATCTGTAGAAGTTGAAAAATTGGTCTTAGACTTACTTGATAGCATTAGTTTATGAAGGACTTTCAAAGACATCAGTGTAAGTCCAGCATTCAGGAATTTTCAAATACCTGACATTGCTTTAGGTTATTTTTTTCTAGGTTAACCATGATATTGTATTATGAATTAAAACTGGGGAATATTTCTGCAAGATTTGTTAGAGAGTTTTTGTGTTTTGAGTGTTACGAAGTGTACACATTAGAATTTTCTTCCAGCAAAACCATAGTAGCTCCTTTGCTTATTTTTGACACACACTGTCAGCCTTTGCCTGCTTTAATTCTCCCTCCACTAGCAGAACACTTATAAAGTTCTGAATTAAAAATATCTGTTTGTCATTTTAAAGTGTTTGTTTGTCATCTTTTGGTAAAATGAGAGAAAAATTCATTAACTTAATATTATGGAACTTTTTTTTAAAACCATTATTGCTTACCAGAGCTACTAGAAAGAGTTGTAATTTCAAAGAATCAAATATCAGTTTTGGAGACTAAATTTGTGCTTAGCTTTGATTTTAGGGAATTTTTCGTGTCCTTAACTTGCATCACTCTAAAGACTGAAGAAAATGTGCCATTCATTATTTTATCTCGCAGGTAAAGATAAGAAGGAAGATATGCTGGATTGCAATGTACCCCTTGAAGAGCTGCTCAAGGCATGGTACTGCTTGATTCATAGATGTCCACACAATGTGGCTAGATTTAGCTAGCACTCTTCATCATAAAGTGCAAAATGTTACACATATGTCTTATTCTTGTTGTGCTTTTACTTAGCTTCATTTCAAGCTATGTGATCAGTGCCACTTAATGCATTGTCATGGAAATGAAGCGAATGTGATTTGATATATCATCTTCGTATCTTTTTTTTTTTTCATTCTCAAAAATGAACTCTCTTTTCCACTGAATTATCACCACTGCAAAATTTTTCATGTTTCAGATAAGAGGTCTATTAACATTAGTCTGTGGACCATAAATAATAAACATTTACAAAACTATGTATTTATGAATCTTTTCATGTTTCTAAACGGTACAGAAATTACAGGCTTTAAAGTATGGGGAGGTGGTGCAAAAAGCGTTGAGGGCTATACCTAAAATACCTATCCAAAATTATTGCATTCGTGCTTTGATATCATTAGACAGCAATAAGTTTGTGAGTATTTGATGCTGATTCAGAAAATAAAATCCTTTTCATCCTCTGTTTAGTTCTGATTCCTTTTTAGAGGGAGAGTCTCTAAACATTGGGTAGTGTGCAGATTTGTAGACAGTATAGATGTGACTACATATTATACATAAGAAAGACTAATCATAGGAATACTTTGAGAGGTGTTGGGGACAAGGAGGTACTATAAGACTATGAGCTTATTGCTTTCTGGTTTTAAGTCAAAATATACTTAAATTAGTCCTAAAATAATGCTATTAATCTCTAGTTCCTTCCTAATAATGAAATAATTTTAGAATATGAATATTTCCTACTCAGGAAATTAAAACCTGACTTTATTTGTCCAAACACTCCAAATGAGTTAGGTAAACTTCTTTCAAAGGCGTTCTGGTGTTCATAGCTTCAAAATATCTTTTTTTAAAGATGCTTTCCATCAGCTCTGACTTTCATTATCAGAGAGCAGTTACATCTGCTGAAAACTGGGCCAGCAGAAACACAGATGACCTGTTTTTCTAGAATGGACTTTCTGTGTTATTTTAAGATGTGATCTGGCATGGTATTTTCACCCACTGTCGCAAACAAAACCTCTTACTTGATCATGAAAAGCATGCAGCATTGACCTAACATTGTTCTCATTCTGATTAAGGTATTGAGGCTTGGTCAGTGTTGAACAGTTTCAAAAATCCCTTCTAAACACATAACCGAAGTATGTAGGATTTCTAGGTTATCCTACCTCTTTTTTCTAATCAAAAGGTTTGTGCGGTTATTTTATACTACAATAAATACTAGCCTTAGGTATAAGAACTTAAAATGTTCCCAAAGCAATTGCTTTGCTGTCATCATCTTATGGTAAAAGACAGCTTATAGTTAATAACAATGTCTGTTCAAAAAAGTGACACTGTATTAATTAACACCATGGTGAAGGACACTACCATAAAGCATGGCTAAGCAAGGCTGTTAAAAAATGTGGTCAGAAAGCAACTCACAATCCACTAACTGAAGAAAATAATGATACTCTTTTGGTCAGAGTTATGGATTATATTAAAGAATATAATTAATAAGACAAGTTGGCAAAAATTGTTTAATAATGTAGTTATCTGTTCTCCTACGGAAGAATTCCCTAATTAAAAATGTAGCAGATAGGAACCATGCAGACCATAGAGTTTTATTGCTTTTTCTTCTAAGATAAACAAAATTAATTATAACATAATTGTAACATAGTTAATAATTTCATTTATCCCAGGACATTTTCCATCAAATTACTCAATTTTGTCATGCAAATGAATAGGCAACATTTTGAATACTTCTAATAATTTATGTATATATGTCTAAGGAAATCACTAGTAAAACTGACAGATTGTGAGTCATACAGATACAAAAGATCAAGTCAAGTGATTTACCAAAACTTAAAAAAAAATATTGGTAAAATTGTGTATTCCAGGCCTTTCACAATATAAATTATACCTTTTCTACAGAGCTATGTCAGCATTTGTGTCTTAGTTACTGAATAAATTATTATCAAAATTTAGGACACATTTCCCAAAAGCTCAGAAACAAGAATGATAACATTAGTTGTACAATTGTAATTTTTACTAGAGCACAGTTGATGTGCTGTGGGAAAAGCAACTTTATGTCAAAAATTCTCGTCTTGAACTGTTTTGTGTAGGTTTTTTTTGTATGCTGTGGGAACACGTTGGAAACAGAAATCTATTGTTTCCTCCAAATACAACACATAAGTAAATCAAACCCGAATGACCGAATGACAGCTAAGACTTATGAGCAGCAGATGGCAGTAGGTTATTTATTGTTTTTATACTGTGCTGCAGTGGATCTATGTTTCAGTCTGTCATTTATAGAAATTGCAAAGAATATGTACATATTAATTAATGAGGGCTCTAAATCCTCCCGTATTGTTCACCACTGGCGTATGCATCCTGTCTCCTCACCCTGGCACTGGAATTTCTCAATGTAAAAATAGTGGGAAGGTGATCTCAGTAAAAATGTTTTGCATTGCCAGAACCATTGTATATACCTTTATAATCTCTGCTTGTTGCTACCTTTTGTAAGATAGATATCTGCACCTGTCTTACAAAGCACTTTTAGAAGTTAGAGGGATAATATAGGACATGTCTGTACTTTGGGAATCTACCATGTCACATGTGGCATCCCAAATACCAATGGATCAGAGCTGTTGTTAACAGCAGCTACAGTAGGTGGAGAAAAGAAGTGACTGGAACTAATATGTCTGAGAGGAGAGTAAAGACGGTATCAATAATATGAGTGTATTTGTGGGAATGATACCAATTCAGTCTAAACAGTCTTGCCCCAAATTCTCAGTAATTTTGAGGAAATTACAGTGCTGCTCAAGACTTGTGTGATAATGCTTCATGAGGCTACGCAGTTGAACTATAGAATACAGAAATAATGGTAGTCATCAGCAGCAGCTTACTGTATAATAAATGTCTTTTTAAAGTCACCACTGCAGCAAGGAAAGCATTAAAGAAGCATTGATTTTTGAAGTGTGGCATTTTAATTAGATAAAGAAAATGCAGAAACTTTTCGAGGGAGGACAAATAGCATCTGTGCTTCATAGCATTTCATGTAAGTATCGTTCCTCTGCAATTTTGGTGATGATGGTATTTTTCATTATAGATAAAACTATTTCATTTCTTTCTGTTCTCTTTAATTGCATGTGGCAACCTCTTCTGGTTATAGCTATTTGAGCAGAGCAGAATTTTAAAGAATTTGCAAAAGAGGGAATATCCAGGTCACATCTACCTGCTGACAACCGTCTATGTTACAGTGAGTATGTGCTACATGTCTTATAATAGAGGAAATTATGATCACTTTGATAAGGATTCCAGTTAGAGAATATGCTCTCCCTAAACTTTGGAGCACTTACATGAAAACTGAGTGAAAAGGCAAAGTGGACTTTAGGGGAAAAAGTTGTCATTGGCAACCACTACTCTTCAAATCTGTAGCTGTGTGTCACTTTAGCTGTGTAGGAGAAGCTGGTTTAAAATAGAGTATATTTGACACTCATGATTGTAAAAAAGGATAAATGGTCTTGAAAACCAAAGTTTTCTTCTGAACATTAGAGAAACTATTACTTGGTATACATATATACTGGAAATGATAGCTACTAAGGCCAAATTTAAATGTGATGATATTAAGAGTAACATAAATAAGTAAGGCTTTCTTCACATGCCTGTTCCACATAATGATCATCAATGAATCTATAAAGAATAGTAATAATGGTTAATATATGACATACTAATCAAGTTACTCCTGACAATCTAGTTTTCATCTAAATGTGCAGTTATTGGCATAAAGGCATTATATCATACAAAAGTCTGATTTTAGTATAACATCCTGAATGTACAATAATTTACTTTACAGATTCTAGTTTCATTTAGCAGTATAGTTTAACGCTTGGTGAGAAGGGCTTGAATAGACCTTACTGCATGACAACCTCTTTTATTTCAAGATATTAAAATAGATAAGTAATACGTAGGGGATTTGTGTTACTCAAGTTTCATTATCTGGAAAAAGAAGAGTGCAAGTCACTGATTCAGCAAAACAGCCCACATAGATGTTTAGTTCAAACTGATTACCCTCATTGAATTCAGTAGTCACAAGGTAAGATGCGATGTGAGGCTAAGATGGTCCATGGGATGCAGTCACAGAGATGAGAGACTATACAAAAGTGATATAATAGCTGTTAAAGGTCAATGTGTGTGTTTGATTTTGTAAGGCAGGTAAGTGTTGGTTTAAATCCAACCTCTTTGGCCAAGGAAAACTCTCCTTGGTTAGGTCACAGAATGTGAGGACTAAACCATGTCCCACATCAAGAAGAGCAACAGAGGTCACTGACTTGATGGAGAACCTCTGGAGGTCCCAAACCTGATTCTCTCATAGTTGGGACTACTGCCAACACTAGATCAGATCATGTGGATTTGTCTAGTCCAGTCTTGAAAACCTCCGAGCACTGAGAATATAAATAAAGTGAAATATAAGCATTTCATAGCATACATTTATCTGTATGCTTTTTTGAATAGGATGTCTAACATTATGTTAGTTTATTGAATTAACTAGTCAAATGAAAACTTACATGCTGGAACAATTAATTGACCGAATTGTGAAGAGGAGAAGGTATTGTCACTAGTATTGTCACAACAAAACAACCAAAAAGAACCACTTTGACTTCATGCTGTCTAGTATCGAAATGGTTATTTGTTTACCCTAAGCTCTCAGGATTAATAGTAGAATCAAGGAAGATCTTAATTTCTGAAGTGTCATGAGATTTTATTTGAGTTCTTAGAAATCATAGATTTCTGATGACCAGAAGCTCACAAATAACTTATGGATGTACATTGTAGGTTATGACTCATAGCATGTCTGTAAGTTGGAGTATATTGACTCAGTAAGACCTTACTATTTTTGCTTTTTGAATGTGAAAATCAGCACTCTCTGTTTACATTAGATCTGGTTTCTCACAAATGTAGTTACTTGTTGCTCTCACTGATCTAGTTTAGAGTACACAGAATATCTTGCTATTCTAATTGTCTGATTTCTCTAAAGATATGCAAGCTCCCTCCACCTTATATGCAGTGTAAATGATCTGTAGCTATCGACAGCTTCAAAATTAAACTAAATAATTTCCAAAGAGTGGAAAGTTATTTCTTGAAAATTAGTTCTGTTTGAATTTTAGTTACACATCGGCCATATTTACCTATAGTTTTCCATAGATGTTCAACATTTTATATTTTACTAAGAACAAATATTCACAAAAAGGTTTCTTTGAAAGTATAAACATTCAAGCTGTTGTTAAGACAAACTTCAAGTTTGCAGTTTACACAGTGCTTTGTATAAACTTGAATATTGACATAATCAAGCCTCAGCAAAGAGTTAATATTAAATAACGACGTAACCAAAGACACCTTAAATATTGTGGGCATACAAGCCACATATTCTACTTTATTTTCTTGACCAGTTAATATGGACAGTACTGCATAAATTGTTTATTAGATCATAGCATTTACTATTTACTTTTCATTTTATTTGAGTATGTTCTTAAGTCTTTGATCAGAAAATAAAAATAGCATTACCTATTACTGTAACAATGAAAATAGAGCAAATTGTGAATTTTCAAGAAAAAGCTGTTTGATAATTATTATGTGCTGAAGAAAAACTCAAGTAATAATAAGTTGGACAGCTTGCATGTATTTGTGAATGCTTTGTAATATGAGGCATACAAGTGGAGACAATGCCTTTCATTCTCCAGGGATGCTGGCTTCTGATTTGTATTCAGATGCCCACATCCCTCTTGCTTTGCAGACTCTTATGTTGGAATTAGGTACCTACATATCTCTGAGGAGGCTGTTGTCATCTATTTGAAGGCAGGGTTGTCATCCATTAAAATAATCCTTATAAATAGCTCATTCAGGTTTCCCCAGCCTTTTCCTTCTCCAATTTTTGTGAGCAGAGTTTTCCTCCAGGTTCTCTGAGCTACTGTCCAAAGGTGGCATAAAATTGTTAATCAGACAGGATTTTGCTAGTGCAGGAAATCAGTCACAGCCAGGGAGCAGTTACAAGCTTCTGATAATAAAAGTGCAACTGGCACTCGGGACCGAGATGGGTGTTTTCACACCTACCACTGTTGTAATGCTAGAGCCATCTTCTCCTTCCCTGCTAGGACTGACGCACACAACCACTCACACACTCTCCTCTGTTTCTTGTAATTCTGCCACTAAAATGACTCCCAGTCCCACTGGCTGGCTATTGTGTGTTTGCTGCTCACATTCGTACCCAGAAGCATTTTTTTATTTTCATTATTATGTTATTTTACATGCTTGTTTGTTAAATGCTCAGGAACTTTGGAATTTGTCCAACATTAAATTGAAATGTGAACGTTTTACATTTTTACTCACAATGCTGTTGAAAGACAAAGAATATTGAAGAGCCAGTTTTGCTTTTGATTTTGTTTTTTTTTTTTTAACTTATTGATTCTAGGGTTCTAATGCTGAGATTCAGTCCCAGCAGCTTAATTGACCAAACAGAGCTTTAAGCTTGGGATTTTAACATGCTGTGTTTAGACAATAAATGACTTGTAGTGATGTTTAGCTTTTTTGGAAAAAAAAGAAACCAAACCAAAACAAAACTACATTATTGAGTGTAAGTGATCCTCCTTGTTTATTTATTAACATTGTAAATGTATGTGGCATGCTAACATTTTTATTCACCTATAAGATTTAAAGATGTGTCTAAGAAGACATGGTGGGTAAAACTCAGAACATGTTAATATCTGGTAGTAGGTGAAATCTAAGTTAAAAGTTATTTGTAAAGTAGGAGAGACAGTGGTAGCAAGCCGATGAGACCAGACAGATGAAATGAGGTTACTGGAACTGGTAACAAACATATGACAAACGCAGCTGTCCTGGTGGTCTGCAGCTGCAGGAAGACAGAAAGGTCCCCAAATCTGAGGACATCTCCAAGGTCATGGAGAAAAAACCATTAGCAACCGAAATGAGGAAGTCATTAAGTTGGCAGAGGAGAGAAATTTCCTTATGAAGGCCACAGAAAAATCCTGATTAAAATCAGTCAAGGGTATTGTTGTGTGCAAAATGATTTCTGTGATGGTAAAAGGCTACTTCCTTGAGCCTTTTTTTTCCTGGGAACACAAAAATTAGAGAAGAGTTTTTTGTAAAATAGGTTGTCTTCAAGGTCAAGTGAGATTTTTAAAGGAGCTATAGTTCTGTTACTTATTTATTTCACTGTTTTTTTCTTGGGTTTATCAGATCTACAACATTAAAATAGGGCAAATGTAAATGCAGATAGATCCTGGAGAAGAGAAGACTTCATAGCATCTTTCTAGTATCTGAAGGGGACCTACAAGAAAGCTGGAGACGGGCTTTTTACAAGGGCATGGAGTGATAGGACGAGGGGTAATGGCTTCAAACTGGAAGAGGGGACATTTAGATTAGATCTCAGGAAGAAATTTCTCACTTTGAGGGTGGTGAGGCACCAGCCCAGGTTGCTCAGGGAAGTCGTGGATGACCCATCCCTGGAAACGTTCAAGGCCCAGTTGGATGGGGCTTTGAGCAACCTGGTCTAGTGTGAGGTGTCCCTGGCCATGTCAGGGGGGTTCGAACTAGATGATCTTTAAGGTCCCTTCCAACGTAAACCATTCTATGATTCTATGATCTTGGACGATGTTGAGAAGACAGTGAAGAAGGAACAGCCATTAACAACAGTAACAGTAAAAGAAAGATGTTAAAAAGAAGCATGTTGTAAAAAGTTACGCAGTTTTATAAAATCAAGTGATAGCTAAGTGAAGCAAGTCATGAGAAAGGTGTAAATGAGACATGATTGATTGCAAAAATTACTACATGGGTAAATTTTGGAAATAGATCCATTTTGCATGTTTCATCTATAATAGGTAAAGACTGGATAATATTTCAACAACAAAAAATTGCCCACTGGGCTGATGTGTCCTGTGTACACAAAACAGGAGGGAAAAAAGGAACTGACAAGGCAGTGCCAGAAGGGAATGTAATGTATAAGAGAGATAATACGTGCTTGGGGAATATGTGCATCCACGTATTTCTCAAAGGTCACAGTGACTGTATTTAGTCATGTACTACACTGTTTTTATATAGGAAGTGATTGAAAGAATAGTCTGCAGAACCGTGAGGTAGTTATCTAGGGAAAAGGAGAGATTAAAATATGTTACTGGGGGATTATAAGTATCTAATAACACCAAACTTTTCTGTAATTAGCACAGTGGAATTAAAAAATAGAACCAAAAAAAAAAAAAAGTGACATAGAATAAATAAAGACCAGCTTCTGACTTTTTGTGTATAAAGACCTCACAAAAATAAATCCAAAGGTAAATATATTTACTTATTTTACCTTAATAATATTTCTGTCAAAATTGTTTACCTTTTGGTTATTTCCTTAGCTCATTTCGTGTGGTCCATGTTCTTTCTAATTTAACTGTTGTTCTCTTAATGTTTTGAACATATACTGAGACTTATAAATCACTTCATATAGTTGGTGGACTATCATAGTCTTTGCTATCTTGCAAAAAACACTCAAATGTTCAGGCCTGGTGAATATAGTGGCATAACTAAAGCTAGAATTTCCAACTGAGCCTTTTTCTTCTGTCAAATTTATTTTATAATTTTTCAGACTTTTTTGTGATCATCTAGTGCCAGGTGCAATCTGAATCAGTTTTATCTGCTCTTGTACATTCATTTCTTCAAATCGTGTTACATATATGAATTAATAAAACTATCTTGTACTGCTGGATGTCTTTAATAATGTCAAATAATGTCTTTTGCTGAACATCTAGAAACACCTGATATTCCTTCTGACACCACTGGTAACCTCTGTGAAGGAGTTCTTGCTACTGCATGCAAATAGACTGGTTGCCAGGTATGTGTAGGTGAGGTCAAAAAAATGTTTTAAAAAATGAGAAATCTTAAATGCGAAGTTTCTTATAAAAATATTATCTATGATAAAGCCTTTAATATGAAACGTGTTTTGATATATACATACATAAATATGCTACAGATTACTTCATTTTATATCTTAATATTTTATATTCTATATTTATGTGGGCATTTACATCTGTTGAATAGATACCATTTTCAATTACAGTAAAAATTCTATGAATATAAAGGTTGGATATATAAGGTTTCCTCTTTATATTAAAAATGCAAACAGAATAGTGCAGAAATAAACAGGAGAGAACTGTCAGCAGAGAGAATGAAATTGTCTTATCTAGTCCTTTTAACAGACTTGAATTAAATACTTGCAGGAGGGTAGTGCTTCCATTGAATGGGTCCAAAACAAATGGCAGCAATGATAAAAAACAAGACAAGGTTGTTACTATGAACTGTTAATAACATTCAGGTTAGGACATTTCACTCACGTGTGTTTTCAAAATTCATGGTATGCTTCAAAATACTGTTTTTTTTCTTCTTTTTAAACTGTTCCATTTAGTGGTCTACCTCGAATACATTAAACTTTAAGAATAGCTTAAGCTGCCATTCTATTAGAGATTCATACATACATTTAAACAAAAGGGAAAAAGGAAATTAAAATAACATGAACAGAATTATTTTCTGTTGAAATCTATCTACATGTAGGTTATTGTTCTAGAGAATAACATATGTATATGTTAAAAAATATTATTCTGCACCTTATCTTTTCCATGACAGAAGACATTATGATTCCCAATATATTTTTTCACATTAACAGTGATTTATTCGTTTTGTAGAAGATCAAAAAATATTTTATACTATCAGCTTTTCCTGGGTTTTTTACTTTCCTGATACTTCTCCATAGTATTTGTACACCATGTGGTCTTTTAGTCTTTCCAGCACCCTCTAGAACAGTGAGCTAAAAGAGCATGTAAGAAACTTTACCGTGTTAATTCAAAGAATGTGTGGCAGAGGTGTGAACAGCCTCAAGATTTCTCTAAGTATTCAAGACACTAAATCATCTTTCTTCTTATTATTCTTGTTTTCTGTGGACTTTTATGTTGCTTTGCTCTGCAAAAAACCACAAATGAATGCACACAATGGTTAATCAGAAAAATATATGTTACAGTAATAGTATATATGGTAGTCAAAAGATAGTTGTACTTCTAAGACTAGAAATTGGGTTGGCTATCTTCTAAGCATAACATTCTCTATATGAATCATAAGATTTCTCTGTTTTTACATTCCCTACTGCTTTTCTTGCAATCTGGAGACCAATTACTGATTTCAGATTTATTCTCAGAATAATTAAGTCACTGAATCCAGCTATTTCCATAGAGGAAGCTTGCTTCTTACTGGAGTAAATGCTTTGTAAAGAGGATAGTAAAGGTTGACTACATTTTTATAGAAAAGAAGTAGCAATGCATGATTATATTATCATTACAGACCCTTTAAGTCCCAGCCACATTTTCCAGAAAATAAGAACAACCAAATTCTGTTTATCACATGTCTGGATTGCAGGCCTTTCTCAGTGTTATTAAGGTAGTCGAAGTAACATTATAAATAATTGTCTTCTAGAAATGAATGGAAATAATGTGAAAAGTGCAGGTTACAAGGATACTGGAGAGAAAAAGGAGAGAAATTTTTTTGTGTCAAAATAAAATTAAAGAAGAAATAAAAAATAAAACCACCTTCATTATGTAATAATCATATTTACTGGATATATTTAATCAGATGTCATATTGTAATAGTGGATATTTTAAAAGCTTTTTGGTTACTTAATACAGATCATAGTTATATCCTTTTACAGGAAATTGCTAAATTTGTTTTATTTTAAGATCTACAGTGGTTTATTTTAAGGTGTTAGTGACATTTTCAAATCATGTTTATCATTTCTTCTATTTCTGAATTCTATAAATTCCAGCACTGAATACACGTAATTTTTTTCAGATATAGCTATGCAAATCTTCGGAAAGAAAATAATTGTAAACCAATCTGAATGTCAGTAGCTGAGATAAAACAAATCATTCCTGGACATTATGGTGCTAGGACACCTTTCTTCATGTCCTGTGAGTATCTCCTATTTCAGAGAACCTGTTAACTCCTTTGCCCAGCTCCCATGACATCATGAGGCAATAACCCTCAGAGCAGCTGCAGCTGAGGTCAAAACTTCGTTCCTCACTGAAAAATACTTAATGAAAACTGCCTTGCTTGAAGTAGAAGTAGAAGAATTCTAGTAAAAAAAATCATAATGGGAAATGAATAGATATATGAGTAGAGAAGCTTCTCTTTGTCCAAAATGTCAGATAATTTGAAAATCACATTTTTAGGTGAATGGGTGTAGGACAAGCTAATGAAATTGCTACTGAACACCTAATATTAACAGAGCTCCTAAGTTTAACAGGAATCTCCTTTTGTATTTGAAGTTCTTTTGAAGTTCGTACAGAACCTTTTTTATGTGCTCTGTCATTCCCACAGGTACAACAAAATGAAAACCAGATACTACAACACTTGATCATATTATCCCAATGGCACTGTCCATCTGATCAAATGTCATCTTTTCTTCCTCAGAACTGGCCAAGGTTTTCTGTTCACCACTGCAAAATTCTCCTGAAAAGGAGCAAAAATATTTATGCAGCTTCTACTTATGTCTATAAAGAGAAGCATGATATACACTTGCAGTATGGACACCTCAAGAAAACTTTCAGACAAAAAATAAATAAATCATTGCTTCTTAGCTATTTGTGGTTAGCTGAAGCAGTTTGTCTAACATGTTACTGGTCCCACTGGACATTAAAAAAAGTATATGTGTTTGGAAGGGACCTGTGATCCCTAACCCTAACCCCATCGTTCCCTGGTCAAAGCAGGACTAATTTTTATCAAGTTGTTTTGGGTTTCACCCAGGAAGGTTTTGAATACTTCCAAGGATGAATATTTCGCAACCTCTCTGGCTAACCTGCTACAATATTTAACCACCCTCATAGTGAATCAGTTTTTTCTTTCATCTAATCGTAATTTCTAACATTGCAAGTTGTGCCTGTTGTTTCTTGCTCTGCCACTGGGGTCTGCCTATCGCTACATTTTGAAATAATACGATTAAACTTGTGTTAAATTCATCGTGAATAAGCCAAATTCTTACTAGTCAACAGACTTCCCGAATCTCACAGGTTTTTTGAAAACAGGAGGAGAAATGTGAGTGAAAAACTCCTGAAACCTCATCCTATGTGTTGGAAGCAACACAAACAGGTGATTCAGATGTACTGAAAAAGGTAAACCAGAGGTAGAAGTAACTAAACCAAGAGGAGCAGCAAAACAAAAGGAGAAAATGACCCAACTGATGTACAAGCTGGAGAAAATAAATATGACAAAGCTTATTGAATAAACACAGTTACGGCTATGCAATTAAAATTTTATAACAGAAATATGTCCTAGTTCTCTTGAGAGTGTATTCTCTGTATGTATGTGCATATACTCTCTCAAAAAGTTAAAGATTTTAAGGCAGTGTGCTTTTAATTGGTGGTTCTCTGATTACCAGGTAACCAGCAGGCTTCTTGCAGCTTTCATCTCAGCATCTCTGATTGCCATTTTGAGGAGACTTAGTTGCTGCTGTCAGATCGTTATACCGTAGTTACAGTTACATTTGCATTATCACTGTCACTTGTAAAACTAGTTTAGAAAACACCTTGGATTTTTGTGGTGCTTTATAGTTGGACCGTTGTTTGTTGCTCCTGTATCAAGGAGCTCATTGCCATCTTAAATGTCAAAAGTGGAATTCTGGTCTTATGTCTATTGTACAAAATCTCTTACGGCTTTCGCATAAATAACTACTGCTTTATTGTGCCTAGCTACAAAGCATTGAATAATTTAATGACATGCAACTATACAGGCTGAATTTTTGCCGTCATTAAAGTATTATTATCTTCCACCATCTGCCTGTATCTTGTTGATTTTCCACTTGAACATTTCAGTAGATAAGGAAAATCTCAAATGTTCTTTAGAAAAGCTGTGCCAGTGGCATTACTCGCAGTATCAGAAACAACAGTAAAGGACCCAGTGTTCCTTGAATTGCACTGAAAACTACAGCAAATGACAGAGGAGACTGACTTTTTGAACAGATTTTTTTTAAATCTTTATGCATAAGGCATTAAGATGATTTCCTGTGATTCCTTCCTGAGCTTCATGACTTAGCATCATAATGGCTTATAACAAAATGAGTAATCCCCTCACAAATATCTCATGAGGAAATAATAGCTCCCATTATTTTGCACAGACGATAAACTGCTGAGAGACTGGGCTCAAATTTTAGTTAAAGAGAAGGAAAGTGAGGACGTATGTTTCAGAGTATGGACATCAATTACTTCTCTTTCTTCCCTTCTTAAACTGAACCATTATCTCAGAACTAATTGGTTGCCTCTTTACTAAAAATGTTTACATCTGGTGCCAAAAAACATAAAATCCACAAAAATTGTTGTTAATACATTTCATTTTAATTTCATCAGCACGCCATTCCCCACTGGAAGTACACAGTCATTACTTTGCCATAGTGGTTTACTCTTTGTACAGACCTGTAGTTAATGAGGAGTTGCAATGAACATCTTTCATTCTACTTTCTTTTGCTTGCCTGGGCCTCACAAGGCAGGTAGTGAGGTTGATCCTGTGGGTAGAGCTGCCATCTTCATAGAGATGGTTCCATTGGATGACACAGTTGTCAGAAACAGTTATTCTGATGTCACATGACACTTTTACAGTATATACCTTTGCATATTTTTATGTGATATATACAAAGAATAAGACTGGAGATAGCACAATAATTATTTTTATTTTGCATTAAACCATAAGTATACCCACACTCTACGTATACCCGAGACACCATAAGTATAACCCTTTTGTCACTAGTATTTGCTACTCATTCTTTGGAGTAAGTGCTGAAGAAAGGACAGTTTGTTCACCAAAGATCTTCCAGTCACACTCTTCATAGATAAATAGTCTTTTCTGCCTAAAACTTCAGTGAAACCATCTGGGCTGTAGCCATGGGTGGGAAACTGCTCATCCGGAGCTTATTGAATCTTGAACCTTGCCTGTATAGTGCATGTTTTACTACATAATTACTATGTTTAGTATTGCTCTTTTTATTGCTATTATTTACAATACTTACTCTTATTATTGCTCGTACTATGAAATAGTTACTATATATTACATAAATAGTATATTACTAATATATTTGCTACATAATTGCCTTTTGCAAGTTTTTTTCAAGATATGGTGCTAAAACTGTGTAAGTCTTGTCTAGAACCAGCTCCAGTTACTGTACCTTTGTAAATACTTTTTCTGTCTTTTAAATGAAAGACTCTAGATTCCTGTTAAAATCATTGAGCTTTGGCTACCTAACCTTTACTTAAAGTGTTGTTGTATATAAACACACAAAAAGCAGGTTGTTCTCAGAGTGCTCTCAGAGTGTTCTCAGAGTTCTCTCTTGCTGAGGAACACAAATTTCCTACAACAAACATACACTGTAAACGTTACAAGCTTTGTCAGCATTAGTGTGCAGGGCTGCTCCATTGAAACTAGAGGTGGGATAGAGGAGGATATCTAGCAACATACAAGTAAGTATCAGGTACTGACACTTGCTTTTTTGTGCTTTTTGGATGCCTTCAGTATATATACATGAATACTTGCATATAGAGATCATCTTCTCGTAACACGACTGTAGAAATGAAGTAAGCAATATCCCTGGGTTTTAAAACATGATCTGCATAGATGGTACACTGAATGTTGCTAGTTTCCTGTGTGATCTCCTTCTGGCTCCTTTCAAAAGAAGGTGTAAGCAACAACAAAACTCCGGCAAACACAAGTACAGATTAAGACCAAAAACTTTGTAAGTAAGTTGAAAAAACAAACACAGTTTATTTTCTTAAGTTCATTAATGTCTCTGTTCAACAGCATCAGTTCTCAAGAAATTATGAACCTTAATGCTCTGATTTCATCAATGGACTGAACACATAAGTATTCTTGTCAGCTTAAAATAGTTTCCTATTATACGGATAAGTATGTGAGTAGGGGCTTGAAGCATGAGTTTGCCATTGTTTCATGTGATTTGAGGAGCTCAACCTTTTCTGAAGATTTTCCACAAAATCTAACTAAAAAAAAAAAAAAAAAAAAAAAAGGAGGGGATTTTATTGTCAGAATTCCATGAGCAGGACAAGAGTATATGATGTCATATGTCTGTATTTACTTAATTGGAGAAGTGGAACTTTTCTTCCTTGTCTCGTTCAACGTCCCATAAACTTCTTAAAGCTGCAGGTAAATTGTTTTCCTATTTTTCTCCAGTGCTAGGGGATCCTGCATTTCTTCAAACACTGTAGGTTGCTGTGAATAGAAATATCCTTTCTGTTTTCCTCCATCCCACAAGTGCTCACAAGTCTTGGGAAAATCTAGGTAAAGAAATTAAGGAATTCTTGGATAAAGCATAATAAAACAAATTAAGTTAAATGAAGGCTGCCAGTATAGATGAGCTGAAACCATACTTAAAAATTTCAGTTAGGCACCATATTGAAAAACGAAGACCACATTCTGTACTGGTTCAAAATTTAATGAAAACAGTATTGAATGCCTGCTAATAAATAATTAAACTTGCATAGACAAACCAAAATCATAATTACTGTACTTCAGAGGAAAGTAAGCTATTGGTATACCAGTAACTTTTTGTACAGCTTCTCAAAGTGCTGTCTTTACATTTAAAACGCAAGCTCATAAGTTTCTTTATCTTTAAAGATAAGTTTATCTTGAATTTTAAAGATAAGTTTATCTTTAATACCTGGTAATTAGCAGCAGCTGTTAAACAATCTTCATCTTTGTGAGTATTGGTTTTCAATTAAAGAATAATAGTAATCTAATAATGGTATTCATCTAAATGATGAAGTTTGCTGCAATCACTATTTGCTCCTCAGCTAAATTTTTAAATGTTATCAAATAATCTGATATTTAAATTTATTCAGTAAAATTCTGTTCTTTCCACTTTCTGATTTTAAGTATGTCTAGAAAATATGTGTTAGGTATATTAGCTTAAAATTAACTTCCTTTTCTCAGCTTATTGCTGGTTACAATAAAATTCTTAATTTCAAGTGAAAGGCTTCTTTCAGGAATCTGTCCTACCACAGACATCTCTGGCTGATACCTGCAGCTGGTGCTCTCATACTGGTGTACCATTTCCGTACGGTCTGCCAGCATGTAGATCATTTATGACAACTAAAAAATGGCAGAGTATATTTTCATAGTGTAAAGATAAGCAATGCTGTTGCTGCTCTTAAAAGTGTTTATTTATAATGAATTCAAGCAATATAGTGATTGTAGTTTTCCTCCCCTTTTCACACTCATACTTTCTTTAGCTTCAGGCTCATGAAGATGGACCACCACTCCTCAGACTGTTGTTCATGCAGGTGGGACCCCCATCCATGGACAGGTTCATCAGGTTTATCTCCAGGCAGGATCCACACCGCGGTTCTTTATTGTGAGTTGAAGGATAAAGAGGGATAAATACGCAAATTGTAAGCTCCAGGTAAACCTGGAGCAGTTCATGTTGTCTGACAAAAACATGTTTGTCAGGGTGTAGATCCAGCTACTTGGTCTCTGTTCCAGTGCCAGTTATCTTTTACTACTCTGATTTCTTGTTGACAAAGATTTGTCAAGTGGTCCTCTTGAGAAGGACACCAAAGAAGAGAAAGATTCATTTGCAAAGATTAATTTTCGTGAGCAAGACACAAAAAAAGGCTAATTCATGATGAACTGCACATGAAAAACCTAGTAAAGAATAGTATACTTTTTGCCTTCCTTTTTTGTTGTAAATTTAATTACAGGCTCCTCTAAGAGGGAATTTGTAGTATCTTTAATTTCTATGTTTCCTCTCAAACTCAGGAAATCTCTGGTGAAAAACTATTAGATTAGAAAGAGAAACTCATTGCCAAACTCAAAAAGGGCTGAAAGAAGTGAAACAAAATCTTAGGTAACAGAGCTGGACAGACAGCTTGCTTTTCTGTCTGAGGTCCTGCCACCAGCAAACCCTGAGACAGCTGTTGATGCAGATTTCTTCCTCCAGGCACATTTGGGCTGGATGCCCAGAGGATTAAAGAAAGACAAGCCAGGATCTCTGGAAACATCTGCTTTTGACACGAAAGGACCATGATGATCTGGAGACAGAACAGAGAATGTGAGTGGAATATCTGCTGGGGAGAACGCCTAGCAAGAGGGCATGGCAAAGGAAGTTGTGTCACTGTGGTCTTGCAGATTCTTGTCTATAAGGTTATCTGTGGTTTTTAGTATTGTGTTTTGATTGGTTTAGGTTTTTTGATTGCTGATTGATTAATTTGGTTATTTTGTATTATACCCTGAATTTATGGAATAGCTTACTGGATGAAAGTATTTTGACTTTGAAATAAAAGAGTGACAGAAACTCTCTTCTTAACTTCTTTGGAATTAAGAAAGGCATTGTCTTCACGTGTGTTTTGTTTCACAGTAAGAAAACTTCTTACATTTACTAAGGGTGGGTGTCCACTTGCAGTGAACTATACCTCGCCACTTAGGTTCACAGTTCACTCATTCTCCTATGAAGTGTATATATTAGTCTGAAATGGTATTTTGGTGTGACTGAGACCCTATCTAAATGTGTGTTTCCCCACTGAGACTGTTGTATTCCAAAATACAATGTAATTCCTAAAGGGGAATGTGCAGGGGAGAGGATCTATTTTGAAGGGGTACTATTCTCAATTCTGTGGTCAACAAAGGACAATTGCTGGACAACCCGGTTTCCACAGAGTATAACACATGCCAATGGTTTGTTAGCATGGAGTCTCCAAGGCAATGGAAGTGTCTTGTTTTGGAAGAGGGAGGAAAGGAATGATTGCCTTAGGATGGAAAAGGAAAACCTGTTTGTAGCTGGTCTGGATTGGGTAAAGGCAAGCTGCTGAAGGAGCAGCTCTCATCATGGAGGAATTTTAGCTTTTCTCTCAATGTTGTCATGGACCCTGAAGGTAGTCTACATTCAGCTTATCAGTGGAGATTGTACAGTTACACAAACCACATCAAGAAAAGCCTCTGATGCTTTCAGTAATGCACTTGCTTCCAGCCACAGAGTATGTGCTAGGAGGCACTGCCCGTCTCTGTTTTGAAGATCTCAGTAGCAGACTTCCTTGCTCCAGACAGGTTTCTTAGCCAGAGTCCATGTGACGACCAGCATGCTTTTGATGGAGCGATGTATTAGTATTTCAGGTCAAATCCTAGCACATTCTGCCAATGCTCTCCAACCAGGATGGTTGCTCATGGCTTCAGTGCAGAATGTGTGGCTTACCTCAAGGAGAGACTGTAGGATTTGGTGCCTCCTTTTGCATCTCAGCAGCCAGGAAAGCCTGCATCCCAAGTCATATGATTATACACAGATGTTCAATGTAATTGGTACACTTGAACTCACTGTCAGAGTGTCCATGAATAAAAAGCTCAAGATGGTCACTTGGTTCAGTGACCTAGAGTCTGGATTTAAAAGTCAATATTAAAATCCAGTGCAGATATACTACTGTACTGTATTGTATTGTCCAAAGCCAGTATTTACTGTTCTAAGTACACTTCACCCCATATCCTTCATATCAGTGAGGAGTTTCTCTGCATTTGAATGAGATCAGAATGACAATTACAGTTAGATAATCACATTTCTGCACCATAAATGTTTGAATCCCTAACCTAACTTACAATTTCTCTTCTTCATAATTCATTTTGAATTTCTAGAGGACATCTCAAGTGTACCAATTTAATATGGACTGATTGATGCTGCTTATCAAAAAATCATTGTGATTTTAAAGTTATTTTTTCTCTTAACACATAGAAATATGGCACAATTGCTTTCCCAGTCTATAATGAAGTCTTGGCAGGCTAATACTATTTTATTTTATGGTATTTTGACTTAGTATTTAATTTATCAGGTCATTAACATATCAGACAATCTGTGAGCTATAAAATATAATTTGTGTTAGTACTCGATCTCCATTCCCACTCAGCAGATGTACAAGACAAGTCATTCTTTGACTTGTCACATTTGTTCTTATTTTTTGTGACAAACCTAAAATTTTATATCCCTTTGCTAGTAGCTGTGAGTTCTATTATTACATTCTTTTTTCACATGCCAGAGTAAACCCGTGGGTTAATTGGTATCTACACAGTTCCTCAAAACCATGCAAAAATCTTGCATGAAATAGACAGTAATTTGTAGGTTTGAGATTTTGAAAAACATTTAAATGAGCTTTCCTTACCTTGGACATGGTGCTTGTCTTCAGGAGGTGGAGAAAGGTAATATTATCTGGAGGACAATAAAAGGATTCTACATTTATTAAAGCTTGTTCAAGTGTTAGTACTGGTGAGGAGAGGTGAGCCCAGATTTGAGTTTCCTGAACAGTGCAGGTGCAAAAAAAGGGCTGTTTTGGGGGTGCTATGCTGGCATCATGTGGAAGCATTAAAATAATCCTTCCAAATTATTAACTGAAATCACTTTGACATCTATGATTATATCAGACCTTTTTGTTTGACTTTTAAATTAAGCTGAACTCTATTAACCTGATGTGGACAAACACCTATAATAAAATCTTACAGTTTGTTAACTATAGTTTTGAGTACATTACATTCCTAACTTAATAATCTATGAAAAGTGGTAGAAAATAAAAAACTATTTAACTGTGTTCCAGCAGAGAACAGAGCAATGTCAATGAACATGCAACTGTAGGTAACATTCAGAACTTATATAAAATACATAAAAACAAGACTGGATTGATGGTATTGCGTTTGCAATGGTACCCAATATTAATCCCAGTATGTTAGAGGTGGTTTTCATCAAAATTAAAGACAATTAATATGATTTTAAAATGCACATTATAGATATGTATAGCTACAAACATGTATAAGCACATTTGCCACAAATCATGTAACTGTGTTGAGGTTAGAAACCAGGAAAAAATAAACAATGACAGAACAGGTAAATTGGATGTAGATCTAATGGTTTTTTAAACACTGGTTATGAGTGGAATAAAGATTGGTTTACATTCTTATATGTTTGGTTCTGTTTTCCTGTTTTGGGTGTAATAAAGGTATAACATTAGGTAGAAATTTAACACTTGTCTCTAAGACTTTTTTTTTCTTTTTTTCTTTTCTGAAAAGCTTTATGAAGTTATTCCTTTGTTGACCTCATGCATTTCAACACCCAAACATTTCTAGCCTATTCTATATACTTCTTTTTCTGACTTTTCTTGGGAATAAAACCACTTCTCTTTCACAACACATTGATCCATGTCTCCAGCTTACAGCGCAGAGCAGCTGCAGTTTCTCTTTTTGTATTTCTCAGTTGTATTGCAGGATTGTCTGTTCTTCTCAAAATTTGTCTCTAAAAAATTCGTGGTTATTCTTTACCATTTATATGTCGAAATTTGGAGACGGATTTTCACCTTTCCAGACTTCTTGGAATAGTAAGACAGAATTTATTCACAGTAGAAATCTGTTAAAATATCAGGATCGTAACTTTTATTGTAAGTCAGGAAAAAACCTAGTTTTCAATTTCAGACTTCAAGATAGTTTATGTTTTCGATCCACTCCTCCATGCTCTTCCCTAACTGATGCTGCTGGCACTGCATTGGTTGGCAAGATATTGACCCTTAAATGTGCTTTAAAACCTACCTTAAACTGTTACACCTTAAAATAAGTAACAGCAATTACTTTGAGATTACTCTGGGAAGTTTAGTGGCCTGACAAAATAAATCCTTTGAATGATGACGGCACAGAAAACAAGCAAAGCTAATTTTCTTGTATTAATGGCAAAATATTTTATATAAGTTCAGAAGATACCTGGGTGAACAAAATATTACCAGTAAAAAAGGTATTACCCACTATAATAACCCCTTTTATTTTCATACCAAATTAACCATAGTTTTGCCGTTCTAAGGTCTAAGAACAAGATTTGCCAACAAATTAACAGAGAAGTGAGAATCACTTATTTAAAGTAAATGTTGTAACAGTGAGGTCCAAGCTTTGCTACTTCTTTTTATTACAAAGGTTTAGTTCACTTTAGTGCATTATTTAGTCTATGTTCTTAGCAGTAGGTTGTATATAGTTGTGTTTAATGAGTTTATCAAATGTTCATCATTTGCATCAAAAATTATCTTTACTTCCCTTTTACCAGGTAACTTTTTCTAAGCCTGACTTATAACTCTTCTCGATTTCATCTGCCAATAGAAGGAGCTCCTGCATTAGGCAGCAAGCTGAAGCTCCCAGGAGAACTTTTCCTCTGATCCAGACAGATGGATTCTGGCTTTCATACTGTGTGATGTGTACAAAAATTTTGATTACACTTTTGGTACAAACTAGCCAGTCATATTGCAAACAAACCCGGTGAGATTATTGCCAGATAGGAACATAGCACTGTTCAGAGGAAGGCCGATTCGGAGGAAAAAATAATCGGTTACGTTTATCTGCTTGTATCTTGTCAAACTGCAGTGGCTGGAAGCACTCTGTTGTAGAGGGGTGGTCAGCATCGCCCCTGCTCTTTGTGACAGAGGACATTTCCTGACTGCAAACAGAAGCTACTGAGTGGTATTAGAGAAACACTGAGGAACAGAATAACATAAAACACCAGTTCCTGAAGATTTTCAAGGTGTTGCTGGTATGAACAGGGGAAAGCAAACACATGCACACTCTGTGTGGAAAGGGGGTGGTGGAAGAAGGTGAAATAAACACTGATTCCAGTTTGCGACAGAAGATTTTCATATTTAAGTAGTTGATAGATGTTGTCAAATTGTTCTCAGGGACATAGAGAATTTTGACTATTTTGTTCAGGCGAAACAGATATATTGTTTAAGCTGATTTTAAAATACTTTCACTGGACCACACTGTACACTATTTAGCCTACTTTTTAAAAATCTTAATTTAATTAACTGGACCCATATTTCTTAATTCATTCTGGTAGACTTTCATTTTCATAAGGTACAGCTATCTTCTCCTGTCAGCTTCTACTTTCAATGTTACTTTCATTAACTGTTTTCTCCTTCTTTTCATACAGCTTCTTAATGACAAGCAATTCCTAGCTACTAACACCCAGAGTGCCCTACATTATCTTCCGAGCAACAAAAAATCTTCAGAAAATCTGAGATGGCCTAAATGCTGTGATCTGACTGCACTGTCAAATGCCCTAGCACATAAAAATCACTGTACTATCACAGGATTGGAACACAAAACAAGCGTTTTAATATCATTCTCCATTTTGGGCTAGGAGGAAATTTAACTTCTGGGCTATGGATATATGTAAGTAGTGCTAGAAAGAATCAGCAGAGCTTGTGCTGTTCACATGATCATGGGGCCATTTTATTCCTTGCACAACTGAAGTGTAGGTTTCCCTCCAGATTTTCTTTCACCCCCCTTTCCAGAAAACTTCCTCTACAGTATACCTTTACAGATGTCTTAATGAAACCTAACTTGTACTACATCTTAAACTTTTACTTGTGCAACAACTTAGAGAAGTTGCTCAACATGACCCGGCAATGGANGGCCAGGTTGGACGGGGCTTTGAGCAACCAGGTCTAGTGGAAGGTGTCCTTGCCCTTGTCAGGGTGGTTGGAACTAGATGATCTTAGGGTTCCTTCCAACCCAAACCATTCTATCAATATATGATTAATTTTTACTGTTTCTAAAAACTCACCTTCTTTTTTCTTTCTTTCAAATTTTGAAGCTCTTTATGAGTTTGTATGGAAGTGACACATGAGTTGAGTGCATTGCCCAGTGAGTATGGGCACTAGTGGGCACTAATGAGTTGATGGCTGGGCTAAAGAGCGAGGCAGCAATCTTTGCTCTCACGCTTTTCTGGTCCTTGTATTCCTGTGCAAAAGTTAGTGTGCTTTTTATTTTCATTCATTGCTCCTTATCTGAAGATTTTTTTCCTTCAATCAGTACAATGGCACAGGAGAGGATATAAAAACCATAAAACATGCTTTGCTTGCCAAAGTGTAATGAAACAGAGGGCATTATACAAGAGAGATCCCTCCTGACTTGCTTCATATGGCATTTTGCCTGTGTAAGAGTGAATGATCTCTCTTACTGAAACACCTGGAGTAAAAATTGAATTGTCAAGCAAAAAACCTGTAGTACATCCTTCCACACATGTACAGACTGAGATCTTTACTTGCACGTAGGCTGCATAACAGAGACCCTAATATACGCTTGCAGCTTCTATGGACAGATGAAAAAACATTGAAAAGACAAGGTGAAGAATACCACACCCGAACTAAGAGACGCAGCATGATCTTCCTTTTTTCTCCGTATATCTTCCATTAGCTTTGTGAAGTCAATAGAGTTATGAAAATCTCCATCATAGGATATAACCCCTAAATACTCCAGGGCCAGATTCTCAGGTGAATTTATTTCTTTTATCCTCCATATCATTCATCCAGTATAAAAAGACCAATAAGTTGGCAGCATACACCTGGGGCATAACATTCCTCCGGTATGTGGAGAAACTGTTGTGCATTGCTGATCTGGTCTGGATTTGTTTCTCTGCTTGCTATCTTCCTGAGAGAGAAGCAAAGCAATGATATGGCTGAGCTATGCTCCATCATATGTCACGCTTGAATGACTTCTATTATTTTTTTTTCTCTTTCATATCTCTATCTTACACTACTTTACTGCAAGATAGGGTTGCACTCCTATTCTCTGTATTAATATAGACTCTGGGACTCTGGGGCGCAGGCAGTTTTTTATCAGTCCTCCCGGTTAAAGGGAAGGCGGTTGCTAGGGCCAGGCAGATCTGGCAAATCAATTAATGGCTACAGGACTGGTGCCACAGCCAGGGGTTGGGCTTCTTAGATCATAGTACTCACTTTGAGAAACCTGGTCTACTGGCAGCTGATGGGGTCCATCTCTCAGAGAAGGGGAAGAGCATCTTTGGTCATAGGTTTGTCAAGTTTGTGAACAGGGCTTTAAACTAGAGTTCCCAGGGGAGGGGAACTGCAATCCATCCCACTCCTACCAGTATGATGCCAATACCAGTAATATATGCCCAGAACATGGAGAAGGATCAAAGGCCAGCAGGAGAGCACCTGGAGTGCAACACAAAGGAATTCCAGCCACTCCAGCCAGTGAGTCAGCTTCATTGGGGTCCAACTTAAATGTCTCTATGCAAACGCATATAGCATGGGGAATAAACAAGAGGAGTTAAAGACATGCACACATCTGCAGACCTATGATCTTATTGGCATCATGGAGATGTGGTGGGATGGTTCCTACGACTGGAGTGTTGGAATGGAAGGATGCAGGCCCTTCAGAAAGGACAGGCAGGGGAGACGAGGAGGGGTGTCACCCTCTATTTCAGTGACTAGGTGGAGCTCTTGTACATCTGCCTGGGGATGGAAGAGGAGCCAATTGAGAGCTTATGGGTCAAGATTAAAGAGAGGACAGGGACAGTTAACATTACTATGGGGATCTGCTACAGGCCACCCAACCAGGAAGGCCAAGCAGATGAGACCCTCTATAGACAAATGGGAGCAACTGCACTTTCACAAACCCTGGTCCTCATGGGGGACTTCAACCACCCCAATATCTATTGGAGGGACAACACAGCATGGCATAAGCAATTCAGGAGGTTCCTGGAATGAGTCGACTTCCTTCTGCAAGTGATAGAAGAGTCAACGAGGAGAGGTGCTATGCTGGACCCCATTCTTACCAACAAGGAGGGGCTAGTGGGGAATGTGAAGCTCAACTGCAGCCTTGGTTGCAGTGACCATGAGATGGAGTTCAGGATCTTTAGGGAGGGCGAGGAGGGCGCACAGTAAGCTTGCTA
>VYXH01006106.1:62460-83402 GCA_013397275.1 Burhinus bistriatus | reverse complement strand
TTCAGCCTGGAGAAGAGAAGACTGCAGGGAGACCTTACAGCAGTTTTTCAATACCTAAAGGGGACCTACAGGAATGATGGGGAGGGACTCTTTATCAGGGAGTGTAGTGATAGGACAAGGGGCAATGGTTTTTTAACTGAAAGAAGGGAGATTTAGACTAGTTATTAGGAAGAAACTCTTTACTGTGAGGGTGGTTAGGCACTGAAACGTGTTGCCCAGGGAAGTTGTGGACGCCCCATGTGTGGTGTTCAAGGCCAGGCTTGATGGGTCTTTGAGCAACCCGGTCTAGTAGAAGGTGTCCCTGGCCACGTCAAGGGGATTGGAACTAGGTGATCTTTAAGGTCTCTTCCAACCTAAATCATTCTATATTTCTATGATTGTATTAGTAAATGGAGAGCTGAGACACAGAGATTCCAGCCTGCAGCTCAGCTTCACTGCCTAACACACTGAACACAACATTCAGGTGACTTTGTGGTTCTATAATGAAGATTTGTAAGAATCTAAGTTTCAGTATCTTTACTACTTATTTACCAACACCTTTAAATATCTTTTATATACACAAAAGTTTGAAGCAAAGGTCAAGAAAATTCTATTTCAGTTAATTATTGTTCTCAATTTTTGTCAAATCCAGAAGAAAAAAAAACTTTAGCAGAGAGGCAAAAAGAAGCCTGTGCTGCCTAGTCAGTCTAGGTCACTTAGTTATCATAACCCCAGGCTGATTCAGGTACCTCATGCCTCTAAACTTGGAGACTTTTTTACGATGTTGTGTTGAAATTATGCTACCTGTGTCAAGAGATCAGAGTTCAAGTTAATGTCTTCCTAATAAACATGCTGCCCTCACAAATGATCTGGGAAGTTGGGGAAAATCTGTCTCTCAGATTTAATTTTTCATATAAAAGTGCATAGGTTCAATGCTGCTGCTACAACACTGTGGTCTAACAGCAGCATGGACTTGAGAGACTATTAATCTCATTATTACAATGCCAAGCTTACATGGGAACAGGGAGCAATTACCTTCAAGCTCAAATTTTTTCCTCAGTCACATTTCAACTCTCTGGCAGTAGCTTTCAATCTTTAGATTCGCTCTAAGGCAGACCATTCTCCCTGCCACCCTCTGGGCCTAACTATGCACGTCAATATCTTTCCGCATAGCAGAAATGTTTTCATGATCACAACTGGTGACAAGTAGATGTTTCTGCCTCTCCTGATAGTCCTCATTTTACCTCTACGCTTGGTCCGTGCATTTAAGAAGAGGATGTGCTAGTAAGCTACTGCAGTTGATAGGCATCCTTGTATAGTTTTTAGTTTTGCTGTTGCTTCGCAATTATCTTCAATTGTACTGAGTCTTGTTTGAGGGAAAATGCAGACAGGGTAATACATGCACAACATCCAAAACATACAACTGAGTTACCGATGCTTTTAAATGACACAAATAAAGAAATAAAAAGACAACCCCCAACACCTTACCTATTTATATAAAGGCTAAATCAGAAAGGTCTCTTCCTTATCCGGTTGACTCACTCCGCTCTTGATAAAGCTGTAGTCAGGCTTTCAGTCCTTGCGCATACCACTCAGAGAAAAATCCTACATAGAAGACTCTGTCAGAGAACCCATTTATAGCAGAAGTTTCTCTTATGGTGTCTGCAGCAAAGAATACTCTTGGGAACACATTCTTACATGGCTGTTCAGCTCTCTGATCTTACAGATGTTCATGTTGCTGGAACTGTAATCCTACAGAGGCTCATGAGAGATCGGTGTTGGTGGAACTGGAACGGGAATCATAGAGACCATCTTACATCCCAACAATTAGTATATTGCTTACTTATTCACCAGTCATTCTTCATGATCAGAGTGAACATTGTTATGTTTCTGTGATATGCAAAAACATCTCTGCTAACATAGGTGTAATCTTCAATAGTGTACTGGCCAGTAAAAAAAATGTTCTTGCACCAATAAGCAATAACATCTCCCTTTCCTTCTGGTGATTCATTGTCATATTTCAGTGTCAAAAATGTCTTTCACTGAATTTTGTCATCTGCCGTCTAAATACAACGAATGTATTTAACTTGTTAACAACTAATTGATATCAAATGTGACTCTAATTAATCTTTTGGGGTGAAAATATGCTCAGAGTTACTAATTCACAGACTCTTTTTTTAAGCATTTTGAGACAAAAGAGTTTCAGTGGCACAAATTGAAAAACAAAACCAAAAACAAACCCCCCGAAACATACCTAATGTCAGGAGAGATAAATTAATAGTTAACATCTGTTTAGCGCATATGTGGTGGGTTAAACTTGGCTGCCAAGTGTCCACTAAGCCACTTTCTCCCTCTTTTTCCTCAGCAAGACAAAGTAACACGAAAAAGCTCTTGGACTGAGATAAGGACAGGGAGATCACTCACTGATTACCATCATGGACAAAACGGGCTCGACCTGGGAAGCATTAATTTAATTTATTGCCAATCAACAAAGACAAACCTAAACCCACCTTCCTCCAAGCTCCCTTTCTTTCCAGGCTCATCTTCACTCCTGACTCTTCCAACTCTTCCTTCCCCCTGAGCAGTACAGGGGAACGGGGAATGGGAGTTGTGGTCAGTTCATCACATATTGTCTCTGCCGCTCCTTCCTCCTCAAGGGGAGGACTCCTCACACTCTTCCCTGGTTGCAGTGTGGGGTTCCTCCCATGGGAGGCAGTCCTTCGTGAACATCTCCAACATGGGTCCTTCCCATGGGCTGCAGTTCTTCATGAACTGCTCCAGCATGGGCCTTTTCCACTATGTGCAGTCCTTCAGGAAAGGACTGTTCCAATGTGGGCCCCTCCATGGGGACACAGGTCCTGCCAGAAAACCTGCTGCAGCTTGGGATCATGTCCATGGGCCACAGATCTTGTCAGGAGCCTGCTCCAGCACGGGCTTNTTATTAATATTTCATTAAAGTAGTTTAGTTCCTTCTAAACTCTTAAATCTCTCTTTTTCTCTCTCTCTCTTTCCTCTCTTCTGGAGTAGAGCAAGAGAGAGTGAGCATCTGTCGTTCCACCGGATTGGGCCAATCTGGCCCAAACCACGACACACCTGCATGGCATCCTCCTAGCATGGGGTCCTCCATAGGCTGCAGGTGGGTATCTGCTCCACTGTGGACCTCCATGGGCTGCAGGAGGACAGCCTGCCTCACCACAGTTCTTCACCATGGGCTGCAGGGTTATCTCTACTCTGACATCTGAAACGTGTCCTCCCTCTCCTTGTTCACTGACCTTGGTGTCTGCAGGGTTTTCCCTCACATTTTTCTCATTCATCCCTCACAGATGCTGTCCAGCATTTTTTACCCTTAAATACGTTTTCACGAAGCTGCCACCAGTGTTGCTGATGGACTCTGCTTTGGGCATCAGGTGCCTTTGCGCTATGTCTAACACAGGGCAGCCCCTGGTTTCCTCTCACAAAGGCCATCCTTGCAGTGCCCACCCTTCCCACCCCTCTTCCCACCCCTCTTCCACCAAAATCTTGCCATGTAAAGTCAATACACCAGAAACAGAAAAAGCCTGAAACCCACTTCTCTATAGACTGTGCTCTTTTCTTCAGATAACAATCCAAGTATCTTTTCAGGTGAGATCCTCATTCTTTCTTTATATAATCTTAGGAGAATATGTGAATTTATTTGTAATTTCTGCCAATGAAATTACTGACTTCTGTGATAACATTGCAGTAGAATTCACATGTGTATTGCAGAGGTTAATATTCTGAAAACATGCTTTTTCTTGCATTTGTCAATAGTGAATTTTCCTAACAGATATACTGACAGTCTGTTTCTCTTTGATACTCATCACAATTGTCAATAGTACAAATATTTCATCTCAAAATTTTTCCATCTTAATTTTCACTGGTTTTTTTTCTGTTAAAAATTGCAGTTGGATATCTTTATGCTGTACAGTTTTATGTCCTGGAATGATGCTGGTGGGTTTTTTTCCTTTTTTTTTTTTTTTTTTGTTTTTTTTCNGTGGGGGGTTTTTTTTCTTTTTTTTTTTTTTTTAATGTGTTTGTTCCAGATATTTTCCATTTTCTTAATTGTGTGAGCCATTGTCTTTAATAACACAGACCCTTGGTCTCTGTTAAATGATATGATCTAAATGTAAGAACTGACAAGATTAATTCAAACAGAATGGGTTTATTTGTTCTTATATTAAAATGTTTTGTGCTTTGTGAAAAATAATTATTTCTTTGCTTTATGCAGAAATCTATACAGTCAAATATTTAGTGTGTAACTGTGATCAAAACTTATGCTCCAGAGGATCTGAATCACTCAAGGGACAGATACTAGGCAGTTCACCTCTAGGTCACTAGTCTGCAGATACTCCAAGTCTGACCGAAAACTGACTGAAAGCTGGTCTCCAAGGGAAATACGTTTATTCAGGGCATCTTCTAGTGATTAAAGGTCAGCTTCAAACTAACTTTTATCACAGCTGACACTAGTTACCCATTCTATTATCATGATCCACAGACATGTCTTCTAGTAGATAGTAACAAATGTGAAATATTAGTTTTTATTAGCTATTTACCTGTTCTGAACAGGTATTGGAGATGATTTCTATCAGATGTTTTCTCTTTTCCCAGTCAATCACAGCTGAGTATTGAAAAACATTTAATGGTTCTAATGTGTTGATGATTTATCCCACTTTCCTTTCCCGATTATCAAACAACAGAAACGTAAAGAATTATCTTTTTCCTCTCCGAGTCCTTTTCTCAGTTTCACCATTTTGCCTATGTGCTTCTTTACTCTTGATGACTATTAAACTATTCAGCTGTCACTTACTACCTGTTGCCCCTTTCTGGACTTCTCATTTCACTTGTGAATAAACAGAAAATCACTCCATTTACAATAGGAAAGTTTCAAAAACTAATTCCTTTGTCAAGCAAAAATAGGCTTCCTCAATATTATAGTTTTACACATGCTCTTCCTTTTCCCTAAAGTAAGTGCTGTCCAGAAGGAATCCCTGTATGAATATAATTGTGTTTCTCTTAAAAAAAAAAGACAGAAAGAAAGGTTGCTCCCAGAAATGCTGTTTGAGGGTATTATTTACAGGGATATTATCAATTTCCTTGTGCTAATAGTTTTGTTTGTTTGTTTGTTTCATTTTGAGAGCTACTTAAATTTTGTAATATTTTCCAAATTAAAAAAAAAAAAAAAATCTGTTTGCATAATACCTAAATGTGCAAATCATATCAGAGTGTCTCAAATTCTTTGATTTCAAAATGGTGGGAAGCCTTCCCTAGCCTCTTGCTTTCTTCTGAAATGAGAGAAGAGCAACAAAATGTTTAAAACTTCAGAGTGAACATTCCTGACATTTTTGTTTAAGAGGCTTTTGGCTAGTCAAAGCAACAGGAGGTACTGCAGGACTCTCTGTGACCTTTGGAAATTTTTATAAGCAGAAACAGAACTTTTCTGGATGTCCCAGCATTCAGTGTTTTTGAAGTGTGTCTTTCTCTGAGGCTGTATTTCCCAGTCTTCACACCAAGAAATTCTGTTAACATTTTCCTGTAACTGGTCAAGTCTGATAAAGAAAAGAGATTCATTTCACAGATGGCACTTACCTTAATGTTCACAAACAGCAGTGAAAAAAAACCCCATCATTCAGAGTAATGTTTTCAAATGCTCCAGAGTGGTAGTAGGGGAGAAAATGTTGCCCAAACGTTTATATAATTGCAAGTTTTTACGTAAAGTTAAGGAGATATGGAAAGGCTTTTCATAGCCTTTTAATAAAAAAAAAGATTTATTTTAGGAAAACATGTAACATCAATTTTAAACACATAGGGGAAATATTCTCCCAAACTTAGTAACTATCAGTAGTAAAATAAGACAAATATGTTAATGCTAATATGATGTTCTACCTACTTTATTTTCTCCAGCATCTCATGACCACAGGTTATATGGATTGTTTATCTCTCTAGAGATTTATGAGGATTTTTTTTTTAATCTCAAAGGGTTTTGGCTCAAGATTTTGTGTTTTGAGGAGGAGGAAAGAAAAATATATAATCTACAGCAACAGCATGCAGACCCGGTCTGTAAACTTCTAACCTAAAAATAACAGATGCAAATGAAATTATCTCTATGTACAACAGAGAGGTTCATCCCCAACTCACCTCCCCTGGTCTAATGTTGCTGTGGAATCCGAACTGAATGGTTGAGAAAACAACCAAAGATGTAGGAAAACAGGACAGGACAGAGGGTCGTCTACACAAGTCACACTCTCAAAAGCTTGTTGCTTAAATTTGCATGTGTTCAAAACCTGCTTCAGCCTACTGTGTTTCAAACCAAATCTGTATCCTCAAAGGATATGATGGCCACATTAACATGTATTTTTGGGAAAAACAGCAGAGCAATTTAGACACTGTATTTCCATGTCCTGTTATGTTTATCTTAAACTGTCATCCAATCCCATTTTCATAATGATCAGGTTTGTCCGACAGCCAACACTTACATTTGTTTCTGGTCTTAAATGTGACCTCTGCTTGGGCTACTGACTGAAGGTTGTTACCTAAGTTTTCATGATCCTTTATTTAGATTAGGTGGGGATCATTCAAAGCTCTCTTGCTAAAACCTTGCAAAGCTGCTCAAGTAGGAAGTATGTGAATGTCCTTGCTCTCTGGGGAGGCAGCACTGCCGTTCCAAGTTAAAAACACTTGCAGAAGTAAAGATATCTACACAGAAATTACGGTGATGATGATAGGATATACTTGTCAGAGACCAAAGTCAGTGACAGATTAAGAAACCTAGGTATCACCCATACTAATTTCTTTTTGAGGCAGGTTTGGTACCGTGTATGGCCAGGGAATGCCATCAGCATCCGGTCACTGGTGACACAAATTTCAGAGCTAGGGAAGAACCATACCACAACCCAAAAAACGAAACTGTTTGAGAAAACAGAATTTCTTTCCATACCAAGACAGTCTTGACCCAGGACTGTAAAAATGTGGAGAGGTGGTAATGCAATGCTGCTCCTGGATGGTTTCTAAAATGTTTTTCAGTTTCGTTTTGAACTTTTTTGCAGGCCCAGGCAATCTGTCATTTTTTTCTCCAGATTCAAAACTGAAAGTATGAGAATGGTAGATGAGGTGAAGAATTTCCATTTTAGGTATAAATTTAATTTTTCAATTTTCATATGTATTTTAAAGGCATTAGTATTATTATAATATCAAGAAAGTTCATCATCCAGCATATTTTGGTAATAAAAGTTAGTAATTTTTAAAATAAAATATTATTGTCCTCTACAAATGCAGGACTAGCATAATCAGAAAAGAACAGACAATAGTACTTGATAAAAAAAATAAAATTAAAATTTAAAATTTTCTCACAATCATGTGTTATTGATAAATTAACATGTGTGATTTTAAGATTATGATTTCTAACACTACAGATAAAAATGTTTCTCTATTTTTTCCTCCAAGCTTAATTGCCGAATATTACAATAAATAATACTCTTTACATACATGGGAAAAGATATAGGAAGAGACATTGGTAATTTAGTTTTCTTTGGTGTTTCTGACCTTTCTTCTTTCCAAAAAAGAGATTTCTAATTATGATGGAAATGCCTCTTTGTGTCACTGAAATTTTATTAAGATGATAATAACTTACTTTGACACATTATTTTTTCAAGCAATAAAACTTTATGCCCCTATTGTAACCTAACTCCATAATGGTGAATGACTTAACAGCACCTAAACTGGGGAGTTCCCTTATGTGGCTTCTTTCTCTTGGCTTTTGGCACACTAAGGAGTATAATCAGCCATAATTGTTAAGCAAACGATCCAGTCTTGCTGTACTAATCCAGTCGCTGGACATTGCTCCTTGCTCCTTTCCGAGAGCCACAGGGACATGCAGCAGGTTTTTAACAACATTCATATACTGCTCTTTGTCCTGAGAGCTGCAGAGTCATCCTGAGTAAAGGGGATCTGAGGCTTGCTGTGCAATTTTAATGTTGTTATTTTCTGTTTACCCTGCAATTGGGTCACCCTTGAGAAACTTGTGTAAAAGACGGACCTACTTCTGGAAAGAAAAAACACAAAAAATTATGCAAGAGGCTATGTTTTCCATGACTGGAAGTCTTTAGACTCCAAGAGGATAAGGTTTGGGAGAACAGGGGCTTAAAACAAAAGGAGAAGGTCAGACAGGAAAACTGACAAGCTGCAGAATTTAAAGCTCCCATGGAAAATGTGTTAGATATTCAAAAACATTCAGAAGCATGATTGCAAAGTTTCCCAGTTAATGTTCTTTATATTTGATGAACAGGCTAGTGTCCCCTGTAACTGTATATAAACCTGTGGGGTTTTTGCTTGTTTGTTTGTTTGTTTGTTTGTTTCAAAGTAAAGGAAAGGACATTGCTGTGATTATCACATCTGAACTATAATTAAAACAGGGCCAACAGGCTACTGTCCTGCACTTTGGGCTGTTTCATTGTTACATTGAAAGTGTGTCATCTGTCTGTTTATAATGTTAAAAGTCTGTTGTTAGAAATTAGCTCTCTAAGACTTTTCTAGTTTTTTTGAATACACAATAGAACAATAGAACAACGGCCAGGTCTGACAAAACAAAAACGTCATAGCTCTAATTAGCACTCCCCAGCGTTTGCCCTTCATGATGTGTTTATGCCCTTCCTGATGCATAGCTCTCCTCTAAAGAGCTATGTGCAAGTCTCGTACAGAGAAACAGTATGCTTCAGTTCTGGGACTGACTGCCAAAATTTTCTTGACCTCTCCTTTAGATGGTGTAGTATGACAACGGCTCTTGTAATTGCTGGTGTATTTGACAACTCAAAATCAGCAGACAAACTTTCCAGTTCACAGCCTCCCACGGGGAAACCTTTCTGTCTTTTTCTCAAATACTACATAGAACACAACACAGATCAAAAACAGTAGGACTGTTGCTCTTGCTGAAATCTAACATAACCATGGCCAGCATCAGTGTACTTTATCATACGTAGTATGGGGAAATATATGGGATGGGGAAGAGTGGAACTGACGCCTAGAAGTGATTGGGTAAATCCATTGATATTACTTGTTAATACCGATCTGGAAAAAGAAAATTCTTGCCTTTAGCTTTTTTGAAATGTCTGGTACCTGAATATATGAACATCCCATGCTTTCTTTTCTCTGGCTGCATTTGAATCCATCCAAGATACCCATGTTCCTAATAATCAGTCAGCAGTTTCATAGACAAACTCAAGAGCAATGAAAATGAAATTTGTGTTGCAAGCTCTGGCCTGGAAGGGTTAGTTATAAAACAAAAGCACAAAGTAGCAGCAAGCCTGTAGAGGACACAGTGAGCAACTTTGGTATTTCACTCCAGGATCAGCTTATGAAAGAGAAGAACCAGTACAACGAGGTTTTGAAAGTCAAGGGTAAAAGACCTGAAATGGTATAGAAACTAGAATGGGAACCCATGCAGCTAACTTTGACAGATTCTGAAAATTGTATTTGTTCATCTGGAAGATTGCCAGCTGGATTCAGGCATTGTCACTCATGCATATAAACAATCACATATCTCTATACATCTATATTTCTACTTGATACTTTAGTTGTGCAAGTGACTATAAACAACTAAAAAAACGTGCACCCACTGAATAAAAATGAAAAATAATGACCTTAGAATACGGTAAATACATAAACCCAGTACAAAATGAACATAAGTCATTTCCTGAATTGTGTACAAACTAATTTATGAATGATCCATAAAATCATTGTAGGATCACTGTTTTGTAGCCTTCCATTTGCACAATTTTCTTTTTTGCCAGGGCCATAAGAATTAGTCTTTTCTGAGAAGCTCTAATAAAATCTATATGGTAATAACTAAAGAAAGAATAGCCATTACAAGAATCTGGATCCGGAAGTGTAGTTAGTGCTGCTTTCAAAGTATTTCAAGATATTTGAATTATTAATTACATGTGAGAAGAATTTTTTTCAAATAAACCATCAGTGAAAGACAATGAATGTGGCAAGATCTGCAGCAAATTTCCATAAAAATTAAGTACTGGAATGCAAATTATTGTTGTCCAAATACACAAAACACACATATGACATCTGTGTGTATTGTTCTGTCATCCTCAGTGCAGAATAAAGGTACACATATATATTTAAATTTTTTGTTAATTTTTTTCATTGAGTTGTTCTTGTACAGCCTATCTTACTGGTTCCAGACTAAAAGTAAACACTTGTATCCAAAAATCGGCTTTCAGATTTCTGAAACACTTCCAAGGATTTTTTACTTTGACAGTGCACAGAGTTTTGCACTAAACAAAACTGTTTTATCAGACATTTTCAGTATGAGCACTTAAAGTATAGAAATAAAAAAGAGGACACTGTAAATGATAAAGTGTCACCAAGGTTATAGTGACAATGCAATGAGCAATAAAGTGGGTAGCTGACTCTCTGGAAAAGTCCTTCACAAAATCCAGTCTGTGATGTTTTGAGAAGTGTACTCTGGAATGAATGTTTTTAAGATGGCTAATCTCTGAAATAACTTGGTTCACTTTTGGTACTGTTGCACAAGCTGTCACGGTCAGCTGTGCATGCCCTTTCCTTCAAGGAGATAAGAAGACTGATGTTTGGATTTATAGTTCTTGTTTCTAGGTTAATCAGTCAAAGTGAATGTATTGGATTCCTGACAAAATTTGCAGTTTAACAGAGAGTAGTCTTACTGGACTGTATTTATACATTACAACGGTATGCATTCATTGAGTCTGAGTTCTGTCAGACTACAAAAGGGTCACCATTTTTTTAACTTCTAAAGTCTTTTTCAGTTTATGTCAAATGTGCTATCATGCAAAAACGAGTTCCAACTGTACTGTTGTATTCCCTTTCTGCTTACCTGTATTCATTCAGGTTGATATTTGTAAGAAGATGATCTAACCAGCAAAATCTAATACTGTATACTGTCCACTGAAGAAGGCCTAATCCATTTTTTATTATTTTCACACAATATTTTCCAGTGTGGAATCTGAGTCGGTGTACACCGTTCATAAGATATAAAAGGAAAGTAAAACAGGCTAGCTTAAATCACCATAATAGATTTACATTATAATTAACGGCAAGGCAATCTATTATTGAAGAAGAGAAGCGGCTGTGGATGCTTAAGGCAAAAATTCTATCCTACTATTAGTCAAGCCTTTTTTAAGAACTTAAAAGAGTTAATGGAAACGGGGGAGGGGGGGGTGTGTGTGTGGAGAAAAAAAAAAAACAAACCAGGAATGCATAGCAACAAACTGGCATAGGTTTTATAATGCATAATTTTCTTTCTGTTAAGGACAACAATCAAATCCATGCATACCTTCACATTTGAGTTGCTAATGTTTAATTTTTGTTTAAATTCTTGATAGAAATTTGTCTTAGCTCAACTCAATTATAAAACATCAAGAAAGGGTTTCAAAATGGTTTTAATTCATCAGTCTGTGTAATGACTTTGTAATACTAAACTGGGATATGATGCTTTTGGGATAGAAGATTTTGCAGCATCAGCCAGTCAAAGGTTCTAACTCTGCAATTTCAACGCTGAATTTATCACTTTTGGCACTGATGTCGACCATACGTCAATGCCCGCTCATGCAATGTGGACTATCTGAATCTAGACTATTAATTCAAGGCCATAAAGAATGTATATTTAGCTCTAATACTAAGTTATTTAAAGTTATAAGCAGTGTAGTAGATGGATAACAAGGTTGTTTAGCTAGAGATGTATGATCTGTTTACAAGAGTTACTGATGACTTTGTAACCTACAAGACATCATTTTGTATCATAGAAAATGTACAGTGGGCAAAACCAGAGCAGTCAGAAAATAAAAAAGGTCACCTGTACAAGAAGCACCCTCCCACCCCTCCTTAAATGAAACAAAGACTGTCCAACAGCCTTTAATGGTCCTCCACACAATGCATCTTCCTATCGCATCTCTCTCCTTGTGAGTAAAGAAACCTTCGCAAAGGGCACAAGGTACTGCACAGTATTTATGTTTTATGTGGAAGAACCTTCATTATTACAGAACCACAGAACAGTATTAGAAAATTACAGAATTTGTATTGGAAGGGACCACAAGAGGTCTCCTGTTTGACCTACTTCTCAAAGCAGGATCAGCTTGGAGATTAAATGGAGATGCTCAGGACTCTTTCCAGTCACACCTTGAAAAGCTCTGAGGCTGAAGACTGCACAGCTTCCCTGGGCTACATACCCCAGTTCCCAGCATCCTCATGGGGAGAAAATCTCTCCTTGTATCCACTCCAAACCTCTCATTATTTAGTGTCACACTGCCATGCCCTGCTGTGAAGGGCCTGACTCTGTCTCCTCAGCCCCTCTGCCTTCCTGCAGGCACTGGGGGCTGCTGTTGTGTCCCTTTCCTTGGATGAACCAGTTCTGTTCCCACAGCCTCTCCTTGCAGGGCAGGGTCTCCAGCCCTGAGCAGTGTAGGAATCTCCTTTGACCCTGCTTATTCAGGTCTTTCCTGAACTGGAAGTCCCAAAACTGAACACCCTCTCCCTTCAGAGGTTCTCCTTTCCTAGGGTAGGATTTTTCATTTGTCTTTGTTGACTATGGTATGGCTCCTGCTGGTCCATTTCTCCAGCCTGGCTGGGTCTCTCTGGGTGGCAACCCTGCTCTGCAGGACATCCACTGGCAGACAGGTTTGGTGTCACCTGTAGACATAATGGCATAGATGACTCTGTCACCTCCTCCAGGTCATTAATGAAGATGTACCTCAGATACTCCACTTCTCACTGGTTCCCAGTAAGAGTACAACACCTTAACCACTACCCTTTGAGCCTGATCATTCAAGCAGATTTTTGCCGAAGAGAATATCCTTTATGGTATAACATCTATAAAAATATAACGTAAAATCAAATTAAAGATTTAAAGCCATTAGTGCACTCATAGAGTAGTTCAAAATGTCAATATCTCTTTTTCAGACTGTTGTCTTATTTCTCTTTCTGCTGTACCCAATTACACACGGATGAAATAAAAATTATGGTCTATGGCATCTAAAACATTGCTTTAAATTCTGTTAATTATTCACTCAGGTTCCATTTTTACTTGATTCAGTGCCAGCTGTTGCAATTGTTTTAGAAACCACTGCTGTAAACCTAATGACTAAATTATTTCCACAAATATTCATAAGTGCATGAAAATAATTTTCAATGTCCCTAAATTCCTGATGTTTCCCACGACACAGTTATGTTTATCCACATTACCTTTGCACGTAGCTTAAACTCAGGCTGTGTCCAGGCCGATACAGATGTGAGATTGTTTGTGGCAGGCAGCATCATGGTTCTTCCAGGAACCTCAAATCTGTTCATGATTTATTGTCTTCCACAAAAGGGAAAGTAGAGTAGCTGGAGGCTGCACAGGGTTTTATATATTCCCATATGCCAGTTTTGAAGATGTGGCTTCAGTGTGGTTCCTGATAAGTTGCCGGCAAGCAATCTTGGTCATTGGAAAGTGAAGCTATGTTGTAGACACAACTCTAGTGATGAGGTGTTGTAGTGTAGTAAAGAAGCAGAAATTTTTGGTAGCAATTTTTATTTATAAAAGCAAGAAGGAAGGAAATGGAGAGAAATTTTATATGTAAGTTTATACAGACAGAAGCCTAATAAGTTATTGCTCTTGGGACATCATAAGAAATATGTAATAATTGTTTTTTCCAATATTGGTGTGATGCGCTAAAGATATATATGAAAATATACACAGTATTATGCATAAATAACAAGTCTAAATACTACTGCAAACAGTGCTCACTGGAGGAGATGACAGAGAACTCTCTGTTGTGAGAGGAACCACATGCTTAGGTTTTATTAGGATTTGAGTCTTGATCATTAGATTTTTAAAGATTTTAAGCACATGAGAAATGGTTTCAAAGTTAACCTTTTTTCCCCTGTAGCAATTCTGTATTTTTCTTTCTCCTTTTTAATCAAGTTTTCAGAAAAAATCTTATATCCAAGAGGTTTTTAATTTTCATAAGAAATCCAAATTTTTTTTTTATTATAGCAAATAAGGATCCCAGAAGTACAATTTAAAACAATAGACTGGCTTTCTAAGAACAACCATTGACTTCAAAGAATAAAAACTTTCAGAGACATGGAAAGTGTAATTTTTTCTTTCATAGGACAGGTAAATTTTCCTTTTTGGAACATGAATTAAGTTATTAGAAGCAGCAGCAGGTATTTTATCATTGCCATCAGTAGGCAAAGGATTAATTGCTGTCACTGTTCATACTATGGTACCTTGTGGGGTACAAATTACATTTCTCTAACCTCAGAACCTTAATCAAAACCAACATGATCAGAGCTCATATTAATCTGCTGCAGCCAGCACCAGTCTTTCTGTGCCAAATGAATGCAAGGTCAGCAGTATGGACTTCTGAAAGGACGGAGCAAGCTTATCAGGAAAATGCACATGGTGAGGTCCAGAAGCAATGACAATGTGAAAAATCAAGTTAACATCCAGTAAAAAGGCATGCACATTGCAGTGCTGTTGCCTTTCTGTCAATTTGTTCCATTCTGAATCAAAACAGGGATTTGTATGTGTCTCAAGTGCCCACAAGCTCCTGGTAATAACTCTGCTAGATATCTGAACTTCTATTAAATGGGTAGATACAACACAAAAAAAGCAGTGTAAATGGTAGATATACAAAAGAGTCTTTCCCTTAAGAAATTAAGCTGAACTGTAAAAGCACTGTATTTGATAAACAGCTTTATGTACGCTTCAGGCTTACCTTCTGTTTTATGTGTCTGCTCATGCTCCATTTGGGCAGTCGTGCTTTCAGCTGCTTATGAGGAAAGTAAGGTGAGTCCACTCAGCATGAGTTGTATGGCTGAACTTCGGCTAATATCTCTAGCCTAACCAAAGAGTTCATTTGTGAAGATTTATCTACCAGGTTGCTAAAGGAAAGGATCTTGCAACACTCAGTTTATCAGTTTTCTAAACATAAAACTGCTGGAACCATTCTTTAAGAAGCATATTTTGATCCTGAAGAGTGCTGTCCTTGCAACCACATTATCTTTAAGACCATTTGAAAATATTAGGAACAGTATTGAGCTGATTTACAATCACACTAACAATACCAGGCAGAATAGTTTAATGTTTTGAGAGGTCAATTAATCATAAACTCTGTGGAAATGTGATGAAGGACACAGTCTAAAGCTGTGGAAGGTGAAACCACTTAATGCAAGAGTTCATTAACCCTCCTTTTAAGAAAATCTTTGGCCAAATTTTTAAGCTTACCTACCGGAAGTTGAGCTTCTGGATTTATATTTTTGTGCTCCTACATGTCTTTCACACATATCTATATGATACCTACAAGATATCATGAGGTATAGATATATATTATCTATATACCATTCCACCATACAAAAACAAGTCAAGCTTTAGACACTTAAGCTTAGTGTCCTACACTGAAAAGTTTTACACTAAAGTTTTAGTTTATTGTCAAACATTTGCATCATGACAAATGAACTGTAAAAAGTAAAGTGCTGCAAGATGTTGACTGACCCATGTCTTCCTTTCAAGAGCAGGTAGTCTCAATGTCAGTCATTCAGGGACCGTCTATCTCTACATAACTGGAGCGCTCCTGAATTAATAAGAAAATTGAAACATATTTTAGTTTCAATCTGCTCTAGAAAGTTCTGCAGAATTGTTGATAAAAACTTAAAATCTATTGCCTTTCATCAGAATATTACAGGTATGTCAAAAAAAGGCCAGTGTCACTAAGCATCTGCAGCAGTTCAGATGAAAGTCTGTTTCACAGTTCACTTCAACAAAAAAAAAGTATTTCAGATAGTCTGATGAGAATGTAATAAAATAATTACTGAACAAGCAAATAAGTTCTTTTTGAAACCGAAGATTACATTTTGTCTGTTTATAAGGATCCCAGCACAGCAGACCACCAGTTTTCATAGAGCATTCAGGCTTCACAGACATATATATTAATAAAATAGTGAATTCTAACTAAATAATGTCAATAAGACAACTACATAGAATGAAATGTAAAATCACTGTGCAAGAACCAGCAGATGCACTTGTTTTTGTCATTGCTTGGATAGGTGTTATTTGCATCAAGCTACAGAGATCAATTGCAGGAGCTCTTGCTCCTGTAGAAAAAAAAGTCAAGTCTGTGTTCAGAATTTGGTATTCAGATCTTGAGATGCAGCTGAATTTGTTCTTCAAGCAGTAGAGTTAAAAACCCTTGCATAGCTCAACACAGAGCACACTCCTGGAACTGCAGTTAAAAGGTGAGGCTGTTAATAAAGACATGCAGTTGTCAAGGCAAGTTTGGCAAACTGAAATTCTCAATGAGTACAGGCAAGAGCATTCCAGGAAATACAGAAATTGAGATAATGACTTATCCCCACCTCTCTCAAATATACAGGGAAATAGGAAATACTATTAATTCTTGGTGGCATGTTTCCACTTAGTAGTGTTCCTGGAGCAACAAGATACCAACTTTGCTCCGCAGCTTTACTAACCTTCCTGTTACTTATTTTCTTCACCTGAGTTCAATCACACTGCATGGTCTAATGTCCATGTCAAACTAAGAAGCTTCAGGGAAAGCCACTCATTCATGGAGTGCTGAGGAGGCACTTTTTGTTTCAGCACAAGCTGGATAAAAAGTCCCCGATTTTTTTTTCTTTCTCCCCAGTGTTCAGCCGAGCCTTATGACATATGCATGCCAGGCTGTACAAGCTTCGGAGAAGCCAAGGCCATTCATTTAATGAATGCTGACTATGCAAGTATTGGCTCCATAACCTTTCTGATCTCCTTTTACGAAGCAACTGATGTTAAAACATGAGTTTGAAGCAATATGTGCTGCTACTCTTGCTGTTTCCCTGTTTAAAAATTAACAGGAGCTCATAAATTTATAACCATTAAGAGGCAGGCTGCTACTGAAATGTAATCGAAGGTTTAAATTTGCAATGAAAGGCTTCCATCTTGCAGGTACAGAACAGAAGGAGATTGTGCTCCAAGAAGTGACCCCTGTGCTATGTTGGAGGGTTCTGCAGCAATCACAGAGAACTCAATTCAGGGATGTTGCTATGTGAAAGTATACTGCAGGATTTCCCACAGGAAGAATATATAACAGGTTTTCACATATCTAGTAGAAACTTAAAGAAAAAAACTTTCCCGTATGCATGAAACCCTCTTGTCTTAGACGAGTGTATATCTTTAGATTGTGCTAGACCATGTTCTTCTGTATGCTCTATTTTATATTGTAGTACTACATTTATGAAACAAGGAGATGATGTACTTAGCTTGTGGGAGTGGTAGTTTTAACCTTGTACCATAAATCTCATAATGTAGTAAAGAAGGGCTTTAAAATTGTTTTTAAAATCTGGCCGTTCTATTCAAATATTCTTCCCTGAATAACCGACACTCTTTGTTCCTGCTCCCAAATTTCCTTGAAAAAAAAGGCAGCCATGTTAGAGCATCTAGAATAACCCAATGATTGCTTTAATTCTCCTTGATTCTTTTTTTGCAAGGTAAACAAAAATAAACCTGAAAAAAAAAATAAAATAATGATATGTCACAACATAATATTTCCATCATATGGTTTTGTGTAAATGTGAGAAAGAATATGTTGTAAGACATATTCTATTGTGACTTCAGATATTACCTACAATATAATATTAATGCATGTGAGATGCTGAGCTTTAAAACCCATGATTATATTAATATCAATTCCATTTTTATGACATCTCAGAAACCAAAATTACATTTCTTAGGAGGAATTTGACAATAATTATGCTGACTGCTAAGTGTGCATTCTGCTGTGAGGTGTACTCCCTACTTCAGCAGAAGTACCTGCCTAACTGTAAGATACCAGCCTTTGGTGTGGAAGAGTGAGTTCAGCTTAGTTAACACTTTAGCTAACATGTCAAAATAACATAAATGTTACCTACCTTATTTACAATCACCCTTTAGAAATTATTTTTTTCGGGCTTTCAAAGGCTGACCAATATCTCTTACATAGAATAGCTACACCGTGTTTTAAGATATAGCTAGTTAACACATGCTAGATAAAAGAATAATGTTAAAAAGACCTGAATGTGCCAAAATGGAAAAGAAGATAGTATTTCCTTGCATAAGATATGAAAAATAAACTGTCTTTGAAATGTGCTGAGCATTTTTTGCATGCTTGTTTGTTTCTTTTGGGTTTTTTTTTCAGATTGGAGATTGAAACAAGGAAAACAACCACTTAATGCCATTGATCAAATCACGCTTTGGAAGTGGAGCCTGGATTAATGGGTTTAGGAATGTTCTTCTAAATTACAAACATCTGTAATGATCCTCCAAGGACAAACAGGGCACTGCGGTTCAATGAGTAAGTAATGAGATTGCTGTATAACTCCCCTTATCAGTGTGCAAAAGTTTGCTGGTGTTGCAGGACAGACTGCCTCAATGTCCTGGCAAACCACGGTTGGCTTATCACTGTAATTTCCCCTATGTGTTCATAAAAACTCTCTATGTAATATTTACATCCACTTTTTAAAAGCAGACTAATTAGAATCTGTCACTTTGCCTGTTGTTAATGTATTTTCGTACACAGCTTGACATTACTGTGAATATAAATGGTTTTAACAAGCGTGTTTTTCAAATCTTAGTTGTAATAGATATCTTTGTGGAATATCTTTTCCTTCAAGATTTGTTTGATAAAATTAAGTCTGAGTTCAGAATGAATATGATTTATCTATTACAGTGCACTTACTGTCCCTCTAGATCAATGCAATCATTTTTATGTTTTCATGTACAAAAGTACAAAACATTTCAGATCAAATCAAGATATTACCTTCTTCCAAAATTCTTTGTGAATTGAAGCCAAACATTTTAAAAGGATAGATAATGTCTCTCAAACAAATAAAATATTTCAAACATCATTTCACTATTTAATCTGACCAAAACTGGAAACACAGAGCTACAGCTATGGCAGCCACCTTTTGTTTCTTCATAAACTGTTTAATTCAAGGAAGACTGGATCTTTGGTATGAGAACATTTTCATCTGTCATTCTTAAAGAGTAGTTTGGAAAAAAGTAGATATTTTTATACAGCCTTATCTGATCTGGTTTTCTGAACATTTTGCAAACCCTCCATTTCTGTTCCTTGAGAAGAAAAGCACATAGACCTCAGACACCTCATCCCATGCAGAGTTGAAATGGCCTTTACATGACAGACTTTTAACGCGGAATTAGAATCTGAAAATCAGGGGTGGTTTTATTGCAGATCAAATTAACTCCAGTCTCCACAGATTTCTGACTATCTGTGTTTCTTCTGGAGGGCTACAGGAGTAGATTCCTTCTGTTCTGGACGACCTGCATAATGTGGTGTTTGGGTCTGTCCTCTGAGTCCCAAGTCACAGTGATGTTAAATGGTCCTATGGACATAAGGAGCAACTCAGAAGCATTAGGGTAGAAGTACAGACAATAAGAAAATGCAAGACCTATGCACTGAAGAAATACTTCATCTCCCAGGAGACACATAGGAAACACAATATTTCAAAAATAATAGTAAACAATCAGGAAGATTAAAGTCTTGTTTTCCTGAGAGCTGTTAAGGGGGTTTCTTTCCTGTGTCATCACCTGAGATGTCCTACCCCACCTTGGATCTTCCCTGTTGTGTCCATAAGAGACCTGTAGTATGCCTGGAATCTCAATCTGTATTTCAGCCATTGATATTTATTATAACTAACCAAAACTCGCCTTGCCCATGTCATAAAGACTGCTTTCCGAAGATCTGGAAGATGAGTGCATATGAAATTGATCCACAAGACAAAGAGACTACGGTCTTAGGTAAACTCTACTTAAATATTAATTTCCTCAGTCACTCACTTTACTCACTTGACTCATATTCACTTTATGATCCTGATAGTGACACATGTCTAGCAGATCTTGTGACAGAATAGCTATGTTAACTTATGATACCATTTTGTGAAAATGGGCTCATTTCCTGTTTTTGTAAGGGCTTCTACAGCAGAAATATATTTTTCCTCAAATAATTTTTTTCTACAATCAAACTAAACCTTTGTTTTCTTTGCAATCTCTATATTGTAGCTTCTAAATACAGTAGATAATCCTTCTTCTGTGACTATCAAACTATTTGGACTAGACAGCTACAGTATTTTAAATTAAACGAGATGAATCCTCCTCTATGTAATCAAGATCATGGACAACAATATTCATCAAAAAATTAAAAGAAAATAGAAGCTGTACAGGAGTTTCAGTAGCAGAGCTGACTCTTCTAAAATTACTTTATTGTCATTGTGAAAACTTTATTAAGGAAATAATGACAATTCCAGGATTAATCTCTGATCACTTTTAAATACAGCTCCTCCGGTTTTGCACCAAAAATTCCTGCAAAAAGAAAACATTCTTGTAGATATCTACAGAAGGTCAACTGTAATTCCATTAACATACACAATCATCTTTGGTTGTTCAGAGGCAGAGCTACCTTTTGCAAAAGTAAATATCACATGACTTGCATTTGCATTTCAACTGCCCACTACCACTGAATGAAAACCATAGAGTCATGGAATCACGGGATCACGGAATTTTTAGAGTTGGAAGGGACCTCTAGAGATCATCTAGTCCAACTCCCCTGCTGATGCAGGAATGCCTAGAGCACATTACTCAGGACTGCATCCAGGCGAGTCTTGAAAATCTCCAGAGAAGGGGACTCCACAACCTCCCTGGGCAGCCTGTTCCACTGCTCGGTCACCCTCACCGTAAAGAAGTTCTTTCTTATGTTTGAATGGAACTTCCAATGTTCCAACTTGTACCCGTTGCCCCTCGTCCTGTCACTGGGAACCACTGAAAAGAGTCTGCCTCCATCCTCCTCCAACCCACCCTTTAGATACTTAGAAGCAAGAATAAGGTCTGCCCTCAGCCTTCTCTTCTCCAGGCTAAAGAGTCCCAGCTCGCTCAGCCTTTCCTC
>VYXH01006106.1:42123-61606 GCA_013397275.1 Burhinus bistriatus | reverse complement strand
GGCTGAACAACCCCAACTCCATCAGACTTTCTTTGTAGGAGAGGTGTTCCAGCCCTCTAACCATTCTCATGACCCTCCTCTGGACCTGCTTTAACAGGTCCATGACTTCCCTGTATTGGGGACCCCAGAGCTGGATGCAGTACTCCAGGTGGGATCTTGTGAGAGCAGTGTAGAAGGGCAGAATGACCTCCTTCGACTTGCTAGATGTGTATCTTTTGATGCAGCTCAGGACACTGTTGGCTTTTTAGGCTGCAAGTGCACATGGCTGGTTCATGTCCAATTTTTCAACCACCAGTATCCTTTTTACTGCAGGGCTGCTCTCAATCCATTTATTCCCCAGTTTGTGTGATGTTGGTGACTGCCTCAACCCAGGTGCAGGGCTTTGCACTTGGCCTTATTGAACTTAATGTGGTTTGCACAGGTCGAATTCCTCAAGCCTGTCAAGGTCCCTCTGGATGGCATCCCTTACCTCAAGCACATCAGCTGCACCACTCAGCTTGGTGTCACTTGTAAACTTGCTGAGGGTGCCCTCAATCCCACTACCTACATCATTGATGAACATATGAATTAGTATTGGTCCCAGTATAGACCCTTGAGTGACATCAAGTTGTTACTGTTCTCCACTTGGACATTGAGCCATGGACTGTAAGTCTATGGATGTGGCCATCAAGCTAATTCCTTATCCACCTAACAGTCCATCCATCAAACCTTTAATTCTCCAATTTAGCAGCAAGAATGTTGTGGGGAGCCATACCAAAGCCCTTACAAAAATCTAGGTAGATGACATTTGTAGTTCTTCCCTTGTCCACTGATGCAGTCAGTTCATTGTAGAAAGCTACTAGATTAGTCAGGCACACTTTGCCCTTGGTGAGGCCATGTTGGAGGTCTTTAAATCAAGAAGCCTGGCTTTATTAGAGGTCAAACTTGACATTCTTAAATACTTGCCTATACAGGTATGAATGTGTCACAGAGAGATGCTCATCTTGATTTTAATAAGGAATTGGTTAGTGTATTCTTGTATAATCTATTCACTCTCTAAATCTCATCAACTGTGATGTTCTGTGGTGCAGTGCTGACATGTATCTTTTTAAGTAGTGGTGATATAAGTGTGCAGAGAGATGCAAAGGACATCACTCTGCTCTTGACTGATGTGCATAGGCAGAAGGAACTTTTGCACTAAGTTCAGAAATGATACACTCCTGTGCTCTTATTTTTTGCTTATTTGCATTCAAGTTTCTTCTGCCACAGTCAAACAGATTGAAATGTTGATGTGTTTTGATAACATTCACCATTGCATTCATTTTCCATAAAAGATTAGGTGCTAATAAGGAAAGTAGCATTTCTGCTTGCACACATTAATGCATAATTACCACTTTTCCTCTGATCTTTATATTTGTTCCTATCTTTACTTCTACAGTCATCTAATTTGATTTACATATATGTTTAACAGCGGGTTTTTCTTTTCCTTTCTTGCTTCTTTTGGCAGCTTGCAGCTCATATAAAAGGGCTCAATCTGGAAAATTAATTTGAATACAGACAACTTGCTGAGTTTAGATCCTCACTTGGAAATTTCTGTTTCTCAGAGTTTTTGGGTGTGGGGGTATGGTGAGCTCACAAAAGGCTGTTTTACAAAACCTGCACTATACTCCAGATTAGATATACAGGCACTAGAATGACACACTCAGAATTACTATGAATATACTGAGCATACAAATTAAAGAAGTTCAGAAGATAAATCAGAATAACATTTATGATTATAACACAGGGAAACTAGATATTACTGCTGATCAAGACATATTGGTGAGTATAAGCAAAATATCTAGGAGGTGTCAACTGGAATATCTGCTTTGAAATATTGGTCTGTCATGGCAATATAATTACTTCAATTTACATCAGACAGGAATATTCTTTCTCTGTATATACCACCATGTTCCCAGATAGGCCTATTTTAATTCATTCTAACTTTAACAAGCTGAAAGAAAAAGAATTTTTCTTCCTATACAACAGCCCACCATAAATTGACAGAAGATTTTTTTTTTTTTAATCATATGATGAGGCTCTGGGGAGTAAGAAAACATGCAAATCAGAAGAAGGGGGGAAAAATATTTAAAATTAGGTTCATGTTTGTTGGTTACAGAATAAATAGCCTATTATTTAAACATTCTGGATACCATTCAAGAAAGTGGATATCTAATTATATTTAACCTCCTACCAGAAAACTCTGTAAAAAAGATTTTTTGAAGGATAAAGGATGTAATTTCTTTAATTATTACCTTAGTTCTCTCACTCGCATAGGACCCCCCCACATGCATACCCACCCATTGAATTAAAAAAACAAAAAGAATCTGAAGGATCAGACCCCTAAACTGAGAAAAAGCAGTTCAACTAGAATCATAGAATGACAGAATGGTTTAGTTTGGAAGGGACCTTAAAGATCACCCAGTTCCAACCCCACCTGCCATGGGCAGGGACACCTTCCACTAGACTTGGTTGCTCAAAGCCCCATTCAACCTGGCCTTGAAATAAGTCTAGTCTAGAGATAAGCCAGTTTAAAAACAAAACAAAACAAGACATCACACCTAAATTCACGTATAATTTAAAAGGTTTATAACAATGTTTGTGTAGCGGAAGGTCAATTGGCAGATAAGATAATAATGAAATCTAACATACCATTTGTGTTAACAGTACAAACACAGATTATATTTGTTAGTATAGATATTTGTAAACACTTCAACTAATTTTTTACTGTAGACCTGGTTATGTAGTAACATCACAGAGCACGGGCTGACTTTGTGCTTAGTTAATCTGAAATTAAATGAAGATTTAACAGATGTACTAACCACAAACAGAAGGACAAAATCAGAAAAGTCTTATCACAATATGAGATACAGATAAAAGAGGACATAAGAAGTGACAAGACATGATTTTCAGAGTATATGAGCAGGTGAGGAAGACTGAGGTCCAATAGTCAATAAAGAACAACTGTTGCTCACAGACACTTTTAAGGCCGAAGTTTTGATATCCTTTGACCTCTGGTTTTGTTGCAATGGTATACATATGTATGTTTTGTTTCTATATATGTGTACATGCACATTTACATCATATATACAAATATATAATATATATACAAGCATAGATTAGGAAAATTACAGCAGTGATGGAAGCATTTAGAAGATTGACAAATCATCTCTGTTTCAAACTTCAAAGCAACACTCCACAGGATTGACACTCGTTAATAACACACACTGTCAATGGTTAGCCCTTAATCAGTGTCAGACATTCTCATTGCTTATGCAAACAAATAATTCTTAAGACGCTTGTGATGCACTAGTTTTGTGTACATGATGACAAGGAGCTGATGCGTATGTGGAGTGCTGGTGGTGAAATCCCTTGACGATCTTAGCAGCCAAGATCCAGGTGATGAAGCTTGTACTGGAACGGGTGACCTCCTTCTCCCCTTCTCTCCTCTTTCCTGGTCCTCAGCCCCCTTGCCAAAATAAAAGGGGATATCCACATCTGCTCTCAAATTATTTAATCTTAAATTGAGGACCGTGATTTTTTTCTGGTTTCACCACACATCTTTCCCAGTTCCTCTACAAACTTTTTTCTTGCAGAATTTAGCACTTAAACATCCTTTACAGCTCTTCCTTTCAGCTACTCTATCACCTCTCTATTTGGCTATTTACACTTAAATATTAATTATGCATTTATGCTTAGTTGTTTTACAAAATGCTTGCTGATGGTGGTGTACACTTTAGAAGTATTACAGTTTTACACAGTGCTTATATAGCACCACAGTTATGATTTTTCACTGAGTTTATACCTGGTTTCAAGCCAAGCAAGTATGAATTGTATTTTTTTTAATCTGCTACTAATTCGTGGGTGCAACAAACCCGTGATTTGGCTACAGTTTTCACTAATAAGATCAGCTAATACAATTAGTATGAGTAATGAAGTAACAGGTAACGAGTGTGCAGCACAAAAAGCCTGACAAGAGTCTACTTAGAAAAGCTAGTTATTTTCCAGTAGAAGGGTGTGGTGATCAAGATATTGGAAATGCAGACTCATGTCAAACCATTCAAATCTCATGCAAAGAGACAGGAAATAATTGAGATATATTTTGATCATAGCAAGTCTTATGGTGTATTTTGAAACATATTTTCATGTTAAGAAAAAACAGTCATATAATTAGAGAAGTATAGTGTTATGGAAATAACGCAGAAACACATAATTATAATAACCATTAATGCCTTATTTTCAGCAGAAAAGTATATGTCAAGTAAGATTGTGCAAAGATCAGCAATATTTTCCTTAATTACGGGAGGGATAAAAGAAACAATGCTCACTTTTAAGTTAGTAGTTTAATCAATCTGAGATGGCTTAAAAGGACCCTGGAGAACGGATTAGAGTTCAAAGTGGATTAAAACTGGACAAAATTCAATAGGTATTTTATGGCAAACAAAAAAAAGATCTGAGATTATAGTCAATGACCAGCTGAGTATGATCTAGCAAAGGTGTACGGTTGCAAAAAAGGCAATTGTTATATGAGGTATAGTGTAGCCTGCAAGATTAGTGAAGTAATTATTCTGTTCAGCTTTGGCAAAGTCTCTTTTGGTGTTCTGTGTCCTTTCAGATGCCAGACTTCAAGGTTTTAGTTATATAAACTTGGATATCCTCTCTTTTAAGAACATTTCTTTATTCTCTGATTGGTAAAAATTGGAAGCGCTCCTCTAGTCACAGAGGATTTTTTCCTATGTTTTTTAAGTCATATACCTGGGTGAATGAATTTGTCATGTTCAGTCAGGTTCACAGACATTTACGGGTGGTTGTGATGTGATAGTACTAACTAGTATAGTCAGGTGATATTGGACAATTCATTGACAGTGGTAACTCCTGCTAATGATGAGTATATGCGACAGATGCTCTGTTTAGTCTCAAGAACAGCTGATTGTGTACGAATAAAAATACAAGCTAGATTTTTTTGAGATTGATAGAGTGTGTTTTAGCTCTAAGTTTAAAACAATTGGGTTTTTCTGTTGTTGGTTTTTGGTTCTGTTTTCTTTCCCCTTTTCTATGTAGTAGCATATGCCTACCTAAGTTTCAAGTCCAGATAAATAATTGCATTAATTACAACATGGCTGAATACTTGCTACAGACACTGTTATAGCACTTTCAAAACCCTGCAATGCTTTCCTTCAACTGAACAGTCATTAATTAATTAAAAATTCATTAAAACTTGTGCGACTTCGCTTGAGATTTATCAAGACAGCAAGACTCTGTACACTCCTAAAATTTTCTTTCAGCTATAATGTGGAAGCAATTGAAATGGGAAAGACCTCTGAAGTCTTACATACAGTTGAAACCAGTCAAATAACATCATTTGTAGATGAATGCAGAGGTAATGATTGTATAAGAAGGAAAGAAAAGAAGAACGAGGCACAGATGGTGGAGAACAAATTGACATGGTCTAGTACAAGGTCATTTATCTGATACATTTAGAAGTTTGTGAGTAAAGGGAAAGATACATTGTACTTAATAGCAGTACAGCTTTTTATAAATTGTTAGATTTTGTGATATTTTGAAATAGGTGACATACACGCAGAAATACATCACCTTCACTTCCTCTTCTGTAGTGTTATTTATGATTGATACAATGTAAAATTATCCTCTAATAAAAAGTGGAAAGTACTACTTTCTGTTAGGTTGAAAGTCCATGAAAACCCATACTTAGAGTACACATCCCCACTGGAGCCCCCTCTACACAGACAGCTCAACTTCAGACTTGACTGTTTTCTTACCAGTGCTCTGTTAGTAAAACTTTCATACTCTTGGGAATGCTTGACACTTCTGCTTGAGTCCTGTTTCAGGCTGTCTCTACAGACATCATGTGATGTCCACCAAGTCAGGCATCCTGTGCCACTGTAGGCATGTGTGTATGAGTAAGTATCATACCTTTGGAGCCCTATAAACTTTTTATTCTGTGTTTCCATAGTTTTTGTGAAGACAGAATACCCACATCTTTTGCAAATTTTTTTCTTGTAAGTTTCTAAATTCTAAAGTCTTCTTTGAATCATAAGAAGTTTCCCTGGTCTGCATTCACATCTATGCAGAATGAGTCACTGTTTTTAATTCTTCAGGGAAATCCATAATGAATCCAAAATCCTAAGTGGACAACAGCATTCTACACTCCCTCTGTGTAGGTGTAACTGATTGTCCAGGTGCAAGTCAGCAGCAAATGTCTATGTATCTGACTCAGTTCTATGATCAAACATAATCAATTTCTGTATTTAGTTGGTGGCACTTCTAGGAATTTTTTTATTCAAATATTTTGTAACTTACTTTCTGTCAGCCTTACAAATACAAGTATTAGAGCTGGATGAACAGAAAGAATAATCAGCGAGTATGTGCTCAAAGAAACCTGAATTAATTTAGGTTCCATTTGCTGTGCACAAAACAGTCAAGTGACAAAATTTACCAGGTAGAATGTGCAAGAAGTTATTGGTGAATGTTAACATAAATAATTTAGCCAACAATGAATATGTACAAAAATCAAATATGTTGGTACCAGGGCTGAGTACTTGCATCTGTGTAATTTAGGCTGGTCTGCTATAACTGCCTTTTAGTATTCTGACTTCAGGTGCTGAGAGAATAAGTGCATAATTCTGAAGTGTTTATTGGCTTTAAAATAATTGGTCCCTGAAATTCACTTATCATATGCTTAGGGTGTGAAGATTCAATTTTTCATTCGTCAATCATGCAGAAAAAGAAAGATCTGTGGTTCAGTCAATCTACTGTGATGTTGCTGGACCTGAGACACATAAGTTGAAATTTTCAAAGGCAGGAATAGTTTAGTGGCTGACTGCCTTTGTGATTTTCTTCCCCTTTTTTCATCCCATAACCTGTGGTTGCTTATTACATTCTGTCAGTCTGAGTACAAGCACATTTGTCTAGGTCCATTATTTACTGTTTTTTCAGTAGACCTGCAACTTAGAGGTCTCCTGGTGCTACTCAGGGTTTCAGGGAAATATTTCCCTGCTCCCCTCAGCTCTACTCTGCAATTCCTCCATGTGATGGAAGGAGGAAATGTGTCCCTGTCTCAAACTTAACCATGCTCACAATCATGATAAATAATGATGATTTTTTAACATGGACCCTCTGCTTTAAAGACAGCCTGTGTTTTTTTGTTATAACCATCATGAAAACTGAAGTGAGATTTTCGATGAAAGGTGAGAGAGTCAGGCATGCTCCTTAGTCATAGAAGCCCTGATAGAATGGGGAGGATCAGCATACACCTCGCCAGCACATTTTCCAGTCTTTCTGTCTGCCAACACAACAGGAAAACAAACCCATGATCTGAGTGTAAAGGAAAAAAATAAAAGTTAAAAAATTGAAAGTTAAAACTTAATCTGATTTAGGACTGGTGACTAGGTGGTGTCTGCATTTTTCCACTATTTTGGTAGGGAACTTGTCTAAAAACATTGATGCTGTCCTGATTACCTGTTTTCTTATACTACATTGTGTGTATATATTTTGCATCTATTCAGATGCAACACATTAAAATGCCTTTAATAGTGGGCTGTCTTCTAGTCTATGATACAATTTTAAAAACTAGGAAGCAAACAGGGAATTGTTAATTCAAGGAACCTTATGTAGGAAAGAATAGTATACAGTATAACATAAATATAGTTCATATCTTACATAGTGGAATAACTTTTGAATAAGTATACCGTTAAGCTAACATTGGTCAAAGAGCTAGGGAGTCAGCAAAACATCACAGAAAAAATCTGAAGCAAAGCTTTCTCTTGCTATGACTAGAAACAGTAAGTTACAAAACATATTCTAAATATATATAAAATCTGCTTTTAAAAATATTGTAAATGGGAATACTTGGACGTATTTCACATATAACTTGCATCTCTAAACCTATTTCTAAATCCCGACCAAGATTAATATTTACTGAGTAAATATGCATTCTTTAGACAGATGGCATGAAAGGTTGCAAGCAAGAGGACTTTGTGCTATCTGGACTTTATTCTACCACTATCTATTAATACTGCTCAAAAGTTTCCTCATTAATCATAGTATTCCTTCCTCTTTAATATAGATATTGTCCAAAAGGATCTCATGACAGCTTAATGCACAATTCCTCTTTACATATTCAGATGAAAAATTGAATGTCTTTTTCTCTCATTGGTTCTTTTTGTGTTGTCTTTCTCTAAGATGCAATGCCATAGTTTATACTTGTCCTATGTAATCATCAATCCAATCATTTGCCTTATCTGTGCTTTTTCATATAGTCCGTAATTTGTATGAGGTCACTTGACATCAGAAAGACCACATTTTGAAGTAGTCCAAAAATTCCTTTCTTCATCACTCAGAATTTGGGAAGAACTTTCGGTTTTCCAGGCTTTTGGGATAGCAAGCATCTACTTGGCACTAAAATGTATCATAACGCTTGGGAAGTTCTGTCCTGTGAGATTGAGAAAGTCAGTGTGAGCACTTGAAAGCTAGCCTGAATGATTAATAACACCTGATTGCATTTAATAACAGCTTTTTCTTCTAGGTGACACGTTAGCTTAATTTTAACAAATAACTTCTGTAGTATATACAGTACTCCCAAGATATCACAGCTATATTTTATACCACTGCCCAAGTGGCTAGTAAAAGACAGAGGCTTTTATGACTTTTTTTATAGAACTAGCAACTGTATTCCCATGGAGTTATTTAACTTGGTTCTTTTCCTTTTACTATTGAAATGTGATACGCCAAATCTGTCGCTTCTGCAACTTGGAATTCTCTGTCCAAACCTTTATTCTTCTTTCTTTAAAGTACAGAAAGAAAATGAGGTGACTGGTTTTGAGGGCTTTTTCACACACAAGTGACATGATTCCTTTCTTTGTCAATTTCTACAACGCTTAAGCATATTCATTTTTATCTCCTTGATGACATTGTTCAGTGTAATATGATGGTAAAAATGCAATAGATTTGTCCCACTCGTAGACTCAGACACACATGCTGTAATTTAAAGTGATACTTTTCCTCTCAGAACATTCATTCCACAGCAGTGCTCCAGCATCAGTAACCCCATTACCTTGTGTAGTTACACATGATGCATTCACGAGGAGCAGTAACTAGTCTCTGATTTTCCAGGCCATTCTTTTCCTGAGAAATGGTGATGCCATGGGTATCACACAGGTAAAATCGTGTCTCATGCCGTCACAATTTTCTTTTGACTTTGACTTTAAATCTCCTCTGCCTTGCAAATTTTTTCTTTCATTTCTTTTCATCACATTTCAGAAAAACTTAGGAAGAGAACTATTGTTCCTTTTAGAAAATAAATAAAGTGACAATTTAGATCCAGACCTTATATGTTCCTTTATGCGTTTGAGCCTGTTATTACCTAGGTCCATCACACTTTAAATGAAGCAGCTACACTGAGCATAATCTATAGAGATATTGAGTAGGTGGTTGCCCTGGCAACAGAAATAGAAACAAAGTTCAGGAAAAAAACTTCCTCTCCACCCCTATTTCTTTCCATCACTTCCCATGGTTACCAAAACTATGTCTTTAAGTTTTAACTAACTGTAATGTAATCTGGTATATTAAACCAATGTTTTTTAGCAATATGGAATGTTTTGCCATTAATCAAATAAAGTACAGTTTGTGAAAAGAAGATATCGGCCAAAATTGATGATTAGGTGTCAAGGATGCAAATGAAATTGCAGTTTTGTGCCTTTGTTCACTTTGGGGAAAAGTGTCTTTGTCTTACAATTACAGAGAGAATAATTTACAGCATTACCCATATTAAAAACCCTTGGAAAGATTATATTTCTCATCCACCCAAATCAAATTGAGACTGTAAAACAGAGGAAGTATATATTTTATTTTACAAAATGTAAGTGTATCAGTTGGAAACAAGAGAGGAAGAAAAACATCCGTACATTTTAACTGAAAACAGAGAGCCAATAACATGAAATGATTCTGAAAATGCAAATGAATTCTCAGATGCATAAAAACATTTCCAACAGAAAAAGATAACCAATTTGTGCAAAACAATAGTGAAATTTCCTGTTAATTTCTTTGGAGCTAGTAAGAGAAAATGGTTTCTAGAGTGATGAGACACAGGACACATCTTTTTAAGTGAAAGTATGATGTTAACCCAAGAAGAATGGATTTAAACAGGTTGTTCGTATGGGAATTAGAGGCACTCTTGTAAGGTTAAGAAAAGTGAGGCCCTGGAGCAGCTTCTGAATTTGGAGGTGCTGGGGGTGGGAAAAGCAGTGACTTCCTGTAAATTTTCAAGGAAAAGATTAACAGTTTCTGGAAAAGATTGCTTTGCAACTGTTATAATGTGTAATTGCTACAAATTAGTTATAATTGCACTTCCCCACTTTCCCAGAACCAACTAGATGAGAACAGAAAGTAGAGTTATTTTAAGAATATCCTTTTACCTAATGTTTTTTGCTGGACAGCTCCACTTCAGGTTGTATTATGTTTTACTGAATTCAATAAGCAATTTCTGTTTATTTGGATTTTTGCTTTGCAATATGCTTCAATTTCCATTTTCATTTGTATTGTTATGATTTAAGTATTTGCACAGGGAGTTGCATACATTCAGGGAGCGCACAATGAGAAACAAATGGTAAGGTTTCAAAGGTGGTAAAATATTCACTGTTGCCTTCATCTATATGGAAACTTTTATCGCTTAACTCCTTATCACAGGATTCACTGGTAATTAGTTCATACATCTGTGAAGCTAAGTGCCCCCACTGAGATATACAGGTTCCACATTTTCTACTGATATTAACTTAAGTGGAAGGTATTCAACCTCTCAAAAGACTGAAGTCATGATGGTGAGATCTGCTGATGTATGCAAACCAAATCATCCTAAAAGAGAAGGATAAGCACTTTTAAAAAATACTTTTATTTTTTAATTTTTGTGCTAATCCAGTGTGTTTGCCCAGGGTATTTCCATTTGATGTGGTCCTGAACAGAAAACTGGGCAGAGGTGGTAAACTATTCCATGAAGTATTTAATAAAATTAAGCTGCCTTATCAAATTAAAAGAAAGGAAATGCATATGAAAACCTTTACGTAAAGAAATCAAACCAAAGTAAATGACTGCCTAAGTTGCTGCACAGATGTTAAAACTCCAAGTAAAATCAATTGCTGCAATATTCCTTGAAGAAACAATTCTAAGAAAATATGTGGTGCTATATAGAGACAGGCCCTGGGAAAGTCAGGGGTGAAATAAGAAAGCAAATTAAGGTTCTTCTAAATGAGAAGAAGTATTCAGATGTTAATAAGCACAAAGTGGGTAACACTGCAAGAAAAATGAATGCAGTATTTGTGCTGGTAGTTAAAAGAGGAATGTGGTTAGAATATCATAAGAACAGGACAATGTGATGAGAATTTACAAACCCAAAAATAAATTGAATGTATGATCTTTGGACAAAACATATATGCTGCTACAAAAACATTGAGGAGCACCATCAAAGTAGCTTTCTTATGTATTGGCAAAAGCAAAAAAAGAAATCAAATCAATCACATTCTTTTGATTCCACAGTTTGAAGGGAGAAGAGATCTATGATGTTCAGGTGAGTTGTTACCTATGACACAGCAATTCCCTCTGAGATATTGTTGAGCGAGAAAGGATTAACAGTCCTTCAATGCTTATACATACAAAAAAATAGCTGTCAGTATATTGGTGTCAAAATAAAGCTTGTGAAAAAAATATGAAGGAAGGAATAAAATAAAGCCCATCAATACCACTAAAATAGTTTTCACTTTCCTGTAAGCACTTCTGAACACAAATATACAAATCTCAAATCTTATTCCAGACTTCTCTTTCCCAATTTTCTCCCATAGGATCTTAGTCCAACATCCTTTATGAAAATCTGTGTCGCTGGTTTTCTGGGTGAATTGCATTTGCATGATGAGAAAAAACCAAACAAAACTCTTGGACTTGAACAAGAAATAAAAGCAGGGGAAGAAAGAAAAAGTAAATTATGTACATGAATATATAAATTATACATCTGATTGACATTCACCCTGAGATTCTTTTAAACTATGCTACCATAATTACACTTACATTAAAACCCTTTCACACTTCCACAGAGGCGGCAGTGTAAACCTCTTATGCTTACAATATCTGAGAGACCATGATTCAGGATCTACAATGATGCAAATTAGAGTGACACTTGTCAAAACAGCAAGATTTGGCTTTATGAAACAAGGAGCTCAGATTAACAACTTGCCTAAAGCGATGAATTTTACTTCATGGAACTTGAAGTCCAGTAGCATGCTGCCAACACAAATTCTACTTGCAAGAACCAGCCTTTCAGTGACTTAAGTTGTTTTCATATTTTTATGTACCAGACCACTGTAATGGAAAATGACCAGATTGGGTTACTTTCTTACAAAATCCTATACCTCCAGGTAAATCTGCCCTTTAATAGAAATTCCAGCTTTCTGCTCATAACTTATGAATCCAGAACTTAACCTTTATATTATTACAGTACTGAGTGATGCACTTACAAACACAATTGCAGGGTATTGGCAGGGGTGATAAAGACAATATGAACATGATGACTGTGAAGCTGTGAGCTCAGAAACACTCTTGTGGTACTGGAAACTGGATGGTACCACCAAAGCAGACAATAATGTTCCTTCAGCCAGCTATTCTGAGGATAAAATACCATCAGATTTGTAATTTGATTTCATATTCCATGGACTGCAGGGAATCTCAAACCCATATACCTATGCATGCAGGACTATATACATATACAACTATGCACATATATATATGCAACACGAATAATGAATAATAAATAATGAGGGGAAAGTACACATGTATGTATGCATAGATGCATGCATACAGAAATGTGCTTATGCATATACATATTTATGTATAAATTTATTATTTACTGATATTCCACTGGAAAAAAATATGCATTTGCATAAAAAACTTGTGCAGTATATATTATGTTAATATTTGATTTCATACTGTTTGATGATGTTAGGTCTCAGACACTGAGGCTCAGCTTCTCAAGGGTGCCCAGGTACCTACTTTCCATTGATGTTTTTGGCAGTTGGGGATTCTATGTCCTTTTTGAAAATTTAACCCATGGTTTCTCAACTACCATTGTGGTGAAGTACATGTGCACTATCATCACATACTTGGATTTCTTGAACAAAAACAACTCTAATTAGTGTCACTTTCAAGAAACTGAAACATCTGAATTGTGGAAAAAATCGTGTCAACTGAAAATGACAAGTGAATTGAGATTCATAATTGCAGCAAACCTACATTATTCATACCCAGTGCTTAAAAAAAAAAAAAAAAAGTATCTTCTTCAACCTTCAATTATCTCTACAATAAAATTAGATCCTGCAATTCTTTTCTTTTGTTATGCCATTTTAGAAGTTATTATTTAAATGCAGTGTGCCAAGTTATCTGATTATAATTCTTAACCTTATATTTCAGCCTCTTCTCACAGTCAAGTTTGTCACAAAGTAAAAAAATATATATATATATATATAAAAGAAAGACTCAAATAACATACTGAGAAAGGTTTGAAGAAGAAATTTTTTTCCAAGGCCTATTTGCACAGTTGCAAGGAGGATTCAGGTGTTTAAACACAGGTATGAAGTGCTATTTTAGGTAGTGTGGTGCAACCCTGAGGTTGCAGGAATTATCTGCTATCCCTGTGCAAAAGTTTGGCATCCGAAACATCTACAACGACACCAAACTCCTAGATTAGACAGTTGGATTGCTCCCAGGGTGTCTGCTTAGTAAAGCCTGTCTAAACAACTCTAAGATTTAACTTTTAAAATCCAGGTAACAGCTTGCAGTGAGGGTTCCTTCCACTTGTCTGTGACATGGTCTTTGCTTAGATCAACTTTTTTCATTGTGTAAACTCTGATTCCTAAGCCATTACAGGCTGTGAGAGTTGGTGTTGTTCTGCCTGGAGAAGAGAAAGCTCCAGGGAGACCTTACAGCCCCTTCCAGTACCTAAAGGGGACCTACGGGAAAGATGGGGAGGGAGGGACTCTTAATCAGGGGGTGTAATGATAGAACAAGGGGTAACGATTTTAAACTGGAAGAGGAGAGTTTTAGATTAGATGTCAGGAAGAGATTTTTCACTCTGAGGGTGGTGAGACACTGGAACAGGTTGCCCAGGGAAGTTGTGGAGGCCACATCTCTGCAAGTGTTCAAGACCAGGTTGGATGAGGCTTTGAGCAACCTGGTCTAGTGGGAGGTGTCCCTGCCCATGGCAGGGGGGTTGGAACTAGATAAGCTTTAAGGTCCCTTCCAACCTAAACCATTCTATGATTCTACGATTCTATGTCTTCATTTTCCCCATCAGAAACTGCCTTAGCAAATAAACATGTAAAAAAAGGTGATTTTCATTGGTGACACTAACATTTTTTTTTCACCAGTATTTGATCACTGCACGTAATTTGGTTTCAACATTCTAGGGCTACACTGAAGCTGACCCTGTGCAAGTCATACACAGGCAGGGTGTCCAAGAAGTTGTTTTCTCTACAGTCTGTGTATGTGGCAAAACACACTTTAGATACAGTGGCCAAAGTTAGTGTCCACACAGAGGGGATGTTCATGAAATAAAATGGGTAAGATTTCTGTAACATTAACCTCTATTCCTGCTGACCAGGTTAGCAAGACCTGGCAAATTTTCCAGGTCACTTTATCAAGGGGAATAGAAAAACTCAAGCTGCCTTCCCTAGGTCTTTATAAGCAAGCCTCACTGTGTCCACTGGACCACTGTTGGAGTATAGTTCTCTCCATATCACTTTACTCACTGTATTGCTAGCAGACAATCACATACCAGTCTTTGACATGTCCATAACTATGTTTGCCCCTATCTACATGATTGACATGCATTTTCTGTATTTGCTTGTAAGTATTATCCTCTAACCGTACTGTAAGGAGCTTAATTCCAGAACTTGAATATTTCTCTATAAATCTGCTCTAAAATGGATGACTTAAGATCTTTGATTGCTTGTTGCAGGGCAGCTTATGAAGCATAATATCATTTGGAGTTTCACAGACCTGACACAATGTGTACATAATGTACTGTAAATCACCTGTGCAAAGCCCTTGAGATAGAAAAATCGCAAGCAGGCATGGGGAGCAGTATGCTTTTCTAACTCCCTCAAGTCTCTCCAGAGGGATATTTCATTATGTCAATTCAGGCAACATAAAGGCTAAGAGCTGAACCATGCAGTTGCTACCTTCAATTATTCACAAATCCACCGCAGAACACACAGAAATGGCTGACGGCCTTGTAGGAACACTACCACGACAGCTCTGTTCTCTGGGCTCAAATTATCTCTCTGCTGGAGCCATTCAGGTTCCTTAAAACAGATAAACTATTTAGTGTTCTGTTCCTACACCCCTTTTTGTTACAGCTGTGCTGCCTCCATCCACTTTCTTTGAGAAGGTTGCCTTTAACAATATCTCCTTCAGTTTTGTTAACTTTTCCACCTTACCTAATAAGGAAATAACAAGGAATAAATATGGTCACGAGGTTTTAAAACATCACCTCTTGATGTTTTAGAATCTAGTGAATTTTGACAAAAAATTATGTTATTGTTAATAAGACTACAACAATACCTTATTAACAAGAAGACTACAAAAACTCAGAAAATGGACACATTATTTTATGCTGTTTTTATTCCTGTAAAGCATAGCAGTTTAAAAAGTGCTCTAAGCAGAGATCACCCTTAGCTTTTGTAATGATGTGTGCAGCTTCTAAATGTCAAAATATCTTTGCAATCTGCCATGAGATGTACCATTCATCTATCCCCTTAAAATTGTTTGTCCAATGACAAGAAGGAGAAATAAGAATAACATAATTCAACTTAATATTTTAGACAGCCATAGTTGAAATTCTTAATTAAATTTACAAGTTTTATTTTTTCTATCCATTTACTAGTCTTCCTTTTAGTGTACAATAGAACATTTTTCTCATGTTCATTTTTTATTTAGTAAATTAGGATCTTGTATGTGCAAGTGTATTACAAGCTACACATTCCTTGAACAAGTGCTCCTTCCTCACAGCATTCCTTGGCCTGACTGCATTTACCTGTAGCACAGTTATGGCGGCTATGGGAATGGTCACAAATAAATCCAGACCTTCTTCAGCATTTAACGTAGCGAGCCAAATGAACTTCTTGCTAACTGAAAAACTCACAGGCTTTTTATTTTAGAAAATACAGTAAAAACAGATGTCAGAGCATCAACAACTCAAGGTCTTTTTCAGCCATATTACTCCTTATCCTTATCTTAGCCTTTCCCACTGGACAGAGGGTTTCAGATTGTCACGTTGGTTTTGATTTTTTTAAAAAAAATCTGTAATGTATCCAGTTATACAATATTGTCTACAATTTACACTGTTCTTACACAATGCTGTATTCTTCTAGTTCTATTACATGAATTGACCCATCATAGCTGATCATTCAGGCACCTCTTATTTTAATGTCTTTGGCAAACTTATAAAGGTATTTGTTTTTTCTTTCAAATGCACAAAGATATTAGTCCTGACATTGTTCTGCATAGTATCCTAATATCTTCAGTATCTTCAACACATACGGTGTGTAATCATGGTCAAAGAATTAATTTTCTACCAACATTTTTTTATACTCATGTTGTTTCATGATCCATTACTACTGTAGTTATGCTCTTACCTTTCCTTATTTTTTGATTGTTATTTTTTTTAGTATAAAGAAATTATAAGGGCATTTGCAGACCAATTTTTCCCCTATCTGAACAGCTTATCATTATAACCAGCAGTAAGTGTCAGAATATATGAAAAATTCTAAGGCAGGTGACACCTTAAAACAGTGAAGGACTATTTATGCCAGGTAGTTTAGTACATAAGATCGAAAGAGCCGTATCTGCAGAGGAGGGCCCTCATGAGTTAGAGACAGATAAATGGCACAGACATATAGCAAAGACAGCTTATGAGATCAAGCCTTTTATTCACCTTTTATTCTGCAAGTCACTGCATTACGAGGATATTGCAGCGATACAGAGTGTGAGATAATTGTGCTATATAGAACATCTGCATGTAAGTCAGCACTTGGAGTGGAGTGTTAAAAGTAATTTTGGCTCAATTACAGTTTTGTTTAGCAAGGTTTATTACTGAAAGAGGATGAAGATAGCAAAATACACAAATTGATTTTGCATTGTATTTCTCCCTGAGATATGCTTTTGCACAATATATATGGGCTGCCCTTTAAGAAGTTATGAAAAACTCATGTTCTGTTAATAGAAAATGAGCTAAGCGACTGCAAGTATCCCCAGGCCTTTGCAGGTGCTGTTCTTTAATGCAGAGTAGAAAAATAAAGCCTTTTATACTGTGTTCATAAGATACCACCAGAAAATTTTCTGGAATACTTTGCCCTTTCCTCTCCTCTCCTCTCCTCTGCATTTCATGTTGTTTTCTCCCTTCTGTTACCTGTGTGTTAAATCCCAGACTCATGCACAATGGGCACTGGCACAGTTTTAGTGATCTCTTCCTTCTATTTTCTCACCGGTTGTATAAACATGTAGGATAGTAGACTGCTGACTACTTGCAGATGTTGCTCATCAGACTAAACGAAATTCTACATGCAATACCGATTTATGCACATTGATCTATGTTCACTTCTGGTACCCTAAAAATCTTTATTCAGAAAGGATATTACAGATTTACTGAGCTTCTTTCATTTTTGCTTATTTGGTTATTTGTTTTTCCAGACTGTGCAAAACACAGTGACTAAAATCTTCTTCACTCACAGTTCTAAGTACATCTCTCCCTGTATTCGTCCCTAGGTACTTCCTGATCTGATGGCTTTTTGATATTTCAATTTGAATTCCTAAGGAGTTTTCTTATTTGTGATGAATTTGAGCTAATTAATTTTTCCCTGTCGCTCCACCTTCCCCTGCACATTTGTTCCTTTCCATCATGTTTCCCTGTTCTTCCTGAAATTCCATTTGTATCCCTAAACAAAAAATATCCCCTTCCTTTCACCTGTATACTTGCAAATACCTTTTTCAGTATACAGAATTCCTATCCCTGGTCGATAAAATCACTGCTTTCCAGCTATAAGGTTTATAAAGGCTGTTTGAGAGACAGAACCATCCTCTGGGTCAGTTACAGCAGTAAATTTCTATTTAAGCTGCCTGGGTTTTGTAGGTTGTTTGGTTTTTATTATTTTTGCTTTCTGATTTTTATTTGTTTTTTTTCTGTTTTGTTTTTAAAATTTTGTGGGGCTGCTAAGCCACATTCTCAGCTGGGGTAAACTGTCCTATTTTCATTTAGCTCAGGGAACTATGTTGATTTATGCAGTATCTGGTCTAATTTCTGTCTTTAACAGACTGAATGTTCTTTCACTACAAACCTATGTTTTACTCTAGGTGTGGATTTTACAGATGCCTAAAATTAGCTTGAAGATTGCTTATAGCCAATGTCTTATTCTAAGTAATTGTGCTTTATATTATAATTTATCAAGGGTCTGCGTCAGTTATCATCTGAAATAGGAAAATCATTCTAAACCATTGATGATCATGCTTACCACAGTTTCATAAATAATATTAGCTTTTGATGTAGAGTGGTGAAATAAGTGAGGGATAAGTAGCATTAGTTGCTGAATTATATAGCTTGATGGGATCAATATTACTAAGTATCAAACTAAGTATTTGACAGTTCATCTGGTTGAAAAGATGTGTCTTTGCTGAAATAAGTTTCCTTCAGTCCTGTGTGATTCTGAGGGAAAAAATATCGTAAATAAAAGTTTTGGGTTTTTTTAGTTCAGGTGGGTTTTGTTTAGGGTTTTTTTTTTGTTATGTTTTTTGTTTTTGTTTTGTTTTTGTTTTTGTTTTTGATTGCTTTTCCTCATTCAACAGTTTGGGAAATAGAGGAAACAGTTCTCCAAAGAGAGAGGTACCTCACCTTCAGTCTGAAATTATCACAGAATCACAGAATGGTAGGGGTTGGAAGGGACCTCTGGAGATCATCTAGTCCAACCTCCCTGCCAAGGCAGGTTCGCTAGAGCAGGTTAGACAGGAATGTGTCCAGGAGGGTTTTGAATATCTCCAGAGAAGGGGACTCCATCACCTCTCTGGGCAGCCTGTTCCAGTGCTCTGCCACCCTCAAAGGAAAGATTTTCCTCATGTTCAAGTGGAATTTCTTGTGTTCCATCTTATGCCTGTTGCCCCTTGTCCCGTCACTGGGCACCACTGAAAAGAGTCTGGCCCCATCCTCTTGACACCCACCCTTCAGATATTGATAAGAATTGGTGAGATCCCCTCTCAGTCCTCTCTTCTCCAGACTAAGCAGACCCAGGTCTCTCAGCCTTTCCTCATAAGAGAGGTGTTTCATTGCCCTGATCATCTCTGCAGCCCTCCGCTGGACTGTCTCCAGGAGTTCCTTGTCTTTCTTGAACTGGGGAGCCCAGAACTAGACACAGTACTCCAG
>VYXH01006106.1:91-28458 GCA_013397275.1 Burhinus bistriatus | reverse complement strand
TTGCGGAGGGGGGGGAGAGGGGAAGCTCCACAGAATATTTTTAAGTAGTTAGAAGCAAAATTTTGTAATGAAAAATGGTAACCATCCTTAATTATGGATACTCTGTCATATTAAGATATTTTGCTTTTATACTGTCTTTTTTATAAAATGTATAACAGAAGCACATTAATCTATACTAGTTTCAGGGTTATAGTCAAAATTTTTCTTGTTGTAATTTTACAATACATTTTTAACATTTACAGTTGAAAATAGGACCCTTTATCTTCCAGACATTTCATGGCTTTTTTAATAAGTGGTTAATTATTCATTCTGAGCTGAGTTAAGGGGGGAGGGAAAAGTTTACTTCTGTTTTTACTGTAAATCTAATCAGACATTCTGACAACATATATTAAATATACTGCAGCTTTTCTACTGAAGAGATAAAATATTTCCGAAATAATAAACTGCTGCACTGCAAAACAATGACACATTATAAAATAAAGATTCTGACCTGCTGAAATGCGATGGCTTTAAGAGAGCTGGAATAAGCAATGGCATTTTCTGTCTTTATCTTGGGACAGCAGGGACCATATCTGACAATATGAATAATCATCAAAAGATTGCTTTACAGTTCCATGGTGTTGATTTAAAACTAGAGGGTTGTGACAAGGTGTTAACAGGAAGGGACTCCGGCTTGGAAAATCTCTTTTTCATTTCAGCCTAATTTCTTGGCTTCAATGACTGCTAAAACTGTCTTCTATTTTTTTGTGTGCAAGTTTGCAAAATTACAAAGAAAGAGTAGGGCTGGGGACTTTTCTTGTTTTTCTGATGTGTTCATAATTTTACACTTTTGTACTTGGGAATCAAGTTTGACTACAGATTTATATATCTGCTGACCTCTAGTTTTAAAATATCTACTTTTCACAGAGATAAATGGAAAAAAATAATTTTTGAGCCCAAGTTGTATCACTTGTCAGATTCCTTAAGGTCCAAAAAAGTTTGATTTTTTTCCTTGGATAAAAAGCCCGTGCTAGTGAGATCTGTACAGGAGTTGTAAGCTTTATTCTGTGGGCAAATGCTTCTAAAATTGTATGTAAAACAGCTAGACAGCTGTAAGTTAATGCTGCTGTTCAATGGGAAGTGACTAGCTTCTGAAAACCATATATGTCCCTTTTTCATGGGAGTTTATTGGCAAAATGCAGTGGAAAAAAGAACACAGCATAAATCAATTTGCTTAAAAAGATGACCTAAATGATGTCATTTTTGGCACCTGTCTATTGGCCAGAGATTGATATTTTTTTTTTCCCACTACAAGGCAAACTTTTTTCATAATATTAAGCAATTTAACTAAATCTATGACATATTTCTGTAGTGTCCAGCTGGACTTGATACAAGAATCTTTAGTGTCTAGGGATATCAAGATGCCAGGGTGATATGCAAAAGATGCAAAACCAAGCAAATAAAACATTTCAACCCACTGTGCTCCCTAGACTCAAACTGAATGGGACCTCTTCTATGGTTAAATAGAACTTTTTGTTATTCTCCAATACAGAATTTACAGAGATTGTGAAGCTTTGCCAAGAAGCTGGCCTCTGAGTCTTAATCTGCTTCCCATGGCAATCTATTTTTTTAAACTTGTCATAAGGTCCAGAATTTATCTTTGGATAAATCATTTAACTGATGCTGGNGGGGAGCCCAGAGCTGGACACAGTAATCCAGGGTACTCCAGGTGTGGCCTCACCAGGGCAGAGAAGAGGAGGAGGATAACCTCCTGCGACCTGCTTGCCACATACCTCTTGATGCACCCCAGGATGCCATTGGCCTTCCTGGCCACAAGGACACAATGCTGGCTTGTGGTCATAATGTTATTTTCCATTCTGAAGAGGACAGTATAACAATGTAAAAAAAAAAATAAAAACCTGAGAAAATACAGACTGTATTTTAAAAGGGTTCTTGAAAAAGGTCTGGGTTTATCGCAACTTATTTTCTTCTGCTATCTTCTACCTACCCATCAAAATGAAAAGGTAAAAACAATGAAAGTCATTTTGAAGTGAAAAAGAGAGACTTTGTCTGTCAGAAGCCAAATGTGAAAGTTTAATTGTAAAAGATGATGTGGAAAAAAACTGCTTTAAGCAAATTCCATTTTTACATGGACGAAACTGCCCTCAAAAAAACTTAGCCAGCTTTAATCTGAGGATGTGTGCTGCTTTCCTTTCCAAACCTGAAAAATCACTTTGCAGAAGGATTTAAACATTATGAAGGCTTTTCTTGATGGTCAAGTTGTACTTATTCTTTCCATAGGTAGAGAAATTTGTATGGCAATATATTCCACCTACTGCTTAAGCAAGAGAAGGAAAGGATGGCAGCATCTGGATAAGCAGTTAAAAGCTGGAAAGAGTTTTGTTGCACAGTTTTGTTACAGAAAAAAAGCTCAAGGTATGGGCCAAACCTCCACTAGATGATGGGTACTGTTTATGTATCTAGTAATTTATAAAATTTCCCATCCTTTTTTGGTCCCTTAGGAGGTTGTTATATAATTGCTAAATGATCATGAATGAAAATTATTTTTCACCTCCTTCTTAAACTAATAAGCGGTTGCTTCATCTGCCATGTGTTTTATGAATATTGAAGAGATTTGCTCCCAAATGTTACACTTCATTGAAGTAAGGAACATATACAGGTCCTTTAGTCTGGGTTCATGTAATTTTAATTTTTTTTTCTTTAATTACTTTGGAGACTTAACAGTTCTCTATGAGTACTTCAAAATGAAAAAATGCTTTTATGTTTTTTATCAGTAAGACTTAGCCAACTTGAGAGATCAAATAAGTCATAATCTGGAACTCAGTAAAGGGTTTTGTTTTCTTTCTTCTTAACAAGCTATGGAAATTTGTGTCTGTTTAGCAAATGAAAAATATATTTGAAAAGAGAAAATATTCATTGAAGTAATATGATTAAATGCATATAAGAATTTAAAACAAGTCATGCCGATTGAGGTCTAACATTACAAAGCACTGCTTCCCAGCTTACTAAACAACTTTCCTTAAAGTTAAGTCTTGTCTATGGTTTAGTATAAATATCCATTACTTTTGATCAGTGTAACTTTTGTACCCATGCAGGCGATGCTTCTTATGCAAAACTTTTTATTTTATGCATTCTTATGTTACATGTTTAATTATTACACTTCCTTGTCTGTGTTGTTTTCATTTTTAAAAAAAAAAGGAGACAAAGTAAGTTCCCAGTAGCTCAGTTCTGCTGAAGGCATCTGTACTACTCAGTATGAAGGACTTCCTTAGGGCAAGATGTGTACGCTAGACTTCTGCACAGTTTCAAAGCTGTAGATGGGCTTGGCAGTTGTTGGCAGAGGCATGCAGACCATTCTCAGTGTGGGCTGAATTTCCTTAAAGCCCTTAGCTACATCAGCCCCCCCAGTGCTGGTGCGAAGGCTTCCATGCTGGGCGTATTGTTCCCGTGTGTTCTTCTGTTTTATTTGTACGAATTGAGAAGAGTGAAATGACTGTTGAGAGGTCTTAGCTGAGGACATGGAGGAATTTAGGTTTGTTTGCTCATGTATGATCTCCAAACTGTAAGCATTGTTTTCACAGTTTAGTATTAAGAATTTGGGCAAGATATAACACCTTCATACCTCAGAGTCACAAAAGTCATCAAATTAATTGTCCCAATCTGTTTATCCAGCACTATATGTTCTGTGCTTGGGGTTACCCACATAAATCTAACTTTGATCAGTAGTTCATATTCTTCTAAGAAGTGATTCAAAGACTGCTACAGTCAAAAAAAGCAGATAGCACTCTATGTGACTGCATGCTCTCATTAAGCTGCATGGTTTGAGTATATTATCTAATCTTTTGAAAAAGCAAAAGAATATTTTAATATATATTGCATGTTGGCCACCTCTAAGCACAACAATTATTTGCAATTATGTACAGAAACATAAACCAACAGATTGACAAGGTACCAAGATAAGTTAATTTTAATATGCACTAAAAAGTCTATATAATTTGTATATCGTTTTAACAAACAGCATTACTTAAATCTTTAAAAAGTGTAAGAGTCACAGGGGAGAAAATGGGAAGGAAAAGTTACAGACTGAAATTGGTGGGAAACTCCTCCAGAATAACAATTTAATCATAAAATCTTAAAAAAAATATATGGTGAAACAAAGACAATCTTGTGAAGTGGATAAAGTATGCGTCATATCTTACTGTCTTATCATTTGCCCAATCTTAGGGCCATCAAAGATACCATAAAACATGATATGAGATGTAACCAATGTTAACTAACAGTTTGCTATTGAATTATGAAAGGTGTCTCTTTAGGCCAATCACAGGCAACACAAAAATGACTTACTTTTTTCTTTACACTTCATATACTAAAAAATGAAAAGCAATGTTCTGTCATAGCAGCTGTCCAGTCACTTGAAAACTCCCTTTAATTATGCGAGTATCCCACAACAGCCATTTAAACCAAGTTTGAAGCTAATTTTTAGTGCTAGGAGCAAGGACATTCAACCTTGAAGGTCGGATGCACTGACTATAGGCAGCAGAAAATTCTCCTTGCGTACTGAAAAAAAAAAGACACCTTTTTTTGCTTATTTCTCTTGAAACAAATTTTTAAAAAACAACACAACTTTTCTATAATTCTTTGTGTACTGTGACCACAATAATTTTCTGTGAATATTTACGTAAGCTATGATATATATTCACATATATTTACCTTATAGGCACATACATATGACTTAATTTTCAAGTGATGTTTCACTAGTAAATTCACTTTTATCCTAATATCGTAGTTTTCTGGACAAAGTAAGACTGGTTCAAAGTTCCTCAGACTGACAAGAGTCTCTTTTTGTTCATTTCTTGCTCACAGCTTGCTAACCATTTGTCATGAAACACAACCAATTCTGATATGTTTTTTGATGGACACAAAAATATTTAGACAAAGATTTAGACAAAAATTATCATAATCATTGATGAGTTTTTACTCATGTGTAATACTGCACTATGCTTCTGTTATTTTGTAAGATCACTATTTTGTGTATGGAATCATGATCAGCATTACCTTTGGAAAGTATATAATTTTAAATGCAAGTCTTACCTTTCTTACTAGTCAGGGATACTTATTCAGAAACAAATTTCACACAAGCATTTAAGAAATCAGAATGATAATCCTTTGTAAATTCAGCAATTTCATGGTAGTTCCCTTTTTATCAATTGTATCGATGTACTGACAGAATACAGTAATACTACACTTTAAAATGAAGAGTTTACGAGCAGAACAAAAGTTAAATTTCTACTTATTAAATAAAGGTAGTAATGACACTTATGTTTGCTGAATATTTTAAACTTCTCAGTTCAGTAGGAAAAAGGAAGGGTTTTGGCAGTATTCATGAGTCATTCATGATATTCTCTTCTTTCAAATGTGGAGAAAATATTGCCTGAAAATTGTACTTGATTTTGTACAGAGATCTCAGGATAGTTCTATCGCACTCAGATGTTATTTAACAAGACAAGACTGGTATCAGGAAGACATATCCCTTGTTACATCAGCTGAGAGGTTTCAGGAGGGGACCCAACGACATGCGTTCAGTTACCCAAACCCTTCTTCAGTTTTGAATTCTAAACATCAAAGTTCAAGCAAATATGTGCCGAGAACAGTCTGCTTCTACTGTTTCAGACATAAGGAAGAGCTCACATTCCCGAGAAATCATTCTCTGCTTCTTTCCAGCTTTAATAGTTGATCTAACAAAAGATATTACCTTGTCTTGTTTTATTTGTTTTAGACCATTGTGGCAACACAGATGCAGCTGGTTATATACAACACTCAGAAATAGGTATCATAAACAATATTTCAAGACCCTTTTTCAGTTTCACATCACTTAAAACAATCAACTGCAGTTGCCTCTGCTAGAAACACTCTTGTTAATGAAGTAGGGGCTTTAAAACACCATGTAAAATATAGCTTTCCATGAAGACAAATTACTTAAAAAATAGCTGATATTACCTCAAGGTGTAGACGTATTTCAAACAAGCCCAAGTCTTCTGTAGACACATGCGTACTAGAGCCTGCTGGAGATAAAACAAAAAAATATCTACAGCCAAGTCAGAAAAAGGAAGGATAAAATAAGCTTGTTCTTACCCTTCTGGCTTGTGCCTAGTGTGTAGTCACACAGCACAGTAACACAATGACAGTAACTTCCAAGTTAAAAGAGAGTCCTGTGTTAAGACTTCGTAATACAGCCTGTAACCTGAATTAGCTCTGAAACAGCTCAGATATTGGAGGCTATCATGTGAAACTTATGATGCCCAAGTATTTTTCATTGCTTATCGATTTCCTTTCAGTGTCCACAAAACATTCCACAAATTTCTGTAAAATGTTGTATGATCACAACAGTTGTTGGTAGGGTAGTAGAAACAATTGGTCCCAGCTTTAAGTAAAATATTCAAACTCCTAAGAAACCTCACAATTTTTGCTACTAATGTCTATAATACCTTATGTGTTTGCTTATGTCATATTTATCCATTTAAACAAACAAACACACAAAATTAAAAGAAGTATATTATCAGAAATAAGGTTTCCTAAAGATAATAACACTGTGGATCACCATCTGTTTGGAATACTATTCTAAACTTTGCAGCTGATTGTATTTGTACTTATAATTATGATCCCAGCACAAAGAAGCTCTTAAGCACAGGTACACAGCTGTGTTACTGGTTTATTTATCAAATAGCAGCTTACAGCTGAGGTGGGCATTTTGTTGTGTTATTTGAATGGAACATTTTGCATACAGTTTTTTGTATCAGTGGGGCTATTACAGACTGGAAGAATTTTTGACTCATTCATTACTGATTGCATAATAGAAAAATAAAATCTGAATAAATTCTACACAATTCATTATTAAGTAATAAAAGGTAAAAGGCCTAATCTTCTACCTTCTATATACATTCTTTAGTAGGTATTAGAAATAGCTAGATACGTAGGTCATACTATTAAGAAATTAGCTGTTCCTTCAGATTCAATTTAAAAAAAAAGTTGATATTTGAAAAATACGGTGAGATGACAATTAACTTACCTGTTATCACTAAGCAGCAAGCAATCAGTTCATTTATGTATATCTTCTTATATTACTGTGACATCCTACTTTCTTTTCCAGTTGCTGCATATTAAGAAAGATTTGTCTGAGGGACAAGTATGCTGATCAGTAAGCTTTCCTTAAGACTTTGGAATAACAAGTACTCACTCATTTTTTTGTATTTGCAGAGGATAGGCTAGTGTGATCATGACCTTGAGCCACAAAGAAGTACACAAGTACACAAGCAGCAAAAAAAGTATCATAGATGACTTCATACATATAGACATTGATGCATGTGTTACTTGGCACTAGGGAATTTAAGAGAATAATAAGGTGCCTGCTTTTACTTTTTAAAGACAGTGACATACAGAAAATGATTGATCACAATGGAGAGAATTGCATAATACAATGTCCTCCTGACTAGATAAATATATTAAAAATGTGAGAAAGACCATTGGGTGATATATAGCGAAATAAATATGAGTTCACAGTACAGGAATTCTGGAAAGAAAGCAAAAGACTCTGCTATTTTCAGACATATGTACAGAAAGATTTGCAGATAAGAAATGGGGGAGAATAGAGTTGTTCTGCATAAAACTGATTATTAATTCACCTAAATTGTTTGTAACTTGCATTGTAGTGCAAATCTTTAGTCCCAAAATAGAAGGCCAGATTCTTAGTCACAAAACAGGACATAGTATAAGGCACTGTAGAAAACACTGTAAGAATAATAGCAAAACAGGAGCTTAGAAGCAACTAGACAACACTGGCTGCCTTGATGACAGGTAATAATTGCAATAGCAGGATTTCACACTTCAGTGGCAATCACGGCAAAGACAATTTTTTGTTCCCCTCTCCAGTGTTTCTTGGGAGCCATTCCAAGTGCCATGCAGGCAAAAATTGTAAGGATATTTCACTGGCATTAGCTATTTGGAGGAACTTCTCAGTGTACTTGTACTGACTCAGATCTAATAGTTTATGAGGTAGGCTGTTAGAAAATAGGAAAAAGTAGCCAGTATCAGTAAAAATATTGCTGTAGGATTCACCTCTTTTTCCTGCTCTTTGTAAAAAACAATGAATTCTACAGCAATATGCACTGCTCAACTTTGATACATACTCCTCATGAATACTAAAAAAAGACAAGGATAAGGGAAAATATGAGAATTCTGCAAGAAGAGGCGGTTTTTCAGATAAACAAAGAGAAATGACAAACAGGATCACTACTTTGATTCAGCCAGAAGAAAATAGGTCTGCATCAAGCAGAGGGATCTTTTTTAATCAGCATAAAAAGGATATCTAAACAGGGTGGTAAATTAGGTTACCTCGTGATAACGAGCAGAAATGAGAGGGATAATAAATCAAGCAGAGTGCAAGCAACACTCTAGATCAGATCACAAGTTGGTGCGGATAAGAACAAACTGAATTTTGATGAGGGACACTTTAGTATAGAGTGCAAGAAGCAGTACTGAAAAGCTGCTAAGATGCCACTGAATTCTAACTTCATTAATAACTAAGAGATAGAAATCCAGACAGTCATTTGTAGGTAACACCTTTAATAAGACATGAAGAGGAGATAAGACAGGAGTACATATTGGGAGATTTATATTGTCTGTCTATCCTTTTCGATTACTCATGCACATTCTCAGTATGAAGGAGAAACTTCCATTGCCTCCATAAATTATTACTTCTTACAGGTATATATTCTGCCATTTATACACACTAAGCAACCCTGTACTTTTGAAGTATCTTCATCTTTCTTCTTCATCTCCTCAAAACTTTTTGCAGAGTTGAGTTTGACTTGGTGTCACTGACAGACTCAAGGTAAGAAGTGAACTTCAGTAAATGCTCACTGCTCAGTCTGCAGCCTCAAATCTTCCACATCAGTAAGGATACAAGTATCTGGGACTCCAGGTTTCAAAGCATTGCAGAGAACTATTAATCAACCTTCTGTAAAGTTTTTAATGAAGGTTCATTACCTCCTGAGGTAGAATACCCCAAGATTTTCTCTCCTCACCCATAAAAAGCACTTAGATTTGAATGTTATTGCTGATTTGTATTAGAGATCTGACTGCTATGAACAATAATTTAAGAACATTAGTTTCCATCAACATTCCCAGTAGTGCTCTAATATCTATCCCTCAGCTGAGAAACAGAATGTAAGTTAGAGAGCAGAAAGATTTATTTATATATTTATATGTGTTTATGTATTTATGTGTTTGTTTATTTATTTAGAAAGGTTTTTAAGTATTCAATTATTTTAGAATGTATTTGGTTCACGAAAAATTTGTTTGTTTCCAAATTGCCTATGGGTAAATGAAATATTGGACAACTAGGAAGATCAGCTACAGGTTTGTTTTGAAGATGTAATCTCTGTTTAAGTGGTTTAGTCTGTTGCAGAAGTCTTTGTAAAAACTTGCTATAGTATGGGATACAGAAAGTTCAAAAGTAATTCTATATAAATAACCATGTGAATGCTTCCTAGAGGTTTCATTGTATTTTCAGCAGGTTGCCTGCTCTTCCATCTTTGCTCAGAATATAAATCAATATGGGCTTATATTACTTTTTATGATTACACAACTGAAGCAAATTGAGAGGAATGGTTTATCATATGACAGAAAATCAAGATATAAAAAGGTCCTTGCATGAAGATCTGTTCTGCAGAAACAGACTGCATTTCGTATTTACAACTGGTAACATAGCTGTTTGTCACTTCTGAAACCTCAGAGCCATAGCTGCTCTGGCCACCCAGTGCTTCAGGTGTCTGACCTTACCAAAAAATCATGAACTGTTATTATCCTTAACTGCTGCAGAGAAGAAAGACTGCACATCTAGCTATCATTTAATTTCCTCAGACAAACTCACCAAGGAGTTTTTGGGCTTCAGGAAACAGTCCAGCAGCAGGCTTCAAGAAAAAGAAACCTCCACTTTCAGTGTGTAACTTTTCTCCAACACTACTCTGAAATCTTAGTCCTTATTTTTCTGACTTTGTACTGAGGTTTGAAAAAGAAGGAGAGTAGAAAGGAACTAAAAGTTCATTTTGAGTTTCCTTTGTGAGTATTGTACACTGGAAATGCTAAATTCTCTCTTTGCTGGTCAGGAAGTGGCTGAGCCTTTAGAAGTACCTGTCCACATTACATTTGTGATACCAGTTGTGACAGAGGAAAAGATACTGGAATATACATGAGATCCTTATAGGCAATGGCATCAAGCCGTAAAATGGGGAAAAATTATTCTTTTTTTTCTCTCTCTGTTGTGCTCATCTCTTGAGGTCAAAGTTCATACATAATTTTAGGAAATAGAGGGAAAGATTAGAAATCAGGAGCCAGTAAAGACTGTGGACTCTCTTTTAAGGCTTATAAATTCAACAACACTTTTCCTGGGAGGAGAAAGAACAGGAACGCTGTATAATGTTTTTATATATATAAATTTTTTTTAATATATACATAGTTATTCTAGACAAAGTGAATAAGATTTTTTTTTTTTTTTTTTTTTGTCTTCCCTCTCTACTTCTTTCTGCCTGATTTAAGTTCCTGACCCCTTCTTCTCTGGTTTGGGAAAGAATGATAACAATCAAGCTAACAATTCAAAATGTGTACTCTTGACAAAAGTTAACTAAGAATATAAGGAAATAATAAGATTTGTGGAAAGTAATTCATTAACGGAGGGAAACCAATTGTTTATATCAGAGAATTTCATTATTTAAAATGGGGTAAAATTACAGATAAAACATAGACTCTGTTAGGGGAAAACAGCAGATTTTAAATGGAATTATTTTGATTCTACCCCAAAACTTTAGTGTTCTTTGTCAAGATATTACAGTTTGTTGTTACAATATCATCAGATAAATAGTATTTAGTAAAGTATTGGTAGCTAACCTTCTAGATATCTGGGGGTTTTATTGTGTCATTTTTCCTTAGAGTTGTATGTAGGCCTTCCACTAATCTCCATAAAAACTTGAGAAAGAAACTCAAATCATATACCAGTAAAGCAAGTTCTGCTTTTCCAGGGTTGTAATATTTTACTCCATCTAATGTACGTGCTTCCTATCTGTCTCCCCTTTTAAAAAGCCTTGAACCACAGACCTGTGTTATTGAAGTCTCAACTTTTTCAAGAATCTATGAACTCTGAGCTATTCTTTCCTTGTCTCTCTGCTGGTTCTTCATTCCTCCAAAAACTTTTCTCCTGAATTTTCCATACTGAACTACTTTTTTTAGATTTTTCTTCAACCTGATATGTATTAAAGAAGGGAAATTGGAGCTCACAGAGACTGGTTTAACTTATTTAGAGGATGGATTCAAGGATAGAATCACCCTAGGATGTCATTAATATTTATCTAGGTATTTGTTCTTGGGCTGATTGTCAGTAAACAGAATATCTCTATCCCTGCAGAGTTTTTATATTGAGAGGTTTAGTGAACCCCCTTATGTTAACATTTTAAAAATAATGTTAGAAAAACAGGAAGATGAAACTGGAAAAAAAACCCAGGATAGTAAAAGATAAGAGCTAATGCCATTTGCATGTTGTCAAATACAGTTGCCATGCTTTTAACTCTGAAGGTTTCAGATTTTCTGATTTGAAGCCTTTGGAACAGCTCAGAAGGAACTGGGTTATCTCTTACATTTGTTAAACTACAGCTCTGAAAAAGGGGTATTGCCACTTAGATTTCCAGAATGCTTTTATTCTGTTCTTTTCTTCACCTCTTTGAAAACTTCTCTGGAAAGTAATGAGAGTTTAATATAGTGTGATACACCACAATTTACATGCCCACCGGCCCACAAAATGATATTTACTTTGTCAAACCTGTGAAAAACATGCATCTTGATTCGCAATACAAGCAAATATTGACAGATTTTTAAGTTCATTAGGCAGTGCTGTCCACCAGAAGAGTCATGAGTTGAAAACAAGCTGAAGCACAGATAACAAACACCAACTGTAAATAAGACTATTTTTGCATAATATTATGCCATCTAGTTTATGGGATTACAGACCTATTCTTTGAGGAGTTTCTGCAATTTTACAACTCCTGTAATGAATTATAAAAACCCTAAAATTTTCTTTTTAAAGAATATAATTTTTTAGGAAGAATGCTGAAAATAAAAACATAAGCTTATAGCAATGTAACAGTTTGATAATGAGACTAGGTTCTTAGTTCACTGTAAGTTAAATTCAGACTTTTTAAAGGAGCTACCTATTAACATTAAAATGATTAGGAAGATGACACTGAACAGACGTGAGATGATTTTGTTACCCAAAATATTCAAAAAGTAGGCCAAAAAAAGGTCATTTCCTGGAGGCTGGCAGGGTTTTTTTCAGGGAGTTCCAGGTGAGAGCTTCAGACAAGCCTGTGAACAAGTTTCCCAACCCTTCACCTGCAGGCTGGGAACTTGCAAGGTGCACTGCGTGCCTCCATCAGGCCTGCAGATGACTTTTCTGGGCATTTGTTCTTGTTCTCCTGCCCATGGCTTGAAACCTCACAGGTTGTCTTCAGTGCTCGGAGGGCTCTGCAGCCAACACCATGAGGTGTTCCATTAACATTTTTTTAATTAGGATATTTAATTATGCAGAACGATTTTTACATTCTGGAATCACAATTAAATGGTTGTGCAGAGGTTTCCTTCAAAGCAAGTGTGAAATAGGTAAAACTACTTCCCAGCTGAGACAACTTGGTAGGTGTTTATTTGACAACCACCTGGCAAGTGCCTTTCTTTCACCCTAGGGAATAGGAGAAAGCAAGTGAAAGAAGGAAAAGGAATTTGAGAAAAAAGACAAAGACCAATACAGAAGCACTGGTGCATTTTTGCTCTGTTGGAGCAGGTCCAGAAGAGGGCCACAAAGATGATCACCTCTGCTATGAGGACAGGCTGAGAGAGTTAGGGTTGTTCAGCTTGGAGAAGAAAAGGCACCGGGGACAGCTTATAGCAGCTTCCCAGTATCTGAAAGGGGCCTACAAGAAATCTGGAGAGGGACTTTTTATGAGGGCATGTAGTGATAGGACGAGGGGTAATGGCTTGAAACTGGAAGAGAGTAGATTTAGATTAGATCTCAGGAAGAAATTTTTCACTCTGAGGGTGGTGAGACACTGGAACGGGTTGCCCAGGGAAGTTGTGGAGGCCCCATCCCTGGAGGTGTTCAAGGCCAGGTTGGATGGGGCTTTGATTAACCGGGTGTAGTGGAAGGTGTCCTTGCCCACGGCAGGGGGGTTGGAACTAGATGATCTTTAAGGTCCCTTCCAACCTAAACCATTCTATGATTCTATGGATTTTTTTTGTTTCAAGGCCAGGCTGGATGGGACTTTGAGCAACCTAGTCTAGTAGGAGGTGTCCCTGTGCATGGCAGGGGGCTTGGAACTAGATGATCTTTAAGGCCCCTTCCAACCCAAACCATTCTGTGATTCTACGATCTTTCCTTTCATCCCCCCAGTCCCTTCTTTTTGCCCATTGTTCCATCCCCAGCTCCAGTTTCATTCCACCATAGATCTCTTCCCTGCCTGTGGTTAAACTTGTCTAAATTTCTTGGAATATATCCTGTGACTCTCTTATATCATCTGTTTTGACACATCTACTTTCATTACAGGAAGGCATTTTCAGAGGATTTAGTATATTCGGCCTTTTGATGGCAGTAACGGATGTATGGTAATAGTAATTGTGAGGGATTAAAGCACGCTTAGTTAAGAAAGACAAAAAAAAAAAAGCTGCTAAACACTACTGAGTCTGTGCTGAGCTTGTACAAGATATTTTTTTAATTTATTTTATTTTCCCAAGGTCTTACTGAACTGACAAAATACATTTGAATAGTGAGAGACTCAGCAAAAGACAAATCTTTGAAACACAGGATTCTTTCTAATCAGGTATAACACTCTGAATCCAAGGGATTTAAACTCTAGCTCAAAGCAAGTATAAGTAGATCTTCTGTAGCTGAAGAAACAATGCATATGACATGCCCATGACAGACATAAATTTAGGTAAATTTCCAGCTCAAACAGTTAAAATGCAAAAGCTTATAAATCCACTGGAAGGAAGGTCTAAAAGACAGCTATTGAATTAACTAAAAAATAAACTTTGTACCTAATAATATGACAAAATCTAATTATTTTATTAACACACCCCACCCCCTCAATATTCTGAAGTTTAGAAAACAATCTGCTTTCAAATCCTGGATCCTGGAACAATCCTGTGCATTGTACAAACTTCTTTTTGGAGATATAGTAAAGCTGAAGACCACTACTGCCAGCTTATTTATACCTATTTTGAAAACTATCACTAAGTATATCAGTTTGAAATTTTCAGTTGGAAAGTGTGTTTTTATCAAAAAGGAAATTTTCTTCAGGAACTTATTTGAGAAATTTTCATTTATAAACAGAAATCAAAATAACACATACTGAAACTGTCAAAACATTTTGTTATAACTTCTAGGAACCTGATTTTCCCTCTTATTTCTTCAAAAAAATATTGGTTTGGGATGTACCTTACATCATAAATTGTTATATATTTTAGCATAGCATTTTTATTGAGATCCAGGAAACACATCCAGATCCAGATTCTCACATTTCTGCATCGAACATTTTTATTTTGGATTGAAATATAATTATTGTCATTTTGGAGTTTTCTGCAGAGCCACATTTCTTGCATAAGCCCAGCTATTCCTAACAGGTCCAAGGAATTAGCTTTTAAAAAACAAACATTTGCCTGCCATTGTGGTTTATATGCCAAGTATATGATCTCTTAAACAACAGGATTATACACAATCCAGGACACTACGGATGGGACATTGTTATGGTTTGAGAAACCCACAACAATTTATTGTCGTTGAGACAATTATTCTATCACTCGATGACCCCTCCCCACCCAGGAAGGGGGAATTGGGAAGAAAACCAGGAAATGCAGGGGTTGAAATATAAACGGATTTAATAGAATAAGACTAAATATTTAACAGTAATAACACTAAAGAACCACTAGTGATCCCAATACCAATCTAAAAATGTGCAAGGATTATACTCAGCCCATTCTATCCGTAGGAAGCTGTGCACTCCCAGCAGTGGACAGCAAATGTCAGACACTGTGAGCGCTATGGCTTCGCGAGGAAGGGAAAGGCTCAGGGCTCTGGCATCAGGGCAAGGAGTTCTCTGGATCACCGCCATCAAGGGAGAGCTCGAACTCCTCAGCAAAATTCCTAATTTATATTGAATGTGATGTTCATAGGATGAAATAATCCTGTTGGTCACCTTGGGTCAATTGCCTGGGTCTTGCTTCTCCTCGTCCCTGCACCTGGCATGCTCGAAAACACTCGAAACCCACACACCATAGCTGGCTATAAAGTAAATATTTTCACAAATGCAGAGACTAGAGTCTTCTAAAAGTACAATTCTCCCAAGCATTAGAAAAGAAATGAGTCCTGTGTCACTCAAACCAGGACAGACATGTTCTGCTTAACTTATGCAACTTAACTTATCCTACATGTAAATTTTCTGACCCTTAACTAAGTAGTGTTTGCAAGGCAAGTGCCTGAGGAGTCCAAGTAGTCATGAAAGTGCTTGTGACAGTGAAAGCCTCTGAACTGCAATACTATCGAGGTTGGACAGTTTTCCTCTCTGTGGAGACATTTAAAGGCTCCTTCTCTACCCATTAGCTACACAGAAACATGAACACTTATTTCACACAGGCTGCTTCCTTCCATACATAAAAGTAAATGGACGTTAGATGCCTAGATTAGATGGTCTGGATCCTGTTACGCCTTTAATATTTCCATATGACTTGTAGCTACAAACCTACCCTTTTTCTATAGCTTGTGGTTTTATGTCACTAATGTAGAAAAGAAATGATGTAGAGGATAAAAATTAACAAGTAGCAATTTCTTTAGCTTCTTTTACACAGTTGGATTCGTCATTTTGGGAAGTGGCTTCTTATTTTGTAGTATAGTGTGTATCAGTAATGAAAACCATACCTTCTTGTGCAATCCCCCCCTTTCCTTCCCTCCCCACTACCAGCACTAGAGAAGGGCATGACAAGATGGCTATGTCTCCTAGTGTTGTTCTTTAGACAGGAAAACTATTAAAAAGATATAACTCATCTTTGTCTGAATGAATTTTGTAATAGGTCTCTGAAATGAGAGCAAAAACAGTTTTCCTAATGGGATTGCAAAAATAATGGCACTGCAGGTGAGCTAACACACATGCAGAATATAACTACGCTAAAACTGTGTAAAGTAGTGTGGAGGCTGACTGTTACTTCTTGTACTCATTCACAAGATGGATTGGTGAATTAAAATCTCATTACCTGTGTTACATTATGTAGCCTTGTTATGTGTAATTATCAAAGTCAATTTGCTGCTATAACTTGATGACCAAATCTAAGGAGAACTTCTTCAAAATAGACGTATGTGTTAACAGCATGACAAGATTTCAGATTATAAACCATGTGCAATTTACCTGTGTTGTCATGTTATTGTTTTTAAATATTTGTCCTTCATTCTGCTGGGATGCAGCCATAAAAACTTGCCTTCACAGAATTAAAGGCAAAGCAGGAAATGAATCTTCTTATTTTCATGTTAACACAGAGTCTTGTTTAAAAAACTTAGAGTCAAGGAAAAAGAATTTGAAGCAGAAGTTATATTTGAAATCTGATTTTCGCTTACACTGACTCTGAGGGCCCTTATGACTACTAAGTGGAAGTACACTGTCCTTCATAGAGCTGACACTTGAGCCTTTTCTTTAAACTTTGGGACATCTGCATTAGTGTGAGAATGTTAGGTCTGAATTCAGAACAAGACTAGAGACAAGACTTCTGAAAGCGATGTTCAGAGAAAGAAATGTATTCTTATGATCTGAATGGCACGAGTTGAGGAGAATGGCTTATCCTAACTCAATATCCTTCAGAATAATAACCTTTAGATTTACTTCCCCTTTAATCTATAAAATATAATATTGCCAGAACTATTATAACAAATGGTAGAAACCTTACAAAGCACGTCCCCATACATTTGTCATAAAAGTGGGTTTTTTTTTCCGAATCAGCAAGAAACTGTTAAGAGTTTAGGGAAATTCTTATATTCAGGTATAAATCTATCACCTGTGAACGGTCAGGAATGAAAATACAAAATGAACACTCAACTCATTTCTAACAGGTGACTTGGTTGCTCTTGCAAGGTCACTGCTGTTTCTTTCTCAGCAGCTGGAGGGACCGGTGGGCAGGTGAAGCAGGCTGCAGTCCACGTGGGCCAGTGAGTCTGCAGTCTACTGCCACTGAGAAACAATCTCTCAGCCCAGAGTGGACTGGGAACAACCGGTTTGGATATAATTGTACCCAGTTTGCTTTTAGAAAGGTCATGCTGTCCGTGTTACATTCATTACTTTTCAAAGGGCTTTGTGAAACTTTGATTATGAAAGGTACTTAATGTGTAAAAAGTTCCCTTTTATTTTTTTCTCGTAGACCTTCATTAGGAATTACTGAAGCACAGAGAAGGAGAGTAGGACTGACACTGATAGCTATCTCAGCTAAAAGTTAGTGGAGATAATTATCTTGTCTTTGTCACTCTAGTCTGTAGTTTAATTTGCAGTGCAGAAGCTGAAGACAAATCTATGGGCTATAGTAGTTATTTAAGTATTAAATTGTGCAACCTTCTTTCTGAGTGAAAAGTACTTTACTCTTCAGATATAGTCCCACAGATTTCATTAGGACTACTGGGTTTTGTTCACCAGTCTAACAAAATTTGTGGTGAAAGTGGAAGATCATGATGGGTTTTCTAAGGAAGAGGGCTCTTGTGGAATAAGAATTTGTATTGGGCTGTGTGTGAGCATGTTTTTCATTTCCCCGTTTCCCATCCAGTGGTATGACAGATGGTGCAGTCTCATAGACAATGATGTTCCTAAAAGTTCCCAGAGAAGATAAAAGAGAGAAAATAAACTTGGTGTCTCTTACGAGGGATGAAGGGAAGGAGACTTTATATCCCGTTGGCAAGAGGCAACTGGCCAACCTGTGTGCATAGGCATGGTGGCCACCACAGCTGCAGCTACAAACAGACTGGAACACTAGCTGTCCCTTGCTAAGTGTGAATTTCATAAAATTTTTATAGAGATGAGATTATTGTGGCATGAATGGAAAATAGGTGTAGGGGAAAAAGGACACAAATCTGTAGGCAACAGGCCTTCGATTCCAGTCCTTGGCCACCACACTCTTTTGGCAGGGGGGGAGCTGACTTTGTTATTCAGTTCGTGATGCACAACCATAGCTAAGACAACTTTGTATAAGGCATGGAATCCGAAGTGCTCATATAATCCATATCAAAATATGACAATACTAAACCTCAGCATTGTGGTCTACCTTTTGTGCCTGATACCTTCCTTCTGCTGTTCTACTGAACACTAGTCAATCTCTGCATTTGCTTCAAAAATCAGTATCATTTTGAAAATGATTTTTTATTTTAGAAAATAATTTAGAAAATAATTCCAAACTTTCATAGAATCAGGGAATACCATTTGGAAGGGACTCCAAGGATCATCTCGTCTAACCTTTCTTGGCAAAAACACAACCTAGACAAGATGGCTCAGCACCCTGCCCAGCTGAAACTTTTGATTTAGAATGGGAACAAGTATATATGTCACTATGTAGTCAGTAACTGTGTCTTGTCATGCTAGAAACAAATCTTTCCACTTACAAACAGAGTGAAGTCTAGATAAAAACACTAACTGTACACAGAGCCCACTGAAATCACATATGTAATCCAGGAAGGGGACCATCACTTCTACAACTACAACTTAAATTATCAGGTTCAAATTATTAATTCTTAAAGTATTTTATGATCTTTGTGACAGTAGCACAAAATTACCATCTCAACTTATACCTGTAATTGAACTGTTAATGAACATATTGACATAAAATATTGTTATTACCTGCAGTTTCCAGTTAAAATTAGTATTATTTTATTTTAGTCATTTAGCACATGCACGCTATACTTTTGCAGAGGAGAAAAATGTGAACTGTTTTGCAGTTAATTTATTAGCAATGATTGCAAGAATAGCTGTACCAATATTGAATTACAACACATATTTTACATCATTAACCAGTCTTTTCTACTGTAAAATTGAGGTGGAAGAATAATGTGATGCAATTTTGGCAATACCCTTTTATTGTAACCGGACTACCTACTACTGCATTGTTTATGAACTGATAAGCCTTGCACTGAATGGAGATTTACATATAATAAAACATCCTAGAAACTGTTTCTTGCATAGTGAGAACAAAGTGGTAGAAGAAAAAGGTAAAAGCTTCCATTAATGCTTCTTCTGGACACTGCTCTTGCAGGAATGTACCCTCATTTGTTTCACTGGAATTACCGATTTATCTCAGACTGAATGAGACAAAAACTAGACCTTTTGTTTCCCATGATGGAAATGCCTTTTCTTAAATTAGACATTATACAGCACTTCGCTCAATTGAAATGGCAAAAGAAACACTGAACAGCAGTGTTTTGTAGCTCATATGCCTTGTAATGTAAATTAATGTGGAGTATATTGCAAGACAAACTTACCTTGCAGAATAACCATCTTTACTGATGCATTATTTACAATTCAAGTTTGTTGAAGAGCCAGCATCAGCTTGTCTCTAACGTCTCAGAAGTCATTTGCTATGAGGTATCCAGAGAGATACTTCGCATTCCTCCCAAAGCATTGAGTTTGTAGGCGTTTCCTCTGGTAGTGAAATGGATGGCCAAAGATTAAACTTAAATTCTGCCTTGCTTTCATATTTGTTAATAGATAAGTGTAATATCAATTTCCATATATATACGTAGCTTTACAGAGGGCTTAGGGTCAGAGATATCCTTGATGAACACAATCTCCACCCCAGAACTAGTGCAATTTTATGGACTTAGACATTTAAATGCTGTCAGGAAGCTGAACATCTCTCTGCAACAGCCCAGCGGTTTGACCTGTTGAGCACATCTGATGGTCAGTGAGGTTTAAGAGATGGTCTCTTTGTCATTTTACTCTCTGTGTTCCACTGCTTATCTGAAGTTCTGGTTTGTCCTAGATATTTCAGTTTTTATCCTGAATACTTCTGTCAGCTTGCAGTTAATTTTCAGCTTCTAAAACCTTAGAGATATTCATACAGTTAACAGTAAAGACATGTAGAATACTGAGGATAAATTCGACTGCATCTGAAACACACTTTTGTAAGATGTAATTTCAGTTTTCATGCCACTAGACTTCTCTGACATAAATTGGTTGTGACTCATAAGTCGACATGGGCTCCCCAAAACAGTTTTGTAAAAACAATATGCCTATTGCATTCCACCAGTCCTTCTATAATAAAAAGTGAAACCGATTTGATTGTTTCTAATAAACAATGAAACAAAGATGTCAGTTCCATTACTGTCCGCTTCTTTATCTGACATAAGGATATACAGTAAATTCTGACTGAATAGCTGATGTTAATCTACCAGGTTAAAATCGAAGCTTAAATGGTGACATTCAATTTGGAATGTTCCGCTGCAGATCTATCCTCCAAAGTTTTATTTGATTTGTCACCCAGCTTTTCCATTCACTGCTCTGACTGATGACTTGTCTCTCAAAGATGCTTTATAAAGCACCATCATTTAGATTCCTTGTGCTCACATATTTTATTACTGTATGAATGTGTGTGTATGTATGTATAAAAATATTTCACAAACCCTCAAAACAATCAGCATTTTGAAAATTATTAATTCAGAGAGTTCCTGGTTCTTATAGTTCGGCAGCTAAATCTCTAATATGTATACCAAATAACAACAAATAAGGTACTGCTGTGACTGCAGATGTGGTTGACTGAAAGTCTAACTGCATTTTATAATAATTAAGATTAGACTTTATGCCATATAGTTTCATATCTCTTTTGTGCTTGTCTAGAGCACAGTATTGTTCTGATGACACTCATATTATTCCTTGTTACATGCACAGCATAATGACTCAAACTCTATACGAAGAGAGTGAACCAGTATCTAATTTACATTCCTGTTAACTGAAGTTTGATTTTCTGAACATAAAAGTTTCAAGCAATCTGACTTTGTTCTTTCGTTCTGTATTAGTAACCATTGAAATATAGTCTTTAAAGTCTTCAAACTGAATGAAGCACTGCTACGTGTCTCATTTTCTTTTGGTTTTCATTTGTAAGGATGGTGATGAGTTAATTTGATGTCGACAGTGGAAAAGCCCTGCTGAGATTTGTATCAGTGGAATTCCTGACAGGGTTTCTGCTATGTGCCCTTGCCAAAATAATAACTGCAGCTGATTCCCAAATGTGCTCATCCAGGGTGAACTTGCTGATTTTCAAAAGGGCATGCAAAATTGAATTTTCTTGTCCCAAAGGCAGGACTCTGGTCTGGCTGGGGCCAAGTTCCTGCTGTATGGGAAAGGAGAGGAAAATTAGTGTGGGGATGGAAAGAGGAGCCAGAGCCCCTGGCAAGCTGGGGCTGTACAATTATAGTGTTTCCAACAGAGTAGCAGCACAAACTATTAGAATACTAATACTAATACTAACACTAATACTAACACTAACACTAACTTCAACTCTAATTCTAATACTAAAGTAATCCCTCCTGTTTTTATGGACTCTGTGTGTCGCAAATGTTGAGGAGCTGTGCCTGCAGGCACCGCTTCCAGAGAGCATCAGGAAATGATCATCACTGCATTTCCCAACCCTAGAAGTGTGGACGAGTAGGATCAGACATCTGTTGTATCCCTGAGAAGGAGAGAGGATATTTCCTGGGTCTATTGCAAGACCTAGGGTGATTTTTCAACTCTGAAGTTTTAGTTGTTTATGACCTGATTTGGTTTAGCTTCTAGTCCCGCAAGAAAAAAAGGTAAAAAGAAGCCAGAGAAGTAATTAATATGACTCTGTTAAGGAAGAAAAAAACCCACAACCACTAAAAAAAAACCCCGAACAACCCACAACAAAAAAAAAGTCCAAAGCCCTGCCTAAAACCTGATTCACATATTGCCGAGTAATTTATACATTAAGCCCTGGTTGATCCTGTGCATGTATGGGTGTGTACGTATGTGTGTGGACAGGCAACTCTGTTATTAGGACTATTATCAGTACTGACAATAGAATTAACTTTCCTTAACTGGTCCTTCCCCATGGTGGGAAACTAAATAATTCCATGTTAGATATCTCATGTGTTCTTCAGTACCCATCTGAAACACCAACCAAACTTGTTCTGCAGAAAATTTAGTCCTGGGAAACAGGATGAGGAAAAACCTTGCAATAGCAAAACTTCATGATAACCTTTTATTATGGAGGCTGATTTTGCCTGTTATTATGGAGTAAAAAGAAACATGCTTTTTGTTTTGTTTTGGTTTGGTTTGGTTTGGTTTTTTCTTTGCTTTTGTTTTTGTTTGGGCTTTTTTGTATTTATGTCATATGGGAGCAGAAATGAGATATTAGTCCCATAGATGGTGGATTTTTCCTCAGCACTATCTTTTAAAAATTGTGCACAGTAACTTAAGTCTAACAGAACAGTGTAACCCAAGCTCCAAAAAGTACCAAAATAAAAGAAAATTAATAACTGAAACCCGGCTTTTGTTGTTTGTAATTAAATAGTGAGAGATGAAAATCAGGATACTTTTATTTCAAATAATTCTTATTACCTAGGGAAAGAAGACATTACCACCTTATACAAATGTTGTTGCTTATTGTCATATAGGTATTTGGGGGGAAGGGATAAGAAGGAAAGGAGAATGAGATTTCATAACAGCAATATCCATATTTTGATGTAGATTTTTTGCCTGGCTGGAATTTGAATAGCCAGCAGAAAAATATTTTGTTCAATGATCTGTACTAACTGCACTTTTTTTTTCTGAAATTGCCCTCCTGGCATTTTACTTCATTTCAATAACCAGCTGAGAAATACACAAAGCCAGAAGGAAATTTTAACAATGGAATGAATATTGAAGGCTGATCGCAAAGCAATCATTAACTGTGATGACATTACTGCAGGATGCTGACTTGCCATCATCAGAGACTTGGGCTTGCAGTAAATATGAATCTGGATTTATCTTAGGAGGAAATAAAAACACTTTAATTTTAAAAGGCTGAAATTTTCCTTATAGCATACTGAGCAAAGCACCTGTTTCTGTATTGTAAGATACCCAAAAAGGAGGGTGCACCCATATATCATTTCAGTTTTTCCATATACCAGAGAAATGATTCAGGCCCATTTTTGGGTTTTGCTTTTTTGAGATAGAGACAGTCAATTCACCTTCCTAGAAACACAGTCAAAAAAGACATGTTACCAGACCAAAGTAACTTCTAAAAAAATTTACATGGGCCTCAGTTGAAGAATGAATCTCCTTTCAAATTATTATTTATTTACAGTGTAGAATTATATTCCAAATCAATGTTATTTTACAGTAAAACAAAATGACTGTATGGCAATGAACAATTTTAAATTATTTAGCAGGCAAGGGCCAGCTAAACAACAAATGTGATAGGTAAACCACAGATAAATCTCAAATAATACCTTGTCATGAATGATATGTCTCACATTTAAGATTTTTTCCTCCTTTAGCATGTAAGAAAGACATTTATACGATCTTTAGACCTGTAGGAGGTTAGCACATACTAGGAGACATGGGCTTTGGTGTTTTTATTGCTTGGCTTTTTGTGCCACTACAGGAGCTTTAACAAAGACTAATATAACCTTAAAAGAGTCACCTTCAACGTTGACAGGTAGAAACAATAACTTTCCTGGAAAACAATCTGGTTTTGATTTGGTTTGGGTTTTTTTTCCCCCTCCAACTATGACATGCTGATGCAGAAAAAAGAAGCATTTATCACTCCCAAAAGAACATTCTGTTTGATGGGGGGTGAATGTCTTGGCAGAGTACCTGAAATTCAGCTCTGGATCAGCAAGGAAACTTTCTTGTTTTTATTGTTAGGCGGGTGGAGCGTGGGGCCTGTTAACCACAGTAAACGATGCATAAAATAAAATTGCTTCAGCAAAACTTGAAATTGCAATGATGTTCCTAAAGTAGATTAAAGCCCTTTGCAGTGTCCCCGTGTAGTTCAGTGACGGCACTTGGAAAGGTTGTTCATGCAGGAAGGTGAACTTCAGAGAAGGACTTATCATATGAGATGCCCCATACTCCAGATCCGAAGACCAGCTTAGACATATCCTGTTTGTTTTCCACTGTTATAGTGCAAAACGTTCATCTTGTAGAGGTGCTTAATTACAGGGCAGAACTTCAGTGTGGAAATCCCCTACAGTATCTCCTTTTGCCCCTCTTGCAATGATTTGTGTTTATAGATGTATTAGTTTGTAATTTCATCCCACATTCACACACACAACTGACGTGTTACTCTTACGTCTTCTGCTCCCCGAACTTTCATCTGGATTTATTTTATAAACAGGTCCATCACCAGAAAATTTTGTATGTGATGACGCCCTGAGGGTTTAGGCCAGGAGAACAAGAATCCATGTTGGTCCAGTACAAAAACATGTCAAAGGTGAAAGTTTATCCTGGACTTTTGATCCTCAGAAATGACAAACTATGGACTTACAGTGTTATGTTTAATATCATAACTGGGATGGTCATAGTCTTGAGGGCAGCACACAAAAAGAGCTATAAAAACCAGTAGTTTGGCAACATGTCTTTTCACACATAGCTGGCACAGGACCCATACCGTAATTGTGGTGTCAATGTGCAAGACCTCACTCCAATTCGCTGGTGACTCTGCAAGCCTGATTGAGTTGTTCTGTGTTACTGCCTGGTATGAGTTTGGCTGTAACTGCTTCAAACTTGAGACTCTCTGGCACCCAGATCATTCATACATGTCCCTGTGGTAAGCATCTGCCTTGAGTAACCCTCCATGAATGTCCCTGTGGTAATCATCTGTTTTGGGCATTCCTCCATGAACTATGGGTATGAAGTAACTTTCAGCATTTTGGGCCAGATTGCTTCTGTTTTTATGCGTGCTGTGCACAAAAGGGGAAAGAATAGAAAATCCCCCATTTTTCTCTTACCTCAGTGTGGGCTAATGTGTCCGCATCCTTTTCATATAACTAAAATGCAGTTGAGAACAATTACAGAAGAAGACATGAAAATTGTTATGGAATGAAGCAAACTTTTTCTTAAAGCTAAAGGCAAAATTTAGGGGTTGACATGTTCTTCCAAATCAGTTTACAGATAGTAATTATGTCTTTTCTAAACAAACAAACAAAAAAAGATAGGAAGAGAGGAAGCTGCTCTCTAAGCGGAGGATGGAAAGGAGGAAAAAGCTGGTCAGGAGGTGAGGACTGGAGCTATTACACCTGGGTGAATGAAACTTTTAAGACATCCTACTCATCTGACTTGGCACAAACCTTTCTAGCAGGCCTGTAAATGGCAGTCTCCTAATTCATCAAGCTCAACTCTGCAAAGATCACTGACCTATGAAAGCACACAGACAAGTCAACAGACTGGTAAGTACATCACTTTTATGTGGGGCTTGTTTTAGAAATACAGGCAGCAAGGATTCAGTGAGGAGAAAAATTAAGAGCTTTTAGCTGCTTTGAGTTTCTGGGAGAGAAGGGTAAATTAGGAAAAACTTGGGTGTAGAAGTGTGTCTGAGAAAAACAGTCAATTCTCAAGCTTGGTTCCTGTTTGACAGCACAGAGAGAGGTGAGGCCACCTCTTATTCTATCAAAGCTTTCATCAAGGCAACTGGACAAATCAAAAATTAATTAGTAAGTAAGGACACAATGGGTGGTCTTCTATGCTGTACACCAGTTTAGAATCTGGTCCTCAGATTCCCTTGCTTTTTATTTTCATTACGCATATCTGGAGTGTGTTCCAAGCTGTTGCTAGACATTTGAAGGATGATAAATGAGTTCAAATAACTCCTTTAGCTCCCCTTGAAAATACTAAAGGATGAACCAAACACATAGTCAACAGAAACCTGTCCACACTGTAGGGGAAAAAGATCAGATTTAAAATACAATTTTCTGGTAGTACTAAAATAAAAAGAAAACCTTATTTTGTACCGTACCAAGAAGGAAATGAAGAAGAACCAATGAGAATCAAGAAGGAAAACAAGTCATGTGTATATATGTGTGTGTGTGCATGTGTGTGTCTGGGTCTGGGTCTGGTGAAAAATGTTGTTCCTCATCTGCCTCCCTCCGACATCAGCTGCCGACATGAAGGACTGCAATTTCTTTTGCAATGGACTTAAATGATGCTTTGTTCATATGTGCAATGAGAAGAAACTAAAATGCTACAAATCTACAAAACCAAATCACATTCTTTGGGGTTATTTTTGCTTTTAGTCTAATGTTAAAGACCACTTACTATCTTGATGCAGGCTGAATTCTTACCATTTAGCAAAATGAGGAAAAATGAGTTTGTAAGTCAATTAAAAAAGTTGCAGTCTTGGCTTCGCAGCAATAACCAAGAACTGGTATCCAAGAACTAAATATCTGGAATGAAATTTTACTTTAAGTATTTGGAAGACTGTCTCAGGCTCTTTGCTGTAGCAGATGGGCTTTATAGTATAGTTAAAGCATAATCAGCTGAATTTATTGTACCAGCTTTACTCTGATGCTTACCATTTCTCACTTCAAGGGGCTATTTGTGTAAGGGAAAGCATTAAGAAGCAGTGGAGAATACTCTGTTCTGTGTGACTGTCGCTTATGTCTCATGACTACCTCTTACTAACACCAGAATTATTTGGTACCTAGCCACTCCACTGTGAGTATATTATTTTCTGGGAATGTTTGATCTTCCTGTCATCGCTCAGTCAGTACTCACCTCATGTCATGCAGAAATCTGAGAATAAATACAAGTGTATACAGTATATATGCCCCGTGTCTTGTTAATTCAAGTGCAAACACAGATTTTCAAGCAGTTCTTATTTTATCCAAATCAATTCACACAAATAGAAGTTATTTCAGCACATACTCAATAGCTGTTTTTGCACATAATTATTATTATAATAATTACATGCACAGGATATGCAGTACTACTGTATTCACACAGCATATTTCAAAGCATTATATGACTTTATATTCCAATATAGAATGCAGAACTAGGGAAATGAGGTATTACACCTTTAATTGAAAATGGGCACCTTGTTTGATGGCATTCAACTCAAAACAAACCACAGTGTTTCATAAACAGGGTATTTTATCAAGTATGATCACATCTAGAGTAATGATATTAAATACTCTAATTGCCTTTATAGCTTTCTAAATCTTTTAATTTTGTTCAAATTCTATTTTAAGCAAGAAACCATTATTTTACTTTGGTTTTGTTAAGCACGTTAATGGATTATACATGTGAAAACATTCAGGACAACAGAACTACACAGACTTTCACTAAGTATAATATAAACTTGTTTGGAAACAGTCTAAGTAGCCACAGTTAGCTGTTTGCACAGTAATTCTTACTTAACAAACCTTCATTTGTTAGGCAAATGAACAGAAGTTGGTAAATTCTCGCAAGGTGCAATAGAGTATTCAGATTAAAAAGATAAGGACGGTGATGGCCTGAAAAAGAAGCCACATTGCTAGGTCATTGGACTAATTTGGGGTCAGGATGGACATTTAAATGTCATTAATTATGTTACTCCATTTGCTACTTTAAAAGAAGCTAGGTAGCTAAGACTTCAGTACTTCCACCGTTTTTTGGTCTAATGGCTATTTTGCCTTACCAAAAGATGCGAAAATAAATAATGTAGTGCAATCAGTCTGTATATGTCCGAAATAAAACACAGTACAACTGCCTCATACAAGTAGGTCTATGAGAATCTTCTACTTGGGATACCACAAGTGAGAAATTGTGTTGGGTTTACATGGCAAGGTTTTGGTAGCAGGGGTGCTACAGGCGTGGCTTCTGTGAGAAGCTGCCAGAAGCTTCCCCTACATCTGACAGAGCCAATATGTCAGCCAGCTCCAAGGTGGACCCACTGCCGGCCAAGGTCGAGCCCATCCATGATGATGGTAACGCTTCTGGGATAACATAGTTGAGGAAGGGCAAAAAACTGCTGTGCAACAGCAGCTGGGATAGAGGAGTGAGAATATGTGAGAGGAACAGCTCTGCAGACATCAAGGTCAGTGAAGAAGGAGAGGGGGAAGGTGGTCCAGGCATCAGAGCAAAAATTCCCCTGTAACCTGTGGTTAAGACCATGGTGAGGCAGGCTGTCCCCCTGCAGCCCATGGAGGCCCACAGTGGAGCAGATATTGACCTGAAGCTTGCAGAGGACCCCATGCTGTAGAAGATGGATGTGCCACGAAGGAAGCTGCAGGCCATGGAGAGCCCACACTGGAGCAGGTATTCTGGCAGGACCTGTGGCCAGTG